>QLNU02014176.1:36568214-36584524 GCA_006491805.2 Dysdera silvatica | reverse complement strand
AACTATTATTATCATTCAGAAAATTAGATAATTCTCCGAAATATATTTAAAAGTGGTAAATGGGAGATTAATATATAAAAGAGGGTTGAGGAATAAAACAATTTCAGGAATTATTATTTTACAGCATTGGAACCTATTCATTTTAACGATTATATTCCCATTAATTTTTTGCATAAAGCGGTGACCTTGTTTATGTACATATAATGTTAAAAGTATTGCTAAATGGAGTTATTAGTATAATGCTCATATCAGCTTATAAACCCATTATTAGTATAATGGGTTTATAAGCTGATATCAGCTAAATGAGTAAGTAACATGAATCAAGTATGTTGTCAAGTTTGCATTTGCTAGTGGATAGTAGCATGCATATACTATTCATACGTTAATCGTTATGTTAAGGTATTATTACCCTCCGCAGGGATAACACAATTGCCAAATATGGTCAACACAAGAAAGCCTCCGGGGCGAGAATTTTGTGAGTTTTCGTGGGGGAATTTATTATACTATAATTTTTGCCACCCACGTTTTAATTACAGCTCAAACTAGAGCTTGTGTAATTTTGGAGAAAAAGAGACGCTTTCCCCATCCTGGATTCGAACCAGGGTCCCTCCGTTTAGCCCGGAGTGTCTTGGACCGCTAGACGAATGAGGACAGGTAATAACGCTCTCTTTCTCCGTATGTAATGTGAAATAACTTCAAAATTTCATGATAAATTAATCACAAAAAAATATTTCTCACCACTAAAACAATGCCGCTTTTAATTTAAAAAGCTGTCTAGCATTGCCAGATTAGCATTGCAAGTTCACAATTGTGAACTTGTCCCTAGTGCCACTTTATAATCACTAGGGACAAATTTGCAATTAATCTGGCAATGCTAGACAGCTTTTTAAATTAAAAGTGGCATTGTTTTAGTGGTGAAAAATCATTTTGTGTGATCAATTTATCATGAAATCTTGAAGTTATTTCACTTTAACAGATTATGAAGACAACCTTAAGCTTTTTAATTCTTAGTTTCATCTTACCATTTGTCTGCTTCTCACATAACAATGATCAACCAGCACAAATATTATAACCAGGGGCCGATAAATCCAAGGCGCCTGAAAAATTTTACCTGGCGCCTGAATTTTTAAATTCAGTTCAGATCAGAGGTCACTTTATCTTTACGTAATATTTGTATGTTGTATGTAGCAGGACTGAAAAATGAATGTCTTGGCACCGCCTCGACTACACCACTGTATATATATATATATGTACATTGCCTTCTGTTGGCTCCGTAGAAAAAAGGGCTTGCACCTGAATTTTTTTTTAGTTTTGTCTACCCCTGTTACACCAATAGCCAGTGGTTGGTTGCCAAAATATTAAAAACCTGTTTGCTGAGAGCCTGATTGCTTTATGCAACATACAGGGGAAAAAAAAATGGAGAGTTAAAACGAATTCGTTTCATTAGATTGCATTTTCAGTAAAACGAATTTAACTTGGTACATTATTTCTTCTATGGAATACTGCTTATTTAATGAGAAATACAGGGAATATGGGTGTGTGCTCATCATTGCAAAGAACAATATTCAAGACTAAACAATATTGAAGGCTATTGGGGGCACAACAGAAAATAAGCTTGATCTACTCTGTTTAAATTTTGTAAACTATTAATTTTTAACACTTCATATTATGTCAGCTGTGAACTAACATGGCACTGATTGTTATGAATTCAAACTTGTATTTTCTATGAGAATTCAACCTTCCATCCCATTATATTTGTTCATTTTTTAGGAGAAGTCTCTTGTTACAAACTTGAGTTATTTGCCTTCATCCATTTCTAACCTAGTGTATTCCAGTTTTTTAACTTAAATCTATATGCATGCTAATCTGTAATAATATATATGTCATTTGACATTTCTTAAAATTTTGTGATTCCCTGTGTTTGCAATTCTAACGATTTGCTCATAAATAGAAGACGATTTGTTTAGAAGGGAATTTGCTTTTGGTTATATGTTTTAACATAACTTGTTTAAAATCCTTTCAGATTCTAGTGCCAGTGAAAGTGAGGATGATTTGACAAAGAAACTGCACCAATCTGCACGGCCTTCTTTCCAAAGTGCAAATTCCTTGAAACGCAGTATGTGTGAAAAATTTATTTAGTGCCTCTTATTTGCAGTGCCTTTTTTCCCCCCCTTCCAATAAAGTCTAAAATCTAAAATTCGCTAGGTAACAATAGATACCTTTAAAGAACAAAATTCTCTTACATAAATGTATGTTCCTGTAATATTGGGGGGGGGGTTAAAAGCATTGAAAAGGGAAATTTTGGTTGTCACATGTAGCTTTTTAACAGTAATTGAAAAATCCAGATGTTCATTTATGTATCAGTTGGGAGTTTAAATTTGTGTATGAGGAGTGTAGTTATATTAATACGTGTATTTAAATAAATGCTGCTAAGTTCGATACAAGTGTTTTATGTTTCGTTTTCATTTAACTTTTTGTGCTTGTTTTCCTCTCTTAAAAAGCCATTATGTAAAAAACATTGGTAGTTAATTTATTTATTATTCAATTTGTGTAAAAACCAAACTTGTATCTAATATTACTTTTCAAGGTGAAGCAGGCCCTGCGGTGGCGCAGTGTGGTAACGCATTTGCCTAGTGCGCCGTTAATCCAGGTTTGACTCCCAACTGTGCAAAGAACACTTACTCAGAGATCTCGTAAAGATTGCACTGCTCATTGTAGTCCGGGGTTTGGTTCCCTAGGCCTTAAGAGGTTCAGATTCCTCGGAAAACAGTAGGTCCCGGCACAGCATGACCATTGTAGTCCTTGAGCCGTAAAACCATAAACAAAGAAAGAAGGTGATGCAAAGTATATTTTGAAATGTGTTTCATAGAATCATGTACACTAAAAACATTAAGTGAGTTTTAAAAATTATTTTATGTCTACTTCCAAAATTACCTCAATTTCAAGTCTTGTAATAGTTCATGTCATTAACGAAACTCGTAAACCTTGTATTTCATTTTTTACTGACGAGGGTTTTTTTTACAAGATTTTGTATCTTGTCAGTCTCCATTAAAACGTTGATAGTTATTTTGAATGATAAGCTATCTAGTTTTATTTCAGGAAAATTCACATCTGGAACCTTCTACCTCGTTCAGTATAAACCTTGTATCTTGAGTTTTACTTGTATTTTCTCATGTTGTAGGAAATTGCTTTTTTTGACAATAAGATGCTATCAAACAACAATATTAATCAACGTTTATTGGCGTAGTGATACCAACGCCGATGGTATGGCGTGATTAGATGGTGAAACGTTCGAAAGAAAATAAATATTTTTGCCTTCGGTGGGACCTGAATCCACAACCTTCCAGGGTTCAGGTCAGGCATAGTGATACCAAAACCAATGTTATGGCGTGATTAGATGGTGAAACGTTCGAAAGAAAATAAATATTTCTGCGTTCGGTGGGACCTGAACCCACGACCCTCCACTCTGGATTGGTGGGTTCAGGTCCCACCGAAGGCAGAAATATTTATTTTCTTTCGAACGTTTCACCATCTAATCACGCCATACCATCGGCGTTGGTATCACTACGCCAATAAACGTTGATTGATTGACATTGTTGTTTGATTTAATCTGCGTAGTGTTCGATTTATATAAAATAAATAGGATGCTAATTATGAATTAAATGAAATTTCAGAATTGGATTCCGACGAAGACTTAGGTACTGGTAGAAAAATGGGCAACTTTGACACTAATCCAGAATTCAAAGCACCTTCAAGTTATCGTGGGTTAGGTATGATATTGCAGTTTGATATAGAATAAGGCTTTTTAGATATAATTACCATGAATTTTTTAATCATATGAGCATATATTAACAAACCTTAGTAATTGAAATCAATTTTTCATTATTGTTTGAAAACGGTAATGTGATCATTATTAAGTGCGCCGTTGCTATAGTCTTTTTGCTGGGTTTGCATCTCTTTGTTTCTTAGCTGTTCTTGCACCACACAAAACGTAAACATCAGATGGGCAATTTCATTCTGAAGAAATTAAATTACCCATCCCTATTTCCCGGTAAGCTAGGTTGTGTATAGACATATACATTAAAGTGCCAGAAAAACTGGTACACCTACGTAATATTGTGTAGCCCCCAACCCCACGCATGCACACAGAAGTGCCACAACACGACGTGGCATGGACTCGACTAATGTCTGAAGGTATCCTGGAGACAATTCACACCAGGAATCCTGCAGGGCAGTCCACAAATCCATAGGAGTGCAAGGAGGTAGAGATCTCTTCTGAACAGCACGTTGCAAGGCATCCCAGATATGCTCGATAATGTTCATGTCTGGCGATTTAGGTGGCCAATGGAAGTGTCTAAAGTCAGAAGAGTGTTCCTGGAGCCACTCGGTAGCAACTCTCGATGTGTGGGGTGTCGCATTATCATGCTGAAATTGTCCAAGTCCGTCGGAATGCACAATGGACATGAATGGGTGTAGGTGATCGGACATGATGCTTACGTACCTGTCAGAGTTGTCTCTAGACGTATCAGGGGTCCCATATCACGCCAACTGCACACGCCCCATACCATCACAGAAGCTCCACCAGCTTGAACAGTCCCCTGTTGACATGTAGGGTCCATGGATTCATGAGGTTGTCTCCATACCCGTACACGTCCATCCGCCTGATGCAATTGGAAACGAGACTCGTCAGACCAGGCAACGTGTTTCCAGTCATCAACAGTCCAATGGCGGTGTTGGTGGGCCCAGACGAGGCGTAAAGCTTTGTGCCGTGCAGTCAACAATGGTACACGAGTAGGTCTTCAGCTCTGAAAGCCCATATCAATGATGGTTCGTTGAACAGTTCGCACGCTGACATTTATTGTTACTATTTAACAGAGGATATCAAGGAATCAAAGTAAAAGTATAAATCAAAATACGTGAAATTGTATCAAACTTCATTGAGTTAACTAAAAGTAAGATAAAGAAGCCAAAAATGGGGGGAAAAAAAAAAAGAATCTTTTATATAAACTAAATAAGTGTCAAAACTCATACTTTTTCTTGAGACTATTAAACTCAAAGTCTTGAAAATCACTTTCTCATTCTTTGATCAGTTATTCGATCAAAGAAATGTTTTTATTATTATACTGATAAATAATAATAGTCGATTCGCAACATCCTCCCCACCTTTTTTGAGTCAACATGCCCATGTTGACTCAAACGAATGATTGGTTAGATTCAGGAGGTCTAACTTTTCCAGTTTCTTGACCATGTGTCCTTTTCTTTTCATTTCTACCTCTATAGCTCTAGGTTTTTTTTTACTTTCTTTTAATGACGTTTCTCCTGATGACAAAGGCTCTATTTCTAGTGGGTACACTTTTTATACAGACCGTATGAGTATTCCGCTTTTTATCTTTAACTTTACAGTACGGACTATGCCGTCTTTTTCCAAAATAAGCTCGACAACTCTGGCCAAAGGCCAGTGCATATGCTTCTTAAAATCGTTACCAACGAGTACCACTTCTCCTATCTCCAATTTCCGAGGTGATATTGGTTTATTTCATTTCTCCACTAGAAAACCTAAATATTCGTTTTTGAAACATTGTCCTAAATCCTGGAGCAATTTGGCGCGGTGTCTCACTCTCTTCGAAAGATGGTGAGAATCCACTGAATCTATGTCTAGGACTCCCGAAGAGCGAGTGTCTAACAGAAACATTGCCAGTGTTAATGGCACCAAGTTCTCTGGTTCCTCAGATAAGTAAGTCAGCGGTCGCGAGTTTATGACGAACTCACTGTCACATAACACTGTTAAAATCTCTTCATAATTTAATAAAGCCTTGCCTAGAGTTCTTTTACAACTCGGACTAATTTTTCCCACCAACCTCCCCACCGAAGAACAGTGGGAGGGTTAAACCGCCAAATTATTCGTTGATTTGATGACTGTTGATAAACTGAGTCCCAATTGATTTTAATCAACTCTGAATAAGCCCCTCTGAGATTTGTCCCGTTATCACAATAAACTATTTTCGGTCTTCCTCTCCAGGCTATAAATCGACGAAGGGTCAGAAGGAATGAATATGTTGACAAAGATTGTGACCAATTCTAAATCCAATTCTGCTCGATCAATGACACACGTAAATAACACGATCCATGATTTGTCTCCATTTTTTAAGAATAAAGATCCAACTGGGTCGATTCCCACTACCTCATAGACTGAGGTATCCTTAACAAGGTCTGCTGGTAACGGAACTGGTTCAGTTGCAGTTTCTTTAGTCTTGTATCGTCTGCATCTCATGCATGAATTTACAATAGAACGCAATATTCTCCATGCTTGAATAATTCAATATTTTTCTCTAAGTATATTAAGCAGCATTTGAGAACCGGCATGACATTTTTCTAAATGCAAATCCTCTATCAACCATTTTGTAAAAACACAATTATCTGGCCATAGAACAGGAGAAAGGAAATTCTTTTCATCAATTCGTTCGGTAATACGAGTTTTCACTCGAATGATTCCTATGTCGTCCAAAAAGGTATTCACCACTGGAATCGTTCCCCTTTTTGCAAAGGTCTTTTGTTGAATTATCCGAACGAACATTTTTTCTGATTGTTCTAATTCAGAAGAAGAAATTTCTCCAGTCTGTCGTTCACTAACAATCTTCTGAGTGTTGTTTATGAAACATCTGATCCATGCTCCCAAACGTATTATACTGTGGAAATTCGAATACCTTCTTGTAAACCATTCAGAACTCTCCCCATGTAGATCTACATTGTTAATGTGTATTTTCTTTTTCTCTTCATCAACTTTAGCTGATTTACAAACAACTTCATTCGGCCAGACATCTTGCACGTCTAATAGCCACGACGGCCCTTTCCACCATTGTGATTTCAATAACTGGCTAGGGGAACACCCTCATGATCTGCTTGATTCTTAACTCCCGGCATGTGTTTCCAAGCCTCCCCTATGAAGTTAAAGCACGTATTTCTTTAACTTGGTTAGATACAAATGTCGACCAGTTACTTTCCATTTTGATCCACCAAAGGGCAACCATGGAGTCACTCCAATATGTGGTTGGAAATTCTGGCTTGTTGAGAGCTTCACGAAAAGATTGTGATAATCTCGCATCTATACAGTACGCTATCAATTTGAGCCACGGAATCGATGTTTTAATTGGCACCACTCTACTTTTACTTCTCAGCAAGTGAACAATAACTCCCTTCTCTAAGATCGTTCTCAAAAAAAAGCACAAGCGACACACGCTTTCTTTGAGTCATCAACAAAAATGTGATTCTCTGACATTTCATTTGTTTGTGTAAATCGCAGCATTTCTAAATTTTCCAAGTCTGAGAGTTCTTTTAGCCACATAAAATATGTCTTCTGAAAAGACTCAGGCAAAGAAGCATCCCATGAATATTTTAACAACCATGTTTCCTGCAAAAGTAATTTCTGCACCAATGTGGCAGATGTCAACATGCCAACAGGATCAAAAATTTGTTGAGCAGTTGAAAGGATAATTCTTTTCAAAAGTTTAAAATCCTTTTTAAAATTTGGGAGGAAAATGTTACATCGAAGGGTGTCCCATTCCAGATTCCACAACATCCCAAGAAGTTTTACCTCTCCATGGACTTCAGGTGTGTACAGAGATTCTTTGTTACTTTTCCAATCTCGTAAATTAAAACTAGCTCGAGGCATAATGTTTCATGCTTCAGCAACAAAACATTCTAACTCCTTTTTGTCTGAAACTCCCGTGATTGATACAATCATCCACATAAAAGGAATGCCTTAACTTCGTAGAAGTGTCTGGAAATTCTTTTGAAACAAGGTTAAGTAAATGAGTAATCATTGCTCCTAGAAGTAAGGGACTTGAAGAGATGCCGAAGGCTATTCCACAATGTCTGTAAATTGTTTCTTTCTCATTTGGAGAAAAGAAACGCAGAAAATCTCTGTGTTCAGGAGCTATTACTATTTGTAAGAAGGCTTTCTCCATGTCGGCTGTAAGACCAATAAGATACATCCTAAACCTATCAATGATATCTGGGGCTAACTCCAACAAACTTGGATCTTTTTCAAGACAATCATTTAATGAAATGTTACCCCCCATTCTACACAAAGCGTCAAAGACCTGGTGGATCCTCGTTGTTTTATTATCCTGCTTTACTATGGGTCGGTGAGGTAAATAATAACCACGTGAATTTATTTCATTGTCAGGTACCTTTTCAATGATGTTTAAATCTAGCAATTCTTGAAACACCCTTTAGTAATCCAAGAAATTTCTTGTCGATCTTCCCTTTTTATACATGCTTCTATTCCGTTGAAAAACTGCCTCTTCGTTTGGACATAACATCAAATCCTCAGCTTTCCAAGGCAACAACACTTGATACCGACCACTGGGTAGTATTTCACATGTGTTTTCAAAATGCGCCATCATTTTAGAGCAGACTTTCTCACGTGTTGCTTTGTTTTCAAGATCTTTGATTCCCAATGAATCTAACTCCCACAATTGTGCAATAGAATGAATGCTTGTATGTAAGGAAACACTTGGATCAGTGCTAACTTCAGTTTTCTCTTTATTTTGTTTTCCCATAATTGTCCATCCCAATTTGGTTTCTACTGCCGTCAGTCTGTAATTTAACCTTCCAAGCTTCCCAGTTAATAGTTTTCCAGCCATATTTGCTCCAATCAACAAGTCAATTTCATTTGGAGACCAAGGCATATCTGTCAGTAGGATAGACTTTCTTTGTAACCATTTTACCACTTTTTTATCCTCCAGACAGGGAATATACCCGTAAATTTTTGGTTGACTATAAACTTCGAATTGACAACCCAGCGTATCATTTAAATCAGTTGTACATTATGCACTGTATGTTTTTGCGGCTTGGTTCCAATTTCCCAAAAAAGTCCATGTACAACTTTCTCAAGACGAATTTTTCTCAATTTCACTAAGTGTGCCATATTTTCGCTAATGTAAGATTTTTATGACCCCGAATCTATAATGGTCCTGATTATTTTTTCTTCCGCATGAATTTTTACCAATAACGTTTGAAAAGGGTGTTTTTGCTTTTTTTTTATTTTCAAGCAATTCTCTTTCTTCTTTTTTTTTTTCTCCTCATATGGCCAGATTGAAATTGCCTCATTGTTTTAAACAAGACTTAATCTAAATTAGCATGTGTAAAAGAAAATGGATGGATGAAAATAAAGACCACTGTCACTAATTACAATGTAGCAATATGTAAATATTATGATTGTGTTATGAAAACCTGTTGCTACAATCACGGTTAGGAATTGCTGAACGAAGCCGGTAATGACTTATTGATATCTATGCATTCGACTTGCTTCTGCAAATGCTATTAGAAATTTTGGTTGTGGGTCTTATACTCGGTATTCCCATGGCTGACAGTGAGTGGGGGAAGAAAATTGTATTCTCCTGCGCAAAAGTTGTGCACAAATATTGTGCTACAATTTTTTTTTTGAGGGGGGGGGGGGGTGAAAAATTTGGTAAAAAAATGAAAATTTATTTATAAAAATAAAAGTTAATATTTTGGCTTTTTTGGAGGCACAAAGCCTGGGCTTTGGACGCCTTTGTGGTAATCAGGCCCTGGGCGCCATTCCACACCAGCCTTCATGTGATTTGTGCCTCTGTAAATTGATGGGAGATCTAAAGGGAACATCTCCATCTGAGAAAAAGATTTTCATGAAGTAGCGAATTCAAAGCCCCGGAACTGATGTTTAGGGTCCTTGCAATTTCCTTATGCGTAATTCATGGATCTTCTTTCACGAGAGATTAAAAATTTTCAGCTTTCGATTCTGTAGTTGATGTGCTTGGCCTTCCACATTATGTCAGCTTCTAATCTTTTCCCCCACTTATACCTAGTGTACCAAGTAAAAATGGTGCCAGGTCAAGGAACAACATCTAGAAATGTTGAGGACAAACCTAGAAACCACACCTTTGCTTTTAACCCTTTAGAAAAACCATAAAAAAAAATAATAATAATAGCACACCTAGCTTCTCTGTTCAACGAGAATATGCATAACCTTCACTCTTTCTCACGAGTACAAAATATGATGGGGTTACCCTGTTGAGTACTGCCATCACATATTGTCTTTTAAGGATATATGCTACACTATGATACAAAAACCTAAGAGCTTGATGATTTCCCTAACAAGTATCTAAAAACTTTTTGAACATCTTATGTAGTTGAAAGGTCACATTCAGCTTCTGGCTCCATCTAGATCATGGTACAGAATGACCCTTGCTACCATTGTGCAATCTCAGTTCGTAAAATTTAAAAAAGGGAAAAAATATTCAATTAAAAATGCAAAACAAATTCTTTTGAATAATCGAATTTATAACTGTCAAGGGTTGTGAATAAAATTATCGGTTTGGTGGATATATGTTGCATTATTCTCAATGTGTGAACTTCTATCTTCACTTTAGAATTGTTTTGTAGTGTTCTGATTCGTTGATTCAAACCTTATGAGAATTATTGGGAGAGAGATTAATGTATATACATATATTTGGCAGGATGCTAAAATCAAATGCTTGTTGGTTTTAAAAAATGGCCTATTGCTTCTAATTCCTAACTGTGTTTATGTATAAAAATAGTTCTTGTTTATAACCCGTTGTCTCAAATTTATCTGCCTGGATTTATCTTGTAATCTATTAGTAAAATATTACAATAATAATGATTCTGCATATGTCATCATGCATTTAATGGGAGGTTATAGCAATGCACATGCAATTTACAATCTTAAACTGTAAAATCATCTGTTCTTGTATGTTATTATATGGTTAAACCTTGTCGATGTGAACACTCGCTGTGACAAAAAAGAAAAAAGTTTATGTTAAAGATGATTTCTGCAAAGGATAAGGTCATATTATTATGCAATTTGATGGGAATCCAAGAAATAGTTCATGTTAAAAGTAATTCATGTTGACAAAGTTTGATTGTGTACGCTTTGGAAAGCATGAACTGTAATTAATCAACTTCATTTCTTGATGATAATCATTTTTAACATTTTATTTCAGATTTCTCAAGCAGTGAAAGCGATGACAGAAGTTCTGCAGAGCGGTCAGTTTCAGTAGAAGCTGTTGCAGACAAAAACAAGACAGCGTCGGGAAAAACGGCATCTGCTACATCAGTTTATAATAAAACTACCATGCGAATGATGGTATGAAATTATAACTAGAAACACATGTTTCTTATTAATGTTTTTAGAACTTAATTTTATTGATGTTTTTATGACCCTTGCTCTCTTTATGCTGTAAAACTCACAAATATTTATGTTTTTAGAATATATTGAGTTATTTATGAACAACTATTACTATGTTGAAATACAACTGATTATTGTATGGTTGGCTGCTTTTCACTGAATCCAACCTTCACAAATTAATTTTTAGTATAGGATCAAAATGTTCGATTGAAACTTTTGCATGTTTCACTATTGGTCTATATTGTGCAGGATTGCATTAGGAAACAACAAAGTGGTGAGTGTTATGGTGACTGAAGGTGTATTTTTAATCACCATTCCTTAACATTTAGTCACCCTGTAGCTGATGGCGACTTCGAATTTTAATCTTTAATGTAATAGTTTTGTGCGATAAAATACGGTTGTAATAAGCTAATTGGTTCTATCAGGCTATGTTATCTTCTTTCTCTGTGTTTCCACGAAGAATGTGATTGTACTGAGGTAGTTGTTTACTTGTTACATAGAAATGCATCCATTTGGTACAATCAAGATAACTAAACATAGCAGTGCATACATATTAAATTGATTAATGAAAATCAACATTATAAGCACAGTCACGTTAGAATACTGATTTATTTGACATATGACTTGCTGTCTGAGTGTGGTCAAGTCTGTCATGTGTATACGTTGAATAAACTTATAAGTGATTGGTACTAACTTAGCTTTTAAAGGAGGTAACATGCTTTTTTACTAGCTGACTGGAAGCTAGTGAAAGCACCGTGGGACTGAGCGTTTAAAAATTCAACTGTTTGGAAATCCTATATTATGCTAGATTCTCTACAAATTTTGTTTCTCTATAGAAATGAGATTCCAGGGAGGAAATTTACATATAAAAGGTTAAACACTGGTAAAATCGCAAATGAAAAAGATCGCCTAAGCTTTCAGACGCGTCAGCAGCAGTCCATCAGGAGTAATGACTTATACTCCTGATGAAGGACTGCTGCTGACTTATCCGAAAGCTTGGGTGATCTTTTTCATTGTTATTTTACCAGTGTTTAACCGTTTGTTTGTAAATTTGCTTATCTAGCTGTGGATCCTGAAATGTGTTCTTTATAAGTTCAGTCGCCATAAAAAAAATTTAATACAAACGGCCCTGCTGTGGTACGGTAGTAAATCTTTCACCTAAAGTGTGGTTATTCCAAGTTCAACCCCCAACTGTGCAAATAAATAAAAAAAAAAGAACACTTACTGCCTAACTGTCCACAGTAGTCCAGGGGTTTGTTCCCTAGGCCTTAAGAGGTTCAGACTCCTCAGAAAACTAGGTCCCGGTGCAACATGACCCTTGTTGTCCTAGCACCATCAAACTCAAACGTCTTCAATGTAAACAAATTTGTAAAT
Organism: Dysdera silvatica; assembly: GCA_006491805.2. Lineage (NCBI taxonomy): Eukaryota > Metazoa > Arthropoda > Arachnida > Araneae > Dysderidae > Dysdera > Dysdera silvatica. The sequence continues at coordinate 36,571,962 of QLNU02014176.1, read as the reverse complement.
GCATAGAGAAGCCCTTTGGTGGCATAGTAGTAATGTGTTCATCCATTGCATGGTTATCTTAGGTTCGACTCCTAATTGCGCCAGCCTCTGCAGTGGTGCAGTGTGGTAACATGTTTGCCTAGGGTATCTTTAACTTGGGTTCAACTCCCAACGGTGAAAAGAACACTTACTCAGAGATCTCATAAAGATTGTACTGCTCACTGTAGTCCAGGGTTTGCTTCCCTAAGCCTTAAGAGGTTTGGATTCCTTGGAAAACAATAGGTCCTGGTGCAGTATGACCATTGTAGTCCTTGAGCCATAAAATTGCAGACAAACTAAACCCAACTGCGCCAGAAAATAATACTTACCTATTAACTGCTTACTATAGTCCAGGGGTTGGTTCCTTAGCTCTTAAGAGGTTCAGATTCCTCAGAAAACTGTAGGTGCAGTATAACCCGTGCACCGTAAAATTCAAACAAATGCATGGAGGCTAAGAAAGAACTGCAGATTTCATCTGCACAGTGCAACTTTTTAATTATTTGTAATGTAAAGCTGAAAGTTATTTTTCACACTCCATCATTTATTAAGTAGTCGTACAAACTTTTTTTTCTTCTGTTTTGCAGGAAAAAATGGGTTACATTAGTGGAACTGGATTGGGAAAATATAGTCAAGGCAGAACTGAAATAGTAGAAGCATCAAAACATCGAGGACGCAGAGGTCTTGGATTGCATATCAAAGGTTTGGAACCGGAAAATATTGAATGGGATTTTGAAAAAGAACAGGTAATACAATTTGCTATGATGTAATATATAAATAAAACAAAGAAATGTTATAATATTACATATAAATATCATATTTGCAATCTAAAATTGTATCATAATATCTAAATTTACATTTTTGTCTTTGCCTAAACTTGTAAAAGTATTTGTTTCTAGTTAAAGCAAGTTATTATTGCGTTCTATTTGGCCCTATGGTAGAGCAACGGTAATATGCTTACCTAAAGTACCGTTGATCTCCAAGTTCTTCTCCAAACTAAAAAAAAGTGCTTACCAAATGACTGTAGTCCAGGGATTGGTTTTAAGGGGCTTAAATTCCTCCGAAAAATTCAATCCACTCCACTACAGTTGCTAGAATTATAGGCTGACTCATCATCAGCCACCATTTTACATTTCCGGTTTTATAACACACTGTTTAATATTCGAAAATTACTAGACCATTTCCTTCTTCTTATAGGATCTGTTGCAAATTTAAACGTTCTGCATTTCTTTCTCGAATGATTTGAAAAATTCACATTGGTACACCCACCCATTTCTATGTATTTTATTGAAAATAACACAACTGTAAATCACCCAACTGCGTAACAGGTTGTAGGCACTACACACTAAGTTAAATAATAAAACAGTAGACCAACGTTTTTAGTGCATGTAGTGAATTATTATACACATGTTATTTATTAAAAATGTTGTTTTGCTGTTTTATTACTCAACTGCATACAGCGGTGGTGAATGGGATCACTTGGTTCAATGTCATCAAAATGGCAATGTGCCAGTTCTTTTTTTTTTTTTTTTAGCCTTTTCAGTGGCATAGTGCTGAAACATTCCTCTATTGTACCATTAACCGTAACTTGACTCCCAGTGATGGTACATGCACCGTTTTTCATTTTTATGGCCACTGTAGCCCAAAGTTCGGTTCCCTTGACAGCAGAGGTTTAAATTCTTCGGAAAACTGTAGCTCTTGATACAGCATGACCTTTGCTGTCTTTACATTGTAAAAACACAAACTTTTATTCTGAAAAATGTATTTTGTTTTCCCAAGTTTTAACTTCATTTTGGAATATGCCGCATTTGTGTGATTTTACATTTTTCTAATTGGTTGTGGTATGTATTAAGTAATTGTATTGCATGTTTTCAAAGGAATCTGCCGAGGAAGGTGTTACATGGATACCAAGGTGTAATCTTGAACCTCCTTTAATGTCGGAGCTATGTGAGTGGGCAAAGGAAGGAAAGGTAAAATCTGTTTCCTATAATTTTTTGTATGTTAATGTTTCTGATATTTATTGCAGGAATCGAAATCCATTCGAAAAAAAAAACTAGCATAGAATACTGACGTGTCTCATATTAGCAATTCCTAAAATACACCCGTTAAAATTGTGACATATAGAAATGACAAATACAACCCTCCTCATGTAAAATTTTAGTTTCTTTTAGGAAATCAAATATACCAGTGTGATGTGTCGAACCAGGTTCACCTTCCAATGAAAAAAAAAAAAACTGTTACCTAACTGCTCACTGTAAGGTTCGTTTGCTGGGTATTAAGAGGTTTAGAGTCCTTGGGGAAAACTGTAAGTCCAAGTCTATCATGACCGTTAATGTTCTTGCACAGTATAAACACAAGCAAAGCTTTTAGGAAGGTAGAACAAAGTTCTCTGCAGATGTATCTTTTGAAAAATAAGAGAATAGAAGAGTTGCTTTTGTTTGGAAGTCATGTTTAGTCTTCAGTTCCATTTGATGGTGGTCATAATCTTATTAATGGGTAACCAGTGAATTCAAAAGTTCATTTGATGTCAATAATATATATATACAGTAGAGTCTCCATATAACGAACTTCCATATAACAAAGTTTTCTATTTAATGAAATTTTCGGCGGAACCTTGACTTTGAATGGCATTAACATGTAAATTTGTCTCCATATTACGAAAAACAATTTCTATATAACGAATTTTTTTTTATAAAGAATTTGATTTTTTTTTTAATTTACCTTTTACAATTTTTCAGCGGGATGGTTAGGTAGAAGGGGTAGTTGAGGATTTTAATCAAGGACGGACGGAGTTGAGGTAGCCTTCTGTACTGTGGACATATGGCCAGTTGTGATAAATAATTCTATTGTTCTAAACTGGGAATTTCAGTTAGAGGCAGTGGGGTTTTACTAAAATGTGTTATCACTGTGAAGGCATGGCTAAGCCACGAAATTTGCTTCTCGCATCCACATGTTCCATTGTTTGAAAATGGGGTTGACCTCAATGGAGTGGGGGCATGTACGGAACATCTGGAATAAGTTGAAAATATATCGAAGAAAATGAATCAGAATCTGATATGGGCTTGGCAGAATTACTAAATGCAAAATGGCAAAAGCTGAAAGACAATGGGAGTGTTGAAGAACATTTAGAGCTTTCTGATTTTTTTGAACGCTAATGAAAATGTTGTGACCGCCGAATATTCTACGGAGCATAAAAACCTTACAAAGTGTTAAAAAATGTAATGAAGAATTTACAGTAAGAGATGATGAAGATAAAAAGACTATTGAAAAACCTTCACATGGTAAAGTGATTAAAAGCATTCGAAACGATCTGACGGGGATTGCAATTTGGAGAAAATGTTACAGATGACGTGTTCCGATATTTACAAAAGTGTGAGAATTTCTATGAACAAAACGTTTTTTATAAGATACTTGTACAAAGCAAAATTAGTGATTATTTCTCTGTTTCAAATATGTTGTATGAGGATCATACATATGAAAGGTAAGCCTCTGTCTTTTCTTTTTGTTATTAATATTTACGTATTTGTATATGAAAAATATTTAAACTTGTTGGAAAAAAAAGTGTCTACTAAAATGAATGTTTACTGTCCAAATTCAACCTTTTTCATTTTATCGAAATTAAGTTTCATCATTTATGTTAATTTCTATTTAACGAATTTTCCTTATAACGAAGTTTTTCAGAGGAACGATGGCACTTCGTTAAATAGAGACTCGACTGTATATATATATATAT
>QLNU02014176.1:36543438-36568114 GCA_006491805.2 Dysdera silvatica | reverse complement strand
TGACACAACGAGTCCTCCTGCCTTAGCGCAGAACTTTGGCTATGGTGACTGAAGTTCAGATCCTTCGTTAAATTGTAGAACTTACCCGTCTGGTCAATATGGTGATCTTAAGGCCGCTTCCTTTGTATTTCTTTCACCGTACTACGTGTATGTGTGGTAACAGAGACCTTCATCCTGCAGTGAATTGAAAGTAGTTGATGATGATGATATATATACAGTCTAAGCTGAATTTAATGATTTACACTGTAACCAGTAAAAATAATCATCAAATTGAGGAATTCATTAAATCTATAGGGAGACACATTTATCAGAACCATTGGTACACCCATGGGGGGGGGAAGCAATTGATCCCAGGCCTTTCCTTGGGTTGAAAGTTTACGTGTAAAATGCGTTAAAAGTAACAACTATTACATTGAAAAAAAAAAATGTTTTTCTACGTTTTTGGTCTTTCTCTGAGCAAAAATCGTGGGTGCTCTATTGTTAGCAGCTGAAATAAGAAGTTATAGAAGAGGAAAATAAATAAAAATGCTTATTAGCATTCTGAAGAATGTTTTAATTTTAATAAACATAAGACACAAGTACGTACTTAATTACTACTTTGAAAAGAAATCTTTGATGTTTGTTTTCATTTTTCTTGGGAGTTGGCATTTAACATTGCCTTTTCGATTTTTTCAAATGCATCGACAAGATCATTGTTGACGTCAAAATGCAATAAATACCGTACACGGTGTAAACCAGCATTCACTTTAATTGAGTGAACTAAACTGAAGTTGATTTTTGATGTTTTTTAAACTGAAATTCTACTTACAGCTACTGGCTAATGATGAAAAGTTATTGTAAAATTGTTGAGGAAAATATAACATTCAGCTCAACGTAATTCAATCCGGACCAAGAAAAACAATCGTTAAATCGTGGATATTGTTAAATCATAGTTATACTGTGTATGTATATATAGATTTTTTATTGTAGTATTGAGTATACAGTTTTTCTGATTTGTTTAAGGTCAAATATTTCAATTTGTTGATAGGTTAAAATGAAAATTGATGATGAAACCAACTTCTGTGAACCCAGCATACTTAGAAATGTTTTGGGATTTAAAGTAAGTTTTTATGTTCCTTTTGGTTCTTGATGAATTATGTTTGTTATTCCAATATGTTAATTTTGAGATAATGGCATTGTTTCGTTACTTTTACAAGTAATGTTTTGTTATGAAAAATAAATAAAATAATGTTCTGTTGTCTTTAAATCTGTTCTCATTACAACACACAATCACACATTGCTGCATACGTTTGCTCAAATGAAACTGCATTTTGCAAATACATTAAAAATTGATAATTTTGAATATAATCGATAACAAGTCTCTTATTAATTAACATAATTAATCGATGGTGTCATAGACATGGGTTTTAATTTGCTAATAACGATTTTTTTTTATACAGAACGTATTTGATAATTTAACTCCTGATGAAATGAGGAAAGCTCGTACTCGCTCAAACCCATTTGAGACGATTCGTGGTGGCATCTTTTTAAACAGGTGAAGTTGAATGCGTTAATGCGAATAAACACTGTCAGTTTGTGATATATTTTTGTTTGTCAAAGCATTAATAGTTTGAGATCCTATTTTTTTTAGAGCTGCTATGAAAATGGCAAACATGGATGCTGTTTGTCAGTTCATGTTTACGGATCCAAAGGATGAAGCTGAGGTAAATTTTAGTAATTTATTGCTCTTGTTTTTAGGCTTATTAAAAATCTTTTAATAGTTTGCTTATTTTGAAAAATGTATGTTAATTTTATTAATAGTTTTTGGGGGGGTAAAATAATGTTCCCTCATCCCTTCCCACAATAATTGAAAACCACTCAAAATTATGTATTTTGTCCCAGTAGTTGTTATTTTTGAACTCTGTGGGCTGGCTTCAACTCTTAATAAGCTTACTTGCCTATAAACGTATTATGGTTCAGAAGCTACGTTAACCTAACTGTTTCATCCCACACAAAACCCATTTAGGATGTAAAATATTGAAACTAATAATAAAAATGACATAAACATACATGAACTGGCACAATGTTGTGTTTTCATAGTGTGTTTGTAATTCAGGTTCAACTTCTAATAGTGCCATCCCTCCCCACTAACTGCACCCTATAGTTTGGAAGTTGATTCCCTGGGCCTTAGGAGGTTCAGATCCTTTGGGGTAAAATGTAGGTCCTCTATGGTGGCACAGTGGTTATGCATTCATCTGTGATGTCATTAACCTAAGTTTGACTCCCAATAATATTGTAAAATGTATGCTATGCCTCCGTCCACTGTAACACCGGCGTGTAGATCCCTGTGCAGCAGAGGTTGGGGGTTCCTCGGAAAACTGCAGATTCCAGCCAGGAATTAATCTGTCGCTAGTCTTTTCACTGAAAGACAGTGTTAACCAAAATTCGGCTAGAAAAATTGCTGAGCAATTTATTGAAAAGTTCCAAATAAATTTGAAACGATGATGGTTGTGAGATCACCTTGACTGCATGGAACGGCACGGTCAGGGGAAGAGTCACAGTGCCTCCCTCCCTCCATATCGGAGACAAAATGTACCTTTATTTGGAATACCAAACTGCTTATTTGTGGCCAAAACTCACTGACGTTGCACAATCAAGGAGACAAAAGGCGTCGATGCATAGTGAAGGTACCTCTCATCCAGTCTCAGTTTCCTATGACTCCAAGTGGTGCGCTACAAATGCGATCCTGTGGTCCCAGGCTGTTGGCTGCTTGTGGATGAGCTGGACCATGACTGCTCTGGAATATTGATTTTGTAGTTAAGTTTTCACTTTGTGGTGAAGAGTGGGATAAGTTATGCAAAGCAACTGAAAATCAGTATTTATATACAAAAACAGTTCATGAATGCACTGGTGGAAGCGATTACGAAACTGCACTAGCCTCTAAATGTAAAGGTGAACAACACAAAGTCTATGAATCAAAAAGGAAACGCTCTGCAATAAAAACTCTCGTTAATAAATGGGCATGTGAATATAAATGAATCAAAATACTGTATGGTCAAAATTCTTGTATCAGGAATAATGCAAGTGGTGTAAACTGGCTTAAAATAAAATTTCTTAGCCATTATTCATGCAGTTCACTTATATAACAAATCCATACTCTGTTGGGTATTAACATAATTTGTATTTTATATAAAGAAAAAATTGCTAATATTACATATACGGGCCACATTGCACAATTTTCACTGAATGCCAAACAATTGTCGCCAAAGAGTAATCCTAACCATTGTAAAGCGTTGGGGTTTTTTTTTCATAAAATGGACATCATTTTATTTTTTCAGCTACAACTTTTCTAATTCAGCTGGAGCTTTTCGGTGCAAGATAGCCGAAAAACTACAAAAATCTGTTTGACAGTATACTCCCTAATTCCAGCATGGCATAATCTTTGGTGTCCTTGTACCCTAAAAGCACAAACATAAAAAGAAATGAGTTCATAAAATTGCTGGTACCGAGCATATGTTGCTTTTACTACCAATTCATATTTCAGGAGTGTGACTTCCTGAACAAAAGAGATTCTCAGATCCTTTGGGCAATTGTAAGACCTGGCACATCATGCTCTGTGATGCTCTCACATCATAAAATACCAGCAAAAAAAGAAAAGATAAATTCTCACTGACCTTTATTTTCTACTCTTTTCAATAGCGGTCGATGATAGCACCTGGGGAGTTACTGTATTTTGCGGATATTTGTGCTGGACCAGGTGGATTTTCCGAGTACGTTCTGTGGCGAAAGAAGTGGAAATGCAAAGGATTTGGATTTACTCTTAAGAAAAAAAATGACTTCAAGTTGGATGATTTTTTTGCCGGCCCTCCTGAAACGTTCGAGCCTTATTATGGTAAGTAATGTTATTTTTATTTCTGTCTATTAAGAACTTGTAAAGACTTTAATGTAAAATAGAGTGTAAGAAAGGGGAAGATAAAATCTTAAAACATGACAATATCCAACGTGAAAGTTAAAATAGAGTGATCCTGCCTTTTAAGTTGTGCAAATCATTGTTATTAATAAAATTGAGGGCCTTGTGGTGGCACAGTGTGGTAACGTGTTTGCCTAGAGCACCATTAATGGAAGTTCAATTCTGAACGGTGCAAAGAACGCTTACTCAGAGATCTCATAAAGATCGCTATGCTTACTGTAGTTCAAGGTTTGGTTTCCTAGGCCTTAAGAGGTGCAGATTGCTCGGAAAACAGTAGGTCCCGGCGTAGCATGATCATTGTAGTTCTTGAGATGTAAAACCACAAAACAAAATTTACTGGCACGGTATTAAATTTCCACGATGTGTATTTGTTCTAAACCTATATAGAAATGGAAAAATCACAAGATATTAAAGAGCGCTGTATTGAGAATAATGTTAATAGCTGTTTCGATGGCAACATGCTATCTTCATCAAAATATGATGACTTCTGTTTTTGCAAGTAATCTGGATTATGTCATGCCAATGAATTGAATATTTTTACATGAAAATGTTTGTGTTGCCCTTAGGGTAGTATAGTGGTAATACACTTTATAGATCATGCAAAAAATACAGGGCTGAATTCCGATGGTAACAGCTGCTTACCCCCCTTTTTCCTGCTGATTTGTAATCCAGACGAACAGTGGATGTTGCTACCCATCAGTGGTGTAGGAAAGGGGTGGGACTCAGGGAGCTCAAGCCCCCCATTAGATAACGAAGTGTATTGTTCTCTATAATGCCCAATCACTTGATATTTTTTTTCAAAGGTGCCTTAGTCCCCCCCCTCTATAATTTTTTAATTGCCACATCCCTACTACCCACGGGTCTCATCAGTACCAACTCATTAGGATGGCTCTGCAGAACATGTTGTACAGTCTTATGGGGAGGGGAGGGGTCAAAGAATAATAACTATAATTAAAAGTCAAGGAATAATCTTGGAAGGCAAAGACAAATTAACCATCTAAAATATTTTTGCTTTCCCACCTTTCAGTTTTGTAAATCGTTAAACAGTTTTAGATCTTGGGAATTTATTATGGCTCTTAATTACACTGATTTCTATAAATTAAGCAAGAAAATGAAAAATCGTAATGATTTAGCCAAATGTGATTCAAATACATGGAACACTAACATGTGACAAGTAAAAGCATGTAATATTGATGTACTGAATGCAATATAGTGGACGACATTGACGACAATTCATTCAAATACACAAGTTTAACTATGAGTCGACAGTTCATGTACAATGTTGAATGAAAAGATTTCAAAGTAGTCAATTTGTTAAAACAATATTGAGACATCGTTGACTCTCATCTTGGTTGGTACCGAATGACCCCTGCTGTCCTTGCACCATGAGAATACAACCAATGATATCATTGATCACTGAAATTATACCATGAAGCTATAGTCGAACTTGAAGTAGATCAGTGGCAGGCAGATGTTATAAGATGGCTGAACGTCGATCATTCTATAATCAGACACTAGTTCCAAACCACAGATTCAACATCCCAAAGGTACAATGAAGGTATGCCAAGTGATATGACCTCCTCAGATGACAGATATTTGTAGCTTTTGGCATGACCGAACTGGACTACTATTCCGACATGCTATTTCTACATACTCTGAAATGTATGGGACTTCCCCAACATTAGGTGCCCCGCAGCACAGGTTTCTCATTGGTTCCCATTGGGTTTTTCCATTCTGCGGGACTACTCTGATGAAGGGTTTTCCAGAAATTTCAAGTATAAAAAGAGACAGAAACATAACATCGTCATTACTCCTGATGAAGGACTGCTGCTGATGCGTCCGAAAGCTTGAGTGATCTTTTTCATTGCTATTTTACCAGTGTTTAACCTTTTGTATGTAAATGGTTTTTTATATCCAGAATATGGCTTGTAGGAAACGTTCAGCGAGTGATTTTTATTAGTATACATGCTTTATATTTGTATTCTATAAAGTAAACCGTAATTTAATCAAGATTTATTTTCAGAATTTTTGAATTTAAACGATTACTCTTAAATTTGATTTTTATGAAAGCCTGTTCTTATGCACGAAATTTATATTAAAAAAATCTTGTTTACAAAAATGTGCTACATATTTTAACTCTCAAATGCATATAGATTTGAAATATGTAATAAAAATATATGCAATTTTTGAAGTGATTTTGATTTTAAAAAAATCAAACGGTCAGAGGGTTAATACCATGAATCATTGCTGTCAGGTGATTGTATATATTTCTGCTCAGGGTGACCGCACTCCATATTCAAATACCTTTCTTTATTTAGCTTGATACATGTGTTTCTGATTATTATTATTATTATTTTCATTTGTATACCTAATATAAAATACACATGCTTTGTATCACATTCTTTAATTTTTAATTTTTTTTAGTATAATAAAGGTTACCACCAACACCAACTTCCATCCAAATTGATTGCATACTGTTTAAATTACCACGATTTTGATTCGTCACCAAATTTATGGAAACCATTGTATCTTAGTTCAGTACTTATTAAAGTGAATGTGAAAAGAATGCTTTGTAAAAAATGGTTATTTTTGTAAATGTTTGTCGACTTAAAATGTTTATGAAGAAGATATAATGCATTATATTTTTGTGCTGTAGGTGTAAATGGTGTGGAAGGTGATGGCGACATATGTTCTCCTAAAAACTTATCTGCATTTCAAAACTTTGTGATGACAAGTACAGATGACAAAGGTGTCCATTTTATCATGGCTGATGGAGTGAGTAGATTTTTTTTAAATACTTATTAGCCTTTTAATCATACATTAATTAAAAGATTAAATAATTAAAACCATATTCGCATTGTATGTAGGTACTTTTTTTTTTCTTAGGGGTTTTCTGTTGAAGGTAAAGAAAATTTACAAGAAATTCTTTCAAAACGATTATATCTTTGCCAGTTCCTGTGTGCCATGATGATTTTAAGGACTGGTAAAATTTTATTATACTACTCATTACATAAAAAATTTTGAAAATTTAAAACTTAACATCATTATCTGTAATAAGGAGACTAGAAATGCATGTTTCTAAATGAGTGATGTTTATCTTAATATATTTAAATATTGTATTAATAAACAAAACTCCCTATATAACTAGTCTTTTATAAACAAATATAATTCGTTTTAGTGAACATAACAAGATATTTGTAAATATAATTATCATAATAATATGTCAAATCTATTAATTGGAAAACCAGATGTACAGTTTTACCTCATTTGATCCGCCATCATCGTAGTTGTTCTTGCACCATTAAAAGCCAACCGATCTTGTTTGATGATTCAAGAGTCTCTTAGAAGAAGCATTGCAAAGCAAGGTTCTGAGCATGACGAGACAAACGTGTCTCACAGCTGTAATGAAGATGAGGGCAAACAGGCGATAAACAGTGAAGAGTGATGACATTACTGCCTTTTACCGTCAATTAAGGCTTCTACAATGATGACAAAGTCACAGCATCATTCGCATAATGCAAAACCTGCCGTCATGTCACTACAAAGTGAATTAAAAAGTGAAGTGTGACCCAATAGTCCAATGACTACTATCGCAATTCTTGTATTCAGTTCCCAATGAGCCTTCTTAATTGTATCATGGTCTAGTGTATTGCTTTTCAACAATTATGGTACCACAGCCCAGTAAATTATTTTCTTACGGGCTGAGAGCTCAGTCCCAACAAACATACTCGTAAATATCTTTCAATTTTTGTTAAAGTTAATTCATTAAACCATCATAATATAAATAATTATGGTGTAATCATAAAAAGTGTTAGTACACTCCATCTATTAATATGCACTTTGCTTTATACATTTCCCTGCTGATTAGTCACTAGCATTTGCAACACAGATGTTGTTTCATTAAGTTTTAAGAAAAGAGAATGCACTGCACATACTTTATTGTAATCAGCTTGTATGCACTTTTTATGACAGGTCATAATGAGCGTTATACCCTTTCTCAAATGCTAAAAGATTTCGATGTCTGAAAATTATCGATCATTCATGAATACTGACATATTTAGAAACATATGGCTTTTTGTCACTGGCAGTTGCTGCACAGATATTATTTAGGCGTTTTGGGCCTGAGTTTCCCGGCATATTCTCAACTATTATTCTTCTCAGAATATTTCCATGACGAAATATTTATTCATGGAAAATGCTTAGAAAACTAAAATGACAAATTCCTGGAAACTCACTTGTGGCCCGGTATAATTGATGTCAGGGCCCGGAAGTTGACAAACACTAGTCTAGATGTTGCTTCAATCGTACCGTAACATCTTGTGATATTTTATTAACCCAACTTCAATTCCAATAGGTACCAGTAGAATTCATGCTGGTCTCCCCCCCCATCGCAGTAGTCAGGGATTTGATTTCATAAGCAACAAAGGTTCAGATTGCTCAGAGACCTGTAGGTCCTAGCACAATAAGACCTTAGTGTTCCTTATGGCATAAAATACACCAAATACAATAGAACCTGTCTATCTAGAAATCTATGCATTTCAATCAAAATTCAATATTTATTTCCATGCTTATTCTTAGTAATTTTCATTTAAACTGTTACCGCAAATTACAAACTAAAGTGTCAGTTACAAATTCGAAGACAGTTGAGAAACATTTGTTGCATAGCAACAGTCATGACGTCACTTGAGTGGCAGAACAGGAACGTAACAGGTTTGAGTCATTAGTTTCTCGGAAATCCATAAATGGACCCCCAACTTCCTTTATTTAACACAGTGGTTTCCAACCCTTTTCGAGCCACAATCCACTTCTACAGTAATCAAGCAATCTGTGACCTCCATTTTTATTAAGCAAAAAATCCTCGACCTCCTTTGTTTGCCGCTGCCACATTTGCATAATAAAAGCATTTTTAACAGAGTAAAGAAAACACATTAAATATAAAAATATATTACTAAATATTTTATATATATATATTATAGATATAAAGTTAACAACCATTAGTAGAATATTGCAATGTGTGTAGCCATGTTGAAATATAAAAGCGTTGGAAACATTTGGTATAAAATTCTTTATAAAAATAATTGCAACTAAAAATAGTTGCGGCGACCCACAGAAACCTGTTCGCGACCCCAAGGTTGGGAACCACTGCTGTGACACTTACCATAGAGACTGGGGATTTTAGGCAATGGAAGTTGGAGAGGGAAGGAAGTGAATGTTGAGCAAGTGGTCGGTCTTGAGTTTTGCCTTTCTTTTTATGGGAATTAGAAACTATAAAAGGCTATTTGTATTAAGTTATGTGAAAAGTGTTTCATATACACCTATATTTGTTATCACATTTTAATAAAATACTTTCGATCAAACCTATGTACATTGTATATAGGAACCCCTCTGTCTCAAGTTTTTTGTCAGTCCCACGAGATTCAAGATAAACAGGTCGTATTGTATCCCAATTTTACTTTGTGTTCTTTGCAAGTTTTTAAGATGTGATCTTTGTTTCATTTGTCGGAGAGATTTTAATATTGATTATTGATAAATTGTCTTTAACGTAATGTCTTTTGTCTGCTCTCCTTTATAGGTGGGCATTTTGTTTGCAAGTTGTTTGACCTCTTCACTGTTTTTAGTGTTGGACTCGTCTATTTGATGTATCGTGCCTTTGAAGATGTCACTATTTTCAAACCTAACACTAGTCGACCTGCCAATTCCGAAAGGTACTTTTTGTCATTTCCTTCTCTTTGGAAATCTGTTGAATTGTTTGTTTTATAATATGTTTTGTAACAGATAGCTTTCCATATTAGGTATATAATATGTAAATGGAGGAAAGACAATACCAAAGATATATGTGATTATATGTTTGCCATCAACCAACGTCTCGAAGAAATTCCAACTGACTCAGATGATGATATTTGCGAAGTAGTGCCACTTGATGTGATCAAATCAGATGTAACGTTCTTCGACTATATTTGTGATTCAAACAATGTGTAAGTATACATCTTAATGGTATTGTGAATGGTGTTATTAATTAATATGGCATTGCAATGGTAACATGTTCACCTAATGTGCCATTAACCTGAAAATGACCACCAATAGTGCCCGCCTCTACCCCCGAATAAAAATATGGCTTTATGACTAACTGCTCACCATAATCCAGGAGTTGGTTCCCTAAGCCTTAAGATATTTAGATTTCTCAGAAATATGTAGGTCCACTACCCTATAGTGGCGATAGATTAATCTATTGTACCATTAGCCCATGTTCAATTCCCAATGGTATCATAGAATACATGTCATTTTCCTACCTGAAATATTTTGGAGTTTCGTTCCTTTTGCAGCAGAGGTTCGCATTCCTTGAAAAACTGGAGTAGGTCCTATCGCCGTGTGGCCTTTGCCATCCTTATGCCATAAAAACTCAAGTTAATGAATGTATATCTCATTTTCTTGATTAATGCCCATATGGTAAGTCCAGTTTCGAGTCCTTTGAATTCCAAATAATTTATTTTATTTTGTCCATGCAAATCTGTGTTCCAAGGTATTTAATTCCCTTTGTTAGTGGTGGCAAATTTTTTTATGTGCACATGCTAAAAATTTACAAATAATATTCATGGTGATGCTGATGTGCCAAGCAATTTGTAATGAGGTATAACAATGGGAAATTTATTATAGTGAAATTTTACTGACGCAAATATAAAAATTAACATTAATTTTGCAGGGCTCCCACTTGTCCTACTTTCCTTACTTTTTGGTGAAATCTACTTTCGTCCTACTTTCCAGTTTTTGTCCTACTTTTTCGTTGTTAGTTACCAAAATACAACGTAAGAAGTCAAATTTTTTTATGTTATTTATTTATTTATTTTTGCTCAGTTGTCTAATTGCTTCTCCTCTTGAAAAGAAGTGGCTTTCTCTTTACTCATTATTAGGTAAGTACCTGTTCACGATTTTTACTTTCTTCCTGTATTTCAACCGGCACAGTGGGTGGTTGGTAGGTGTATGGCTTAACAGGTGGGTTATGAAATCTTTAGTGACATTAGTAAAGCATTTGTTTACATATTTTTAATAACTGCCTTATTAATGGTACAGTATACTTTACGGCATAATACTAATAATTTTTATTTGTTGCAGGTGAAAAATCAATGAAAATTTTATCCAGGGATCTGGGACGCCTCGGAAAACACATTTTAGCGAATAATGGCTGCTTCAATTGGACAGTAATGACCATGTTACGAATTTGTATTGTAGTAAGGGAAGAAATGAAACTGAAGCTTTTTGCTCATTGTGTAATATATACTTCTCATGTGCGAATAGAGGGAAAGATCATCTTGTAAAATACAGTGACACTAAAAAACATTCTGACAAAGAAAATGTAGCATATTTTACTAGTCAGAGTAAACTTTTTGCAAGTAAAGGGGGAGTTGTTGGGTACATCATCTAAGAATGCAGATAGTTTTGCAGTTAATGATCCTGCTAAAGCTGAAATTCTATGGACTTTTAAAGCAGTTGATTGTAACTTTTCCTTTGCTTCTTGTGAGGGTTTGAGGGCTCTTTTTGTAGCAATGTTTGAGGAAGTTGCTAAGAACTTCTGCGTGGATAGAACAAAAGTTTCCTATTTAATATTTTATGGTCTTGGACCATTCATTATACAGGAATTAACTTCAATCATCCGCAATTCTGGTGTTCATTTTACTTTATGTGTAGATGAAACAACAACATAGCAAGTGAAAACGCAGTTGGATATGTATGTCCAGTTTTGGGATCCTGATGTGTCTCAGCCAGTACAATGTCGCTATTTGTCTTCAATATTTTTCGATCATGTAGAGGCAGAAACTATGTTTACGGAGATATGTAAACAACGTGAAATGGAAGGGCTTCATTTGTCCAGAATGGTCATGTTAACTATGGATGGTCCCAACGTCAACAAATCCCTTTGGAAAAAGATGAACAGTCTGGTGAAATCATCTCATCCCCCTGGGCTTATTGTGATTGGATCTTGTAACCCACATATTGTGCACAATGCCTTTGGAAGTGGTCACAAAGAACCACCCTTTAATATGATTGAAGATTATGCTCACAATGTGTATAAATGGTTTAAACAATCTACTTCCAGGAGACAGGACTTTAAAAATTCTCAAGAATTGCTGGGCATATCTGAGAATTATTTTTGCAGTTTGTGACCTGTAGATGGCTTACTTTTGCTCCAGTAATGAAGAGACTGATAGAACAACATGAAGCTTTACTACATTGCTTTTTAAAGTTCATGCCAAGAAATTATAATTATGTCTGTGTCAATAATTCTCGCTATAACGTTGTTAGCGTGCTGAAAAATAAGTTGCTCTTGCCTCTAATGCAGTTTTTGATTCATATTAGTGAGCTGTTTTTTAAGTTTCTTTATACTTTTCAGAATGAACAGTCACTTGTTCATATTTTATATGATGAACTTTGTGAACTTCTAAAGAAGATATCAAGAAAATTTGTGAAAGCAGATGTTGTGAAGGAGTTCTCAGGAAGTCTGGCAGCAATAAATTTTACCAATGAAAACTTGTGACCGTGGCGCAAAACAGAAGTAGGAACAGAAGCAAAACGTACTTTGATCTCGTCTGATATATCTGACACGGATAAATTTGAATACAACTTAGCAGTCTTGTGCTATTATAAGAAAGTAACAACTAAGCTTCTTACAACACTTCCACTCAAAAATAGGATTCTGAAAAACTAACAATGTCTTCACGGTTTGATGCACACTTGGGATGAGAGCTACAACTCCTTCAAGTGACTAGTAACTCAAGTACCACATGCTCTGGCTAATAGTGACAGAGACAGAGTTCTAGATGAATGGAGATTGCATCAGGTGGATGATGAAATTTAGTACCATAGAATTGACTATTATTGGGCACAAGTGTTCAGAATCAAATCTCTAGAAGGTAGGTGTAGGCACCCTCTTCTGACTAAACATATTCCGTCCCTTTTGATGTTAGCACATGACAATTTGGATGTAGAAAGAGGTTTTTCTCTTAACAATGCATTGATGACGTCTGAAAGAAATGTTTTTGCGGAACATACTATCGAAGGTTTAAGAGCAGTAAAAGATTATTTGAGAGTTCAAGGAAAAATTGAAAACATACCTCTCACCAAAAAGATGTTAGAGGCAGCAAGGGCTTCTAATGGAAAATATAAAGCAGCCTTGGAAAAGCAAAGACATGAAGATAAGAAAAAAAGAATGCAAAGTTTCAGAGAAATCTCAAGCTGAAAAATAACAGAATGTAGTAAAAAAGACACATTTAAAGAAAAGACTGCTACACAGAAGCTATTAGAGGAGGGGAAGAAAAAGTTGCATGAAGTCCTGAAAAGAAAAGATTTAAGTGAAGTATCTTTAGCACCTGATATGATTGACATCTCTACAAAATGACTGAAAAAAATTGATGCTGAGCTCACTAAAAAAGGAAAAGTCTGAGTTATTAAGATTGACTGATTTACCAGTAAAATACTGGTAGTAGCTTTTTTCTTTCATTTTGACTAGACGCTTCCTAGTAGACAGTCAACCTCTGTATAGTGCAGGATTTGATTTATTTTAATGCTTTTTTTATTTTAATGCTTTTTTTATTTTTACTGCGCATGGAAATCATTAAGAATGTAAACTATTAACGTGTTGTTAAAAATGAATTATTATGCATGGATATTTTTTTCAAATAAATAATTAAAAGAGCGGAGACGCACATGCACTTTATTACCAGTAACAAAGAAATTATATTAAAATATGTTTTGTCATGAATTATGCTTTTTGGGACTATTTCCTTTATAGGATAAATTTAAAACTAATTTTGATATTTAGTTCATTAAAAACTTGTATGTTATAAGTGTCAAATAGACCTCTAAAATATATTATACATATAAACATTGCATGTGCGGAATGTGGGTAGGTTTCCATGTGGCTTCATGTAAAAAATAATGCAATAGTACTTGTAATTTGCCCCATTGCAAATGTCCTACTTTTTTCCGTAAAATTGTCCTACTTTTTTTAACCAAGGCAGTGGGAGCCTTGATTTTGGAACGATGAACTCGTAACATGACGTACACATCGTTTACAAGTTAATAATATTTTTGCTGTTGTACAGTGGAAGTCAAATGCTTTCTATCTGGTTTATATTTTGTCACTTTTAATAATGCACAGACTGAACTATAATTATTAGCAGAGTTTAAGCTGCATAAGTTTTTTTCATTTTTTGCAAAAGGATATTGTATTTTGCATAAATAAATAATACAACTTTCTCTAAAAAGCAAAAGCCCTAAAAATTAAAAATTTTAACAAATTTATGTTGCAGGCTGACATACAACAATTTTAAAGACCTTCTGTGACGTCATGAACAGATAATCGAAATCTGTTTGATTTTGAAAAAATGCCTACAAGCTATGGTGTGTAGCAATGTCAAAGAGAATTGTACAATTACATGACCGATTGTATTATTTTGTACAAAATAAAAAGGTTTTTTTTTTATAGTTCTGAATTTTAATTATTTGATTTTGTTTAGCATTCTCCTATAGTTCAAAGTTTTCAAAATTATCGCAAGTATTTACAGTAGAAAAAGAGAACTAAAAGAAATTTAAAAATGCTAAATTTTTTTTTTACATTTGAGCTAAAAGAAAACAAGTCCAGCTTAAACCCTGTTTATCAGTCGTTCTGCTCCTTAAACTTCCATAAAATTCATTTTGGAAAATAATGACTTGCAAGTATATGTAAGGAGAAAATTGATAACATAGCCGTTCTTAGTGTTTCCTGAAACCTGTTACAAGTTAGTGTCCTTTTCCCTTTGTAGGAATGTTAATAAAGCGAGCTAATTATAAGTGGGCCTTACTGCATAATTATTCTAATTAATCAAGTTAACTTCAATTTTGTTTGTTTTGATTATTCAATTACCGTTAAGAGTAACCACAGAAAAATTAGGGAAATTTTAAGCATGTTTTCTGAAAATCTGGAAAACATTAGGAAATCTTTTTATTCAAAATTCTGTCGCCACCCTGTAATAGAACCTATTTATTAATTTTTGTGTACCATATGGTGGCCTACTGGTAAAGTATTTATTTACCATTCACAAATATCTGGACTTGATTCCATGTGGTATTTGACGCTTTTTTTCTATGCATTGCAGTGGTGTAGGCAAAAAACTTGCATCTATTGTTCCATTATTCCAGGTTTGTTTCCTGTTGGTGCCATGGGATGTTTACCATTTATCTTTCTACTGTAATCCGTAGTTTGATTTTCTTGGCACTCCTTGCATCATAAAATATAAAATGAAATCAATTTTTGTGATTAGTGTAGTTTTAGGGCAAATATGTAGTTTGAATTTAATGTAAATGTAAAATATTAGACTTCTTGGTATATATTTGATAAATGGCTACACTATAAACTAATTACAAGTGATTATGAAATATTGCTTATGATTTTAGCTATTATAGTGTAATAGTTTTCACAGTTTTCTTGTAACCATAGATAACACTAATATATAAAACTTATAGTAATCTCTTTTTTTCTTTTCCAGGATTGGTGAAAGGCAGATCCTTCATTTAGCAAAAATAAAAACTTTTACCAAAAATTCGTAAGTACATGTAAACATGCATAAATAAATTTTTGATTGATGGTAGTGTTTAAGAATATTATTAATTTCGTTTATTTAAAAATATCCAAATATAATGTGCTGTTCTATTCAGAGAACTCTATGAAATGAAGCAGAGCGACTTCAGGAAGCAGTGTCTGGAAATATGGCAGGGGCGGAAAAAAGCTGTGGAATTTTTGTTAAAATCATGTTATGCCTTTTTCTTATGAATTCAGTTAATATTTTTGTTGATGAAATAAATATGATTATTATATGTTTGCAGTTTCTTGTGTATGAATGTGAAATTATGTGATTTTAACCTCTGGAGTAAGACAGTATGTAGTTTAATAGTGACACACTGCACTGATCAATAGAAATAAATGCAGAACAATTTTTATGGTGCAGTTCTTTAAAATCATTAACACGATAACATTGCTGATAGCTCTTTCGATAGCGTTAAACAGCTATCGTCGTCAGACGATATCTGCCGCCATTCGCTCTGACGACGGTAGCTGGTTAACGCTATCGAAATAGCTATCAGCAGTGTTATCGTGTTAATGATTTTATCGAACTGCACCATAAAAATTGTTTTGCATTTATTTCTAAGACAGTATGTGTTTACTAAAGCTGAATGTGTCATATATACAGGGCTTGATAATTCATAGCCAATTGTACTTGCCAGACAAGAGTGATACTCGCTAGACGAGTGATTCTCACCCATCTCAAGACGAAAGCTTAAGACCCGAGTTGGAAGAGATTTCCAACTCACAAACTATAAAAATCTAGTCGCCAGTGGCAACTGAATTTGCCTAGCCCTGTATATATTGGGTAATTGCAAAAGTTCGTCCCCGATTTTCATGGGTGGTGCAAACTGTACTGCTGGGCATAGCTCCGGTGTCTTTGATTGGTCATACTGTATACACTGATTAGATGACAGTGCTATGTGTCAGTTGAGCATCAGACATCATTCAGATAAATTGATTTGTACGTGGGAGAAATTTTTCAAAATGGAAAATGAAAAGGTACATTTGAGGTATGTAATGCTATATGAGTTTCGCAAAGGTGTGGGTGTTAGGACCTCACAAAAGAAAAAACATGTTTACTTGGACCATGCTCCTACTCTGTGGACAGTTAAAAAATGGTTTGACAGATTTCAAAATGGTGATTTCAACTTCGAAGATAAACGATAAACCCCGCTTTGAGTGGCTTTCTGGCATTGATGACAACATTTTATATGCCTTGGTGGGGAAAAACCCAAAGATTGTAATCCTTGTGTGAGAAGATTGCTGAAGGTGGATAATTCGACCGTATTTCGTCATTTAAAGAAAAAGCTTGAATATATTTCCAAACTTGAATCGTGGGTGCCGCATTTATTAACTAAAAGGAATAAACTGAATGAATGTATCCATTTCTCTCCCTGCACGTAATGAAAAAGAGCCTTTTTTGGATCGAATAGTATAAGGCAATGAAAAGTGGGTTCTGTACAGCAACGTGCAGTGGAAAAGGACCTTGAGAAAAGCATGAGAAGCTGCAGAACCAGTCGCAGAAGCTGGCTTGCATCCAATGAGGGTGGTGTATGTTCGGTATGATTGCAGGGGAATTATTAATTTTGGGCTACTCCGATGTGGTGAAACAATCATGACAGACATCACTATGAGCAACTCACTAGACTCAATACAGCTATTTGGAAAAAACATCCAGTTTTAGCCAATCACAAAGGCATCATCATCTTCCACCATTACAGTGCTAGACCACATATCAACAAACATATGCTGCGAGAAATGCATGAGTTGCAATGGGAAATTCTGCACCACCCACCATGTTCTCCAGATATTGCTTCTTCAGATTTTCATCTGTTCTGATCTTTGCAGAACAAATTCTAAGGAAGCTGTCAAAAACTATCTCACAAACTTTTTTCAAGGAAAACCAAGCTCTTTATTCAAAAATGAGATCTACAAGCTTGTAGATCATAGGAAAACAATTGTAGAGAACAATGGTGACTATATAATTGATTAATGAAGCTATGTTCTTTAAAATTTAACATACTGAATTTTATTTTTAAATTGGGCACAAGCTTTTGCAATCACCCAATATATATGTTAATTTATTGAGAAAGTCAAATATATGTGAATGGAACCCACACTAATTGCAGATTTTTTTTTTTTAAACTTTGTTAAAATTTGAAATTTTTTTTAAAAAGGTAGCTGCCCAAAGAATACAGGAAGGTGAAACTAATTCTACAATGCCAGTTAGATGTTTCCCAATAGTACAATTAATACACATTATCTGTAAGGGACGTAGCATACCTCTGTGAATAAATACATGCTGAATTTCACTATTTTTATTAGTTGTTAGTTTTGTGTTTTACCCTTCTTTTTATGCAAATTGGAAACTATAAAAGTCTATTTTTGTTATGTGAAAAGGGTTTTATTTACATCTATACTTGTTATCACATTTTAATAAAATACTTAACTTTGGCGCTCTTCTTCAATACGGTATCCGCTTCCGTTTTGGCGAGTGTTTCCTTCCATTTTTTTTTTTTTTTCTAATTTGAATTCGACTTGTTTTTGGTTGGTTTTTTTTGAATAAAATGTATATATTTTATTTTTGCCCTTCAGTGGCGCAGTGTGGTAACGACGCATTCGACTAGTGGGCTGTTAATCTGGGTTCGACTCCAAACAGTGCAAAGAATGCTTACTTAGAAATCTCATAAAGATCACACTGCTCACTGTATTCCGTGGTTTGGTTCCCTAGGCTTTAAGAGGTTTGGATTCCTCTGAAAATTGTAGATCCAGATGTTTGGATTCCTCGGAAAACAGTAGGTCCCGGCGTAGCATAACCATTATAGTCTTTGAGCCCTAAAACCGCAAACAAACAATTTATTTTTTTCCATGGATGCCAGATGAGCAAAGTGAAGGTAAGTTATTTCAAAAAAACAATTATTTTAATAAGATTTTATTATTTTTGATTAAAAAAGTAATAACAATAAGTAATAATACATTTTAAAAGAAAAATCGTAATTAAATACTCAACTGTGGTAACTTAAATCTAGCACCAGATAGTTTGTAAATTTCTATAAACGTACCTTGAAAGAACTGCATACTCTACAATTTGCATTATGAAATTTACATTGGTGAGATTTATATAATAATTTTTTGAGATTTATATAAATTTGTCAAATTCAAAACCACTTTTTTTTTTGTTTGACAAATAACTATATATGCATTTTTATTCTTACTTTTAAGAGATAATGTGTCAAATTGCAGGATTTTTAAAATGCTTGAGTGTAAACATCTTTCCGAAATCATCTGTAGGGAAATTTATTTTTCATGAGCATTCATTTTTGTTTTAGGTTCCTGACAAGGCTCGTGCTACTCCTTCCAGAATTCAACCAGGAATGAAATTTCAAGAACTGCTAAAGGTCGTTTGAAAATGACATATTTTTTGTTTGTTTATTCTATCACATTGCAAAGCATTGACATGCTTTGCATTCTGTTGTTTGTTGCAGAGAAACAATTCTGCATTAACGTTTAAAATTAACATTCAGCTAACCTGTTTAATGTTTATTCTCCAGGCAGAGCGATATTCTGGAAATGATCCCGGACCTTTAAATGTGCAATCTCTTGGAAAACTGAAACAGATTTTTGAATTCAAAGCCGTGGTTTGTGGAGAAAACAGAAATGAGTCTGTGCCTGCATTTTTCATTAGCATGGGAGTAAGTGTTGTAACAAGTACTGCATACTTAATGTTGTAAGATATTATTACCCTTCTTAGGGTTAACACAATTGATAAATAATGGCCAACACGCAGTCACCGGTGTTTTTGTCATTTTTTTTCCTATACCGCTACTTAACTGTGCCATAAATAATAATAATAATATTTACAGTGACTGCAGAAGGTTTTGGGTACTACGTACAAAAGAATAATAGGTTATGGTCATAAGTAATCTACAATGAAAACATGCCTCATTTTATTTGGCTTTATAACTATTAAATTTTTTATAAATTGAAAGTTCGGGACCATGTTACATCGAACAGGTCTGTCTGCACCTAACAGCTTGCTGAAAGTTCAGCTAATGGTCAACATTACAGTTATTTTTTTTGTTAAGGTATGTACATTTTTTTAGATATGTTGTACACTTAATATAGTACAGTACAATGTAAACATAAAATGTGCACTGGACAGATCAAAAAAATTGCGTGATTCACTTTAAGGAGGTGGTCTGGAACCGAATCTCTAGCCTTACGTTTCTATGTAGTTTAAATGTAAGCGGTAATTAGTGCAAAGTTTTACACTAATTATTCAAATACAGCTCTGAAAAATCTTATTGAACCATTACATTAATCATGAGTACCTAACGATGAGATAGTTTGTTTGTTTTGTGGTTTTACGGCTCAAAGACTACAATGGTCATGCTGCGCCGGGACCTACTGTTTTCCGAGGAATCCGAACCTCTTATGGCCTAGGGAACCAAACCCCGGACTACAGTGAGCAGTGCGATCTTTTTATGAGATCTCTGAGTAAGCGTTCTTTGTACACTGTTGGGAGTCGAACCCGGATTAACGGCGTACTAGGCGAACGCGTTACCACACTGCGCCACCGCAGGGCCGCGATGAGATAGAAGTAATGTGTTTGTCTGTCATGTCTTAAACTCATGGCTTGATTCCGATGGTAAAGGAGAACACACCTCACTTTTTCTACCCACCATAGTCTGGGGTTTGGTTCCCTCGGCAACATAGGTTTGGAAAACTTTAGGTGCCCATGCATTATGACCCTAGTTGTCCTTTCACGTTTAAATATAAATAAGTAAAAAAAGAGAGACAATGATTTGCTGCATCTGCCTTTCTCAAGCTTTTTTTTTTTTTTTTTTGTGTCAGAGGGACTCGCATCATTATGCTCTTAAAAATTATTGAGGACCCCAAGATCTGTTTTTGATTTTCATGTGCTTTTGTGGGTTAAATGCTCAAAAATTAGTAATATGAAAAACTTTGTTACGTAAAATTGGTTTTACTTTATGGTGGTGGTGTAAAAACTAATGTTGTATGATTTAGTAACCAGACAAAAACTGCTCTGAAATCATTTTGCTTTGGATTTTCAATACTTTCATTCTTAATACTTTGCACAAAATCTTTCCTCTTTTACACACACACATATATATATATATATATTGGGCTCTATATCTATTGGGCTGGGTGTATGAGGACCCAATAAACATATCAGCGAATATCTGGATACCCTCAAACAAAAACTGGGTGTATACGCCAGAAGACTCCGAAGATACAAAGACTATACCAACAAAAAACAACAGAACATGCAATTCCAAGCAAACCAGAAGGCCTTCTACAGGAAGCTTCGAGAGACCCCAGCGAACAAAGACAAGTACGAAGCCCCAAAGCCAGCAGAAATAGAGACCTTCTGGAAGACACTATGGTCCAATGAAGTACAGCACAAAAGCGCCCCCTGGATTCAGCAAGAAATGGAGGCTACGAGAGGAATAGAGGAGATGGAGTACACGGGCATCACGATAGAGGAACTCCAGCAGGTAATCCAACGTACGCACAACTGGAAAGCACCCGGTATTGACGGCATACACAACTTCTGGTACAAGAAATTTACCAGCGCCCATGGCCCATTAGCCAAGGAACTTACGGCGATAATTGAAGACCCCAGCAAAATGCCTGAATTCCTCTGCAAGGGAATAACTTACCTCCTACCGAAGGACCAGGATACCAGTAACCCAGCGAAATACCGACCCATTACGTGCCTTAACACCCTGTACAAGATACTCACGGGGTGCATCTCTGAAAAAATAAGCCGGCACAGCGAAAGCAACAACTTAATGACGGAAGAACAAAAGGGATGCCAGAAAGGGACTCTGGGATGTAAAGAGCAGCTTACCATCGACTCAGTTATCCTGGAACAAGCAAGAAAACAAAAGCGAAAACTCAACACCGCATACATAGACTACAAGAAGGCTTTCGACTCTGTTCCGCACTCGTGGCTCCTTGAAATACTCAGCATATACAAAGTGCATCCCTCAATCATCCGATTCCTACAGAGCAGCATGAAACAATGGAGAACCCGGTTACAGCTAAACACGCCAGACAGTAAAATAGAAACGGCCGAGATCCCCATCCGCCGCGGAATCTTTCAAGGAGACGCACTAAGCCCCCAGTGGTTCTGCTTGGCGTTAAACCCCTTGTCAAGGATGCTGAACACAAGTAAATACGGATACATGCTGAAGAAAGACAAGAGAAACCTACATAAAGTCTCCCACCTCATGTACGTAGATGACATCAAGCTATACGCGCCAACAATCACCCAACTCCGACAACTCATCAGTATAACAGAGACATTCTCCAAGGACATAGGAATGGAATTCGGCCTCGATAAGTGCAAAATACAGAAGAATAGCAAAGAAGATTTACCAGGCATCGAACTCGAAGACGGGAGACTACTGAAGACCTTGGACGAGGGCGAAACCTACAAATACCTAGGGATAATGCAAAAACGGCAGCAGGAGCACAAGAAAGTCAAGGTCCAGCTCACGCAAGCATTCCAAGAAAGACTTAGAAGCATTGTGAAGACGAAACTGAGCGGGAAGAACACCACGCAAGCAATTAACGCATATGCGGTACCAGTGCTCACCTACTCCTTCGGGATCATCAAATGGACCAACACTGAACTAGAACAACTCCAGCGGAAAATGAGAACCATCCAGAGAAGAGCCGGACAACTACACCCTGCAACGGCAATTGAACGGCAAACACTACCCCGGGAAGAAGGAGGACGCGGACAAGCGGACCTCAAAGACTTACATGACAAGCAGATCCAGAGCATGAGGCAATACTTCCAGTTGAAGAGTCCCCGATCGCCACTCATCCAAGCCATAATACAAGCAGATGCAAATTACACGCCACTAAACCTGTGTAGTACCGAAGAGCGTGTCCTCGAAACAGCCAACGAACAGAAACTGAGAACTTGGGCCGGAAAACCATTACATGGCAGGCACTACAATGACCTGCAACAACCACACGTTGACAAAAAGGCATCAAATTCTTGGCTGGCCAAAGGCACTCTCCAGCCAGAGACAGAAGGATTCATGCTAGCCATCCAAGACCAAGTGATCGCAACAAGGAACAATCAGAAATTCATCCAGAGAAAAGACATAGAAAGCGACAAATGCAGACACTGTCATGCGGCATCGGAGACAATCCAACACGTGATGGCAGGATGCAAGATCCTTGCGCAGTCAGACTACAAACATAGACACGATCAAGTAGCGAAAATAGTCCACCAGAAATTGGCAGCGAATGCTGGCTTTCTGACAGAAAAATGCCCGTACTACAAATATGAGCCAGAGACCGTGCATGAGAACGAAACACACAAGCTTTACTGGGATAGAGCAATCATAACAGACAAGACAGTCCCACATAACCGTCCTGACATAACCCTCGTCGATAAATCGAATAAGACCACGTACTTAATCGACATAGCAGTACCCAACACCAATAACATACAGACAACCTACACAACGAAAATCACCAAGTACCAAGATCTCAGACATGAAGTACGAGATATATGGGGTATGGAAAAGATCTTCATCATCCCGTTAGTCATCTCAGCAACAGGGATAGTACCAAAAACGCTTGCGACGAATTTGGAGATACTCAACATTGACCCAAACACCTACATTGAAATACAAAAAGCCACAATCCTAAACACGTGTCACATTGTCAGGAAGTTTCTAGACATGGCACATTAAGAAGTGATGTAAAAAGAGGCTTGGGAACATGGCGCTCTGCCCGTCCCAAAGCCTGTTACCGCCAAGAATGGCAGAAACTATATGCTCTCTCTTCATAATGCCCTAAATTCTCCAAAGCAGAATGTTTTGCGATGTTGCTGCAGCAAACCTTCAGCTGATTAAAATGTTTGCAAGACATTTATATATATATACATTTTTAAATTCTATAAAATGTAAATTCCTTTTTTAATAGAAATGTAGAAAACATTTGTCCGACTGATTATTTTTATTTCTTTATTTAAAAAAAAATTTTCCGCAGTGAAGTTCTTCGTTGTGCGACGCGCGTCGCACTCTTGAGCACATTCTGCTTTGGAGTTTACGTTTGGCTACACTCATAAAATGTTTTCCATATGCCCATAAATAGGTGTAATGGGTCCCTAAATTTGGACACCAATGTACTATAATACATGATTAATGTATCAGATAACGTATACAGTGCCCACTTGTTCCATTTTTAGGTGTTGCATCCGTTGCTATTTTCCTGGGATACATTCTGATAGAAAAGGGTCTAAATTTTTCGCATATTTCCTACATGCCCGTGTACATATCGTGGACCGTTACGATCGGATTAGTAGTATCGGGTCTCATTGTAGACAAAACTGGTAGTGCTAAGCCAGTCATGATTGGAAACCTTTTGCTTTCACTGCTTTTTCTGAACAGCTTTCTATTGATTCCAGATGTAAACCAAACCACTTTCGAGAAAACTCCCTTGAATGATGAGGATCAAGCTCCAACAAAGAGAGCAATGCCAACATATGAAGAGAATCAACATGATCTTGCACAGTACGACAATCATCGATTCTTCTCCGTCATGTGTTATATTTTATTCGTTCTGTATATAGGAGCAACCGTTGTTTCATTGCGTATGTTTGATGCAATTGCAATATCGATGGCCACTGCTTACAATTCAGATTATGGCACTCAAATGGCGTGGGCTTTTATGGGAAGCTTGGTGTTTTCCACTTCTGGAACTTTTATCCTCGCATTCCTTGGCGGCAATTATAAAGCGGCAATTTACTTGTATGACAGCGTCACACTCCTGACGATGTTTCTCGTGTGGAAATTAGATATTCGCATTCAATCGCCGATGAGAAAAATTCTCCAAAACATTTGGATCTTGGTAAAAAATCCCGACGTTTTCTCATTCTGGCTGGCTATGCTCATCTTGGGGATCTGCTGGAATTTCAGTAGTTCTCGATTTACTAATGCCTATTTAATTTCCATTGGAGGCCATCTACAAGTAATTTTATTATTTTCTTTAGTAATAGGAATACCATTTCTGTTTTCTGCAAAATTCTGGATTAGGAAAATAGGAAATGGAAATATAATAATACTAGCTTTCGCAGCTCA
>QLNU02014176.1:36527582-36543338 GCA_006491805.2 Dysdera silvatica | reverse complement strand
GCTGCACTAAATTCTCATTGGCCAAGACTACCCTGAATTCTTACTGACCAAAACTGCACTAAACGTACTGCTTAAAATTATATAATTATATAGTAATAATTATTTCTATAAAGCCATACAAAGATCCATCTTTCCCCCAAAACTATCGCATCACATAACCTTCTTTAAAATCACTTGAACCCCACCTCCCATGTGTTTTGAATTGCTGTGCTACTACTTACATTAGCAATAACTGAAGTCAATCTTAAAAAGATAATGCAAATTTATTAGTGGCCTAAGTCATATCACTGTGATATAAATAACGCCCTGTTATACCCATTTAATTCGAAGTGCAGAGGTGAAATGATATAACATCATTGTATCTAGAGACATCTAGACATCTATAATATATTTAATTTTGTGCAGAATTGTTCAAGTATAGAATCATTACAGCACTGAACTGTCGTGGATTCCCATCTGAAATACACATCAAAACAAACTTTTTAACTTTACTGTTATATTACATTGATTTCCACTTAAAAATCTTAACTGTGTAGTGCTGTGTCAAATTGTCTTGTGCTATCTCATATGTTCATGTATTAAAAAACATTTGTGATCATGTGTTTACCAGTGAAATTTAATGCATTTGAAATAGACAAAGAATGTTTTCCACAGAAAATCAGTTTGAATGGATTCAGACGTGGCTCTACGGTGGTGCAGTTGTAATGTGTTCCCTTTTTCTGTTAACCGTAGTGTGGGGTTTAGTTCCCTAATGGAGGCGGATTCCTCGTAAAAACTGTAGGTCCCAAAACAACATGGCCACAGCTGTCCTTGCACCATGAGAAATAGAATATGGAAAAAAATGCAACATATGAACACACAAAATCAAATCAAAACTGCAATAGCTATAAGGTCCACTGCGATATTTTAATTTGATTTCATTGGAAAAATGCTGATCATAAGATGCTGGTAGAACTAAAAGTAGACAAAATCACATTTGCTGTGGTTAATTGAATTCTTTTGTGCCAGGTACAGTGTAATCTGAACTGTCCTTGCATCATAGGGCACAAGTGCATCTATTCTTGTACCATAGCCTACAAAACACTTCCGTCTTTGCACCATAGACCACGAAACCTCTATCTTTGCACCATAGGGCAAACACCTAGTAGTATAGGTTCATATAATGCTTAAAATGTAAGTCCTTGTGCAGTGTAATCTGAACCGTCCTTGCTTCACAGGTCACAAGTACCTCTACTCTTGCACCATAGGACACCAACATATCTATCCTTGCACCATAGGACACCAACATATCTATCCTTGCACTATAAGACATAAAACACCCTATCCTTTCAGTATAGAACATAAAAACCTCCATCCTTGCAGCATAGGACATAAAAACCTCCATCCTTGCAGCGTAGGACGGACTGAGTCAATTTTTTTTTACTATTTTCTTTTGGTTATTTATGTACTTGTGTAACACATAAACTATGTAGATCAATCTAGTTTTATATGTAGTTTGCTTATTTTAGGGAAGAGCTCAAAGAAAAGTATTAGCACTGCATGTAATTGACGTGCTGTTCTTAGGTGGTATAGACGTTCGACATCTCCATTTCGAAGAGCGGTAAGGATCATTTAGACATCACTAATTACTTTTGAATATACAGGGTTCCCATACACCTGGGGAATCTGGAATCGTGGGGAATTTGAAAACATTCCTGAAGGTTAAAGGAAAAATGAGATTTTCTTGTCAGACCTGGAAAAGCCAGGGAAAACTCCACTAACTTCTGTATTGAATACCTACATCTCACACGAACATAAAGCCATTTATCCTACAAGCAGGGCTGCCATTTGCTACTAAAATGCTACTATTTTCGGTTTCTGGCAACTATGGTGACTTTTTTGAGCAAAAAAGGGCCTAAAATCAACTATTTTCGAAAAAATGTTGACCTTTTTTTTTGCTCTAGGCAACTTTTCCTGAAAATTGGGAGTAAACTGTGTTGATTGTAGTTGGTAACTACGTAATGGATAATTCCACGGAATTTTGACCTTTTTTTTTTTGTTGTTGTTGTTGTTGTTGTTGCTTGACTATTTTTGATTTCTTTCATACTTTGTGTGCTGAAACATATACAAGAAAAGTCAAAAACCAATTTTATATATATATATTTTTTTTTTATTTTTTTTTACAGGCATCGGAAAAACGCGATTTTGCGAAAATCAAGTACTTACAAAATCGCATGTATTTTATTAACTAATAAAGATAAATCAAATATTCAAAAAGATTTAAAATCTACGTAGTTTAAGCAACGAAGTCATCTATCTATTCTATTATCTACATAGTTTGTTTGTTTATACCACACAAGTTTTACGGACTTGGGTGATTTTTTTAAAAAAAAATTCTGAGTGATATGAAAATGACTGAAATATCGCTAAAATTGTCATTTTTCGAAAACAATTTCCTTATGAAGGGGAACAGATCAAAATCTTACGTTTTTTTATATGTTAGTACTCTGTCTCAGTGTGTTACCTCAAAATAACTGGAGTTGTTATTTCCACCCCTTTTTAATATACAAGAAAGAGTTTGAAATTTTCAAAAACGGGCATTTTCAACTACTCAAAACTCAAAATGGGGAGCAGTTATCTGTTTGAAATTTGGCAAAGTAGCACCTCTCTGCAGGTTGTTAATAATCTGAAAATTTCATTGTGTTATTCAAGCTAGTCTCTGAGATACAGCCACCTTCAAACTTGAGAATTGGAAGATTGCTTTAAAAATGATCGGAGAGGGGTGGGAGGAGAAAAAATAGAACTTGTTTGAGTATTTTGTATGTGCTGCCAAATTAAGATTCCACAAAGTGTTAAATATTCTAAATATCGGTATATATTTAAATAATTAGAATTCCAGTGTATACATAAACATTTGTATTTCAAATTTCAGACTTAGATTTAGTTCAGATTTCAGTTTAAGACTTTGAATTATTTTATTCTTTAATATTTATCAAATTAACTGCAACCACAAAGAATCATTTTTACCATTTGCACTTTAAAATGCAAGATGATGCAGAAGTGCTTAGCAAGAGTATCTGTATTGTCAGTGATTGCCTTAATCACACAGTGTAAGAAGTTTACACAGTCCAAAAGGAATTGAGCTTTTAAAAGCCACTGTTCCATATGTGGGAAAGGTTATATATTTTTCTGTTGGGGCGTCAGCATTACAAAAATCGAAAAAAAAATTATAGATCTCAGTCATCACCAAGAAGATTTTCGGCTGAATACTGAGTGGCATTGTTTTCCAACCTCACATAGTAAGGGACTTTGTGATGGTATTAGAGAGGCCACTAAAAGACTTGTATCAGAAGCGGACGTTCAAAGAATTACCCAGGATCATATCACAACACCAAAGGATATTTAAAAACAAATTACACACAAACGCAGTTTAATTTGAGCAGGAGAGACATTTTACAATTGTTTCGGTGGAAAATCAAGCGTCCACCATCGTCAGAAAATTCGTCCAAACTGATTTGTTGCCACTAAATCAAAAACGAAAAAGGGTAACATAACAAAAAGCCTGATTTGTGTCGCCATCTATTGTGCAGAATGCTAAGTAAAAGGAAAAGGAACAATTATTGTTGGAAGAAGAAATTATGTTGATTGAAAGAGAGGTTTGTAATAAGAGGGGGGAAAAATTGTTCTCGAACGGCTCGTTGACTATTGTACAGGAATTACTGAAGATATGAAAGGCCTCGAAAAAATTGAGATCTGAGGGTGAACGGACTTTTTCAATTATTTTTGCATCGGCAAAACAGAAACGATGGCCATGTTTCCATGAGTGTTTTGCAATGGCCGATTTTTCAAAATCTTGTTTGTGAACGTACGATTGGTGCTCTTTGAGTCTGAAACGCAGGGCTCTACGTGTTTGGCCAACGTAGGACAATCCGCATTCACAATCTATTTTATAAATGCCAAAATTATTGTGGTCAGGAATCTGGTCTTTTAGTTGGGTAACACCAAGTTTGTTACCTGGCTTGAAAATGACATTGAAATTAAATTTGCGGAGGATGGAGGAGATTCTAGATGAAAGATTTGGCACAAACGGAATGCAGATTGTTTCTTTGGTGGGAGCCATTTCTTGGCACAAAGTGGATGTGAACTTGGGAACTCTGGATAGTTTCTTTACTGCAAGGTCGATCACCGACGGATGATATCCCCGGTTTGATGCGATGTTTTGCAAATGTGTAAGCTCTTTGGAGAGCGCTTGTTCAGAAGAAAACAATTTCAGAGCACGGGAGGTAAGCCAATAGAAAGAACACATTTTTTAAGATTGTGGGTATGCAGATTTAGCATGTGGTGGTAGACAAACAGCATCAGGTTTGTGATGGACGCTGGTTTTCCAACCGGTCTCGGTTCACGTAACCATCATATCCAAAAAGGCCAATTTCGAGTTTTTCTCCTCCTCGAAGGTGAACCAGATACAGTTGTCAACCGAGTTCAAAATTCCGACTGTCAGCGCAGGATTTGTATTCAGATCAGTATAATTTGTTTTTAAATATTATTTTGCGCAGTGTATCGCTCATATTTTCTCATCAAAGGATATGTTTGAGTTTTGTAAACAAAACATACCTGTAATCAAATGTGTCTTTGTGCCACAATCAAAGGTTGAAGAGCAAGCA
The DNA here is from genome assembly GCA_006491805.2 of Dysdera silvatica. Lineage (NCBI taxonomy): Eukaryota > Metazoa > Arthropoda > Arachnida > Araneae > Dysderidae > Dysdera > Dysdera silvatica. The sequence continues at coordinate 36,538,695 of QLNU02014176.1, read as the reverse complement.
AAATTTCTTGCTCACAGATTTGGTTCTTGTGTTAGGATTTTGAACGCTAAAGCTTACCACAGCTTCATTCCTTTAAACATATGTACTATAAGAGTCCGTAAAGCTTCCCTTTCAGAACATTTTATCAGTTGTAAAATCTCCACAAAAAAAAAAATTATCCAAGACTTTGTTTCCTTTGGGTGTGTAAAGAATAACAGTAATGTTGCTTGCATGTATCAAGGAAATTGGCGGCTTGGAATTATAAAAGACATTTCTATTTCTAAACAAGATTTTAAAATAAGTATCTTTCATCCTTCAGGACCAAGTGTACCAGTTTCAAAATTTGTAAAAATGACTGCATATGGGTAGAACTGAAAAATGTTTTAAGGATCTTGTGTCCTTTGGATTTATCAACACCCACAGGACAAGTGCATGACATAAAGCCAGAAATGAGTGATGCAATTTCTGCATTTATTATTATTTTATTTTTTTTTAAAAAAAAGGTAATAAAGATAACATGGAAAATAAGGAATCTGAGCCATGAATAAGCTAAGCCATAAGAGACAAAAAGTGAACCTTTGAACAAATGAAAATATAATATATTGTGTCTTCAGCCTAAAGCAGTATTGCAACCGAAAAGTTTACAACTTATTGGAAAGATTACTAAAGCTCTCTCGTTCATTGGAGTAGTAGATATTGACATCAAGGGTGAATGAAGGTTATTACAATCAGAATATAGTGTTCCCAACGTAGAAGTCTGAATCGATCATTTCTGGAGAGATATTCTTTGCCGAAAAACAGCTTTCGGGGAACCAAAGTACTCTTCACTTAAGAAATTGGTGGAAGCTGCTTTGTGTTTGGCCCATGTAAATGCCGATGTGGAGAGAGGTTTTTCTATTTCAGAAAGTATTCTGGCGGATGGTAAGTCTAGTATGTCATTCCGAGTGTTAAACGAAAGCCTAATAATTCGAGATCATTTGAAAACATTCAAAAATTTTACATAAGTGCCCATAACAAGGGATCTTATTAATTTGGCATACGGTGCCCATAAGTCTTATGACAATTATCTGAATGAACAGAAAATGCTAAGGGGAAAAGTCCTCAAAAGAGGAAAAAGAAAATATTGAGAGAGACTGAGGCATGAAGAAATGAAAAATAGTCATTCGGAAACTTGGAAACTACGGTTAAACTTTTAGCTCAGGAAATGAAAGAGACACAGGACTCTGCTGATTCATTATTGAAAGAGGCTAACAGAAGACTAAAATTGGCTATAGCAAAGGGTGATTTAAGTTCAATTAGAGTTGCTCAAGGGATGCTGGAGAGAGCTGAAAATTTACGAATAAAAGAAAGATAACATGAAAATAAACATACCAAACGCAACAAAATTGTTAGCAACCAAAAATAAAATTTAATAGATAGCTTTTTTAGCAAGAAACTTAATTTTCTTTTAAGAACTATTTAATTCTTGAGTAAAGTTTGAAATTTAAATATGCTCGTTGCATGATAACTTTTATAAGCAGAAATCCTTTGATTAGTAAGTACTATTTTTAGTTATATGAATTTATGTCATTCACTTTTTAATTTAAAACACATTGTTTGGTTATTCCGCTAAAGATATTTTATGTTGTATGTTTTGAAATTATCTACTGATGGGTGAAAAAATCTGCAGACAAATTCAAATTAACATATTCGGTTATATTGTGAATAAATGTTCAGGATCCAATTTTAATTTGTGAAATAAAAAGCAGGTTGTAACATGATGAAATATTTGATGCTTGCAAGTTCAAAAATTGTTTAGAGTTCCTATTTTCATACATTTTTAGACTACTAAATATGCCATTTAAAATATTTTATTTATATTTCCATTTTATATTATATGTCAACTAACTTTCCATAAGTAGCATTTGATAAGTTACTTCCTAAGGGGAAAAGGGGGTAGACCAAAATCCAGGTTGAAAGAAGCTAGAACAGGCAATTTGCCTAATCCTACATGGTGATGATGGTAATTAAGTTTGAAAGGCAACTGTTTTTCCTACTACTTTTGGCTTCACAGGCAACTGAAGCAACTTTTTTGAACAAGCTTTATAATGGCAGCCCTGTACAAGCGAAGTTCAGTTGAATCAACAAAGGGGGGTGGGAGTCAAGGAATATTCGTCAGATATTTTTTTTGTTTGTGTGAGTAGGAACCATGGCTTAGTTTTCCCTATGTGGTATTTTTTTAGAAATATGATCATTCATAGAAAATCCCTTTTCTTGTGTAAAAACTATCGTTGAAAATTTTACTTTAATGTTAGAATTTTAATTTTGCATTGTCATAATGGAAAGTTAATTAAATTTGTTATTTAACAATTAAAAACCCATCATTTATAGTTGCTGTACTTTTACAGAATGGCTCAAGCTCAGATGCTGGCGAAGGCTGTAGCAAAACCAAGTCGATCGGATTATGCACCCCTGAAAGTAAAGCAGATATGGGCTTTGGAAGATATTAAAAGTATTTTGAATAGGTGAAATTATAAAAATTCTCCTTATTTTTCAGTAGAAATTTGTAGTGTGTTTTCTCCCTACAACTTTGTTTTTCTTACACCATTCATTTAGCTTCGAGAGTTCATAAAAAAATTGCTTTGTAAAAGCGTAACTTACGACTGGTTTTTTTTTTTTTTTTACAGATTGAGCATGAAGCAGGTAAAAGGCTATGGAGCATGCGAAAGGCTGTGTTATAATCTGGACGATGAACGGCATTTTATTCCATCTGGACTGTTGATTTTTAGAACTGTGGCAGGTAAAATTATGGGCCTTGCTTGCACTATTATTTTTAATTAAATAAAAACTTAGATAATATTAAGGAACGTTTTATTAATTGCTTTTCAATGTTTGAGCTTGCTCGCCAAGATTATTGAACTTGTTAAAAAATAGTCATAAGAAAAATATATATCGTTTGTGCTTACCCTAATACTCAAAGAATGGTGGAGTCTGACGAAGTCGAATGATTTTCCAACAATTACATGTCATGAAATTTTGCTTTTATTTCAGAATACTGGGTTGTTGCTTTCAGTAAGTCACAACAGAAGCAATATTATTTTCATACAAAGCGAAACAAGTCAGTGTTTGAGCGACTGCCAGATTCTGCTGCCAAGTTTAAGTGAGCATAATCCATAATTTAACTTTTATTTGTATTAGCGTCTAGGTTTTTTAAGTCTTTGGTTGTGATTTGCAAGTTCCTTAATTAGACTTAATGCTAATTAACTAGACACATTGATATTTTACTATATAGATTTGCTTATAGTTAACTCCTTCTATAAACAGTGCATTGTTTTGCTTTGTAAATCTACAGTTTGCCGTAATTGGACCTAAAAAAAGCAGACCTTACATAATCAATAACAATGCCATTACCTCTAAACGTCGTATTTCATTACCCCTTCATTACTCTTAAATTTTTTAAATGATCTATAAGGTTCAAAAGTGATGAAGCAAACTTTTGGAAGTAATGGCATGATTACTGATCGTGTACGGTCTGCTAGAAGTACAGCTCCAGAAAGAAAAAAAAAAAAATCCATGCTCCATGCTAAAAAGTTTAAAAATATGCAAATTGATGCAATTTTGAAATGTAAAATGCACCAAATAAAATACAAAAATATCCCATTTCATAGAGCATACTTTGATATGATCTCCATTAATGTATGAATAATATATTACTTACTATTAAATTTAAATACAGTCAAACCCTGTTGTAGTGCCCCTGGAATAGCACCAACCCCATTTAGCGCCATAAATTGGCAGTGAACAGGTCTTACGTGTAGAAATCACAATGTAATGTACTCGTTATAGCACCAACTCATTTTAATGCCAAGCCCCAGAGCCAAAGTGGTGTGTGCCATTTTTTGACAGAATTTGTTTACATTTCCTGTTTATGATCAACAATATGCACTGATTACAGATAGCTCTGTGAATGATACAAAAAATGGTAGTTGAAGGATTTCTTGGTTGCGAAATAGTCATTGCATGTCAAGTGTTCGTATCGTTAGTCTGTTTCTCCCATTGTATCATCTCAAAAAGAACTGTTTTCTCAATTTCGGAAAAACGAGGAATCTGTGAGTACAAAGAAATTGGCATGCGTCACAAGAAGACATATGAAGTCATTTTACTCTGTTCTGAAAAAAAAAACCGATTAGCCGATAGTGTATTGACGATAATTTTTGCCATATAAGGAAATGATTTCAAAGAAGGAATGATCCAAACTCAAACATTAAAAGACTGAAAGCAGCAAAACATGAACAATTGGAAGATGCCCTTTACATGTGGATATCGTAAATAAGGGTTAGGAATGCTATGATAACTGTAGACGTTATTGAAGAGCAAGCAAAAGTTTTTGGTCAGCAGGTGAATATTACAGAATTTTAGTACAGAGTTAGTTTGCTAAACAGATTTAAGAAGAATCGAGAGTTCTCTCAACATGTATGATTTGGTGAAACAGCTGGGTTTGATTGCATATATAAAAATATTTATCATTGATTTAGGATACTTTTTTTTTATGAAATATATTTTGTTCTATCACAAATAAATTGATTCCGATTATTAATATACAATGAAACCTATCTAAACAGCAAACTCACAGCTCTGGAAAAATTCTGTAGTATACAGGTTTTCGCTCTATGGAAATTGCATGCAAAATAAATACATTCGTAGTTAAATTCAGTGGCAAGAGATAACTTCATATGCTAATTTTTTTCATCTCATCTTACGAATTTTGTAATTAAAATTATTTTCCTCTTTATAAAAATATTTAATTGTTCACTCGATATTTTAATTTTTATTTTTGCATTTTATGTTCTTAGTAGTTACAACCAATGTAGTACAAACTTCCATGCTAAATGTACATGCTTTTTCAATACAAAAAGTACATTATGCAAGCTTAAATTGTGGCTTTTAGCATAAAAAAAAGTTCTTGATGTTTGAATTTGCCATCTTAAAGAACAAACTAACTCAAAAAAAAATAAAGGCTCGGGTAACAGTTCTCCTGACGTGTAATATGACTGGAACAGTAAAGAAAAGACCATTCGTCATAGGAATGAGCAAGAACCCACGTTGCTTAAAAGGTGTAAAACAGCTTCCCGTAGAACACACAAGCAATACAAAGGTATGGATGACGAGTGACATTTTCACACAATACATGAGGAGATGGGACACAGAGCTTCGAACAGAAAAAATTGCAGTTTTGCTCGACAACTGCACTGCCCATCCGAAGTTGAAGTTAAACAACATAGAACTGTTTTATTGGCTACCCAATACTACACATCACTATTCAACCATTGGATGAATCATAAAAACTTTTAAAACCCATTATCGCAAGGATAGAAGAATGAAACTTTTTCAGGCAGTAGGCGATCCAACAAAGCCTACTACTAGTGATATAGCGAAATCAATCAGTCTTCTTGATACCTTTCACATTATAATAAATGCATGGAAAATTGTTACTTCAATAACAATTTTCAATTGTTTAAAGAAATCGGAAGTCATAGTTGAAATAGCGAACAACATTCTGCAGGATCAAGAAGACCCAAGCAATGACGAGCTTAAAGAAGAATTTTCGAATTGGGTCAATATCAATGGAAACATACTGACATCAGCTGAAGAGAAGAAGGCATTGTTTCATCAGTTCAAAAATCCACAGAAACAACTGGAGAAGCAGATGAGGAAGAAGTAGAAAACAATGAACTGCCACCACCAATGGCTAGGGAACCACGTCAGGCTCTTCAAATTCTTAGAAGAACATTGGAACAACAAGGAGCATCTTGCAATGACTATAATTCATTTTACAATATTGAAAAGAGAGTATCAGAATTAATTAGTGTCACTACGAAGCAATCAAAAATACAAATGTTTTTCCAATAAAGTACAGTAAGTATATGGTGTTTCTTCTGTTATATATATAGTGTATTTATTGCTACAGTAGTATGTATGTACTGTATATACTGTATACATATACTGTAGTATTGCAAAAATTTTAATTTTCCTTTTTAAATTTTAATGTATGTGTATGAAAAAGTGAGAACATTCAAAACTTTTTCATGTACGACTATGTATGTTTCCTGTATATACATACTATGCTGAGTAATAAAGAACAAAATTGCACCGCCGCTATTTTTTTGAATCTGCCACTTTATTGGATCCAACATCGATGTCACGAACGCGATCCAATTTAGCGGCGACTACTGTACTCACTTGGCTCTAGTTTGAGTTGGAAAACTTGGGTGCTGAAATTTGAATATTATATATCATCTTTATGCTTTGTGGATGCATACATAGTTTAGTAATTATGACAGAAACATGTACAAAGTAGCAGGGGGTTATCCAGGATTCATAAACCGGGGAGGGGGGGGTGTGGATTAGATTTCATTAAGTTATTTCCATTGAACACATTGTGTGTTTAGATTTCATTAAGGGGGGTGTATCAGAAATCTGGAGGGGTGTTAAGGGGGTGTATAAATCCCTGCAAAGTAGTAAAAAAAAAAAAAGAGCAAATTCTTTAAAGAAAATTTGATATATGTGTTTAACTATAAAATCAGGGGATAACTAGTATTGTATGTGGGTTATGGCTGCTTGCTCTGTAAGAACCATAAGACAGTATTGTCAATGCATTAGGATATATAATGTGTTTTTTTTTAATTAGTGAACTTCTATGTATTATTATATCAGGATTTAAACTTACCTGGAAAAACTGAAATTGCTAGGGAATTTGCAATCGTCTCTAAGAGTCAGGGGAAAACGATGATTTTTGGTCAAATCTCAACTTTTGTTTTGAATAGCTAAATCTCCAATAAACTTAGCGTTTTCCCTACAATTGATGTTCAGTTGAAAGTTGCATAATTTTTGAAAAGTGTTTTATAATATCGGTAATATTTATGAATAAAAGCATTTTAACGTTTTTATGGAGCTGGAACCTTTGAAATATTCATCTTGTTTTTATGCCAAATTTGCAAACTTGGAAAATGCAATAACGTTTGTAACGTTGATTTATTTTTAATTTAATCGAATATTTAAACATTTTTTTCATTTTATTCTGATAGAACATGCCACGAAAACCGGATTTTCTGGAACTGGGAAAAAAGAGTTAATCTACTGGATAAGCCCTCATCCCCAGATGAAAAGTCGTTGGTCCACGGTCACACATTTTGGGCTTTCATACGAGAACAATTTAAAATCATAACTGGGCAATCACCGAATTTTTAAGTTTAGAATCGCATAGAAAAAAAAATACATTATTGGGAAGAAGAGAACACTTTCAACTGTTTACGAAGTTTATTTTTTTCCCTGTGCATAATTTGTACAAATGTTTGAGACGCAGCATCATTTGCAATGACAAATCATTAAATGCATCTTATTAGTTACACATCTATCATGTCATTGTAAAATGTGAATAAAAATTTCTTGTTATGATTCTGTTGTTTTATTGTAAAAATAAGGGTGCCTTGGAGCATTGTAGCACAGCACGACCCTCACTGTCTTTATTCCATAAAATTTCAGCTAAGCCTTAGCGGTGCAATTGGATAATTCGCAGACTCTTGTCATTGCTCGTTGGCCAGTGGCTATGAATAGCAGACAAATCCAAAAGTGTGTTTTACGGGGTTTCTACAAGAGGGTATTACGTGTTTTCCTAGAAAAATTTAAAATTAGTTAATGCTGACTACGCTTCGGTCTATAAAGTTTTTCAACATCTCCGAAATGGACTCCAACGGTCGATCACTGTAATGGAATGTTGTTTTCTAGATCTTTTTATGACCCAATAGTTTTCCTGAATCAGTACATGCCTTATGTGGGGGGGGGCACTCCGCATACTAAAATTATGCAAATAATCCTGACACCATAATCTCTTGAATCCTTAAACCTTACAATAGTAAAAATAAAAATCGCCTATTTGGTGTTGGCTGTATTGGTCAGACCTTTGACCATATAATCTATCCATACAATTCATTATATGGTCTAAGGGTCAGACCATATGACGTCAGAAGAGAAACGAAACTTCTTTCAGAGAGGTTTGTAGAGAAATACGCCTACTCAGCGCGCACGCTGTGTATTCTGTAAAAATCCCATAACAAAAATTCGGGTTGGGCCTTTGCCCTTCCCCTGTTCTGGTCCACAAATTCAAAACCTGTAGTTTTTGATTCCACGTTCTTATTTTTCTGGATTTTTTTAAGCCAATACTTGTAGGTGTACTAAGTGGTAAGCCACTTAGTACACCTACAAGTCTACTTAGTACACAAGACCCATCCTTCAGAGTTTATAAACTCTGGAAAAAAAAAGTCTTTATATAATATGTTCACTCTCTCCCATGTGCACCAGTTTTTTCTCGCTTTAGGTACGGTACGATATATTTTATTGACGCGTAAAAATTGCGTTTTTATTTTAAAACTCTCTTTGTTTTCTTTTGTGTGAAAATGAGAGAAATATTTATCATTTACAATCACCCGGCTGTGTTTTTTAAACCTATCTGGTGATATATCTACCTTAAAATTTGAAATCCGACCACAACTCCATATTCAACCCGTTTGCATCCTTTTCGTGAATGTGTTTTCATTGATTATATTTCATTATAATGGCCAATGTACCAACGAACATACTTTCTGGTTATTCCCCATTACTACAGCGGTTCGTGGAGATAAGCGGCAGTTGATAAACATTTAAATGTAACGTTTTAATTGTAATTTTTTGAAAAGGGTGCAGCGGCGTAGCATTTCAAAAATTAAGAGGGGATTCAGTAGCTTTAAAAAAGATCATGTGATGCAGCATTTGGGAAAATGCATTCTGATATCCATTATGGTGAGTCTTGAGACCCCCGCTTTCCTATGCCACTGGGGGAAGTGATAAAATTGGTAAATTTTAACTAAATTAATACATTAAAATTGAAAGTTTTTAATATTTCAGCTATTATTTTATACAATATTGATGCATAAATGATCTAAGTTTTTGGTATTATTGGGCATATCATAGCATCCTGCATGATTTTTTTTATGCACATTTCTGAAAGCTGAAAGTACGATATGTTTATAATAAGAGTGAAAAATTATTAATTCTTATTTGTTATTTCACACTTCATAATAAAATGAAATTTTTATTATAGAAGAGCAATTAGGTAAAAGAATAATTGTTTGATTATATTTCCCAACTATCTACTTATATATATGAGACATATGAGATTTTACTTCTATATATATTATGAGATTTTACCTATATATATATATCAGTTAGACTCAGTTATCCTGGAACAAGCAAGAAAACAGAAGCGAAAACTCAACACCGCATACATAGACTACAAGAAGGCTTTCGACTCTGTTCCACACTCGTGGCTCCTTGAAATACTCAGCATATACAAAGTGCACCCCTCCATCATCCGATTCCTACAGAGCAGCATGAAACAATGGAGAACCAGGTTACAGCTAAACACGCCAGACAGTAAAATAGAAACGGCCGAGATCCCCATCCGGCGCGGAATCTTTCAAGGAGACGCACTAAGCCCCCAGTGGTTCTGCTTGGCGTTGAACCCCTTGTCAAGGATGCTGAACGCAAGTAAATACGGATACATGCTGAAGAAAGACAAGAGAAACCTACATAAAGTCTCCCACCTCATGTACGTAGATGACATCAAGCTATACGCGCCAACCATCACCCAACTCCGACAACTCATCAGTATAACAGAGACATTCTCCAAGGACATAGGAATGGAATTCGGCCTCGATAAGTGCAAAATACAGAAGAATAGCAAAGAAGATTTGCCAGGCATCGAACTCGAAGACGGGAGACTACTGAAGACCTTGGACGAGGGCGAAACCTACAAATACCTAGGGATAATGCAAAAACGGCAGCAGGAGCACAAGAAAGTCAAAGTCCAGCTCACGCAAGCATTCCAAGAAAGACTTAGAAGCATTGTGAAGACGAAACTGAGCGGGAAGAACACCACGCAAGCCATTAACGCATATGCGGTACCAGTGCTCACCTACTCCTTCGGGATCATCAAATGGTCCAACACTGAATTAGAACAACTCCAGCGGAAAATGAGAACCATCCAGAGAAGAGCCGGACAACTACACCCTGCAACGGCAATTGAACGGCAAACACTACCCCGGGAAGAAGGAGGACGCGAACAAGCAGATCCAGAGCATGAGGCAATACTTCCAGTTGAAGAGTCCCCGATCGCCACTCATCCAAGCCATAATACAAGCAGATGCAAATTACACGCCACTAAACCTGTGTAGTACCGAAGAGCGTGTCCTGGAAACAGCCAATGAACAGAAACTAAGAACTTGGGCCGGAAAACCATTACATGGCAGGCACTACAATGACCTGCAACAACCACACGTTGACAAAAAGGCATCAAATTCTTGGCTGGCCAAAGGCACTCTCCAGCCAGAGACAGAAGGATTCATGCTAGCCATCCAAGACCAAGTGATCGCAACAAGGAACAATCAGAAATTCATCCAGAGAAAAGATATAGAAAGCGACAAATGCAAGATCCTTGCGCAGTCAGACTACAAACATAGACACGATCAAGTAGCGAAAATAGTCCACCAGAAATTGGCAGCGAATGCTGGCTTTCTGACAGAAAAATGCCCGTACTACAAATATGAGCCAGAGACCGTGCATGAGAACGAAACACACAAGCTTTACTGGGATAGAGCAATCATAACAGACAAGACAGTCCCACATAACCGTCCTGACATAACCCTCGTCGATAAATCGAATAAGACCACGTACTTAATCGACATAGCAGTACCCAACACCAATAACATACAGACAACCTACACAACGAAAATCACCAAGTACCAAGATCTCAGACATGAAGTACGAGATATATGGGGTATGGAAAAGATCCTCATCATCCCGTTAGTCATCTCAGCAACAGGGATAGTACCAAAAACGCTTGCGACGAATTTGGAGATACTCAACATTGACCCAAACACCTACATTGAAATACAAAAAGCCACAATCCTAAACACGTGTCACATTGTCAGGAAGTTTCTAGACATGGCACATTAAGAAGTGATGTAAAAAGAGGCTTGGGAACATGGCGCTCTGCCCGTCCCAAAGCCTGTTTCCGCCAAGAATGGGCGAGGAAAACTTTATATATATATATATATATATC
>QLNU02014176.1:36453118-36524183 GCA_006491805.2 Dysdera silvatica | reverse complement strand
TTGGCGACTTCATCTCTTAACCTTTGTAGTATGGGCTCTGCTAAGAGATTTCTGGTTATTATGTTCCTGCGTTGGGTTGTTATCCTTTCTATACTGATGTCCAGGTGTGGGTACTGTTGTGCGAATTTGGCGTGAAGTGTGGGTCTGTAATTTGTCATGTCTGTTTCCAGCTTTGTAATCGTATAGTAGGTGCGCATGATGTAGGTGTTCATATCTATTGTCCATGACATGCGCTGGCGTGGTCTTTCAGCCCTAGTGGTTGCACCTATACTAGGCTGCAAAGCACTTTGGGCTGTGTTGGTTCTAGTAGCCGTACAGTTGGAGGCGCCGCTACAACCGCCGACACCTCCAAGGAGAGACTGTTGCATATTTTTCGAACTGGCCCCTCTGCTTAAAGTCCGAACGCGGTTCTGATTTAAGAGCGAGACAACCGATGCTCCATTCATATTTTCATTATGGTTCATATCATCAGAGTCTGAGATAGCCTTTTTCACGTCGCTGGGTTACCGATAGTTATCCCAACGGCGTTCCGGATGCTGGCATGTCGTCAGCAGGCTACAAATCCGGTTTTAATGGCCCAATGGTATTTTTTATTCATTGACCATGCTTTCATAATAAATGCTATATATATATGCTTATATAGTGACTATTATTATATTATAGTATATAGGCTTGGCGGCGCTAGGGCAAAATTTAAGGAAATCATACAATCATCAGTCAAACAAAATTCGGTTGCAGTTGTAAATAAAAAATATGTGAATTCTATTAAGAATTTTTTTTAGAATGATGATTCTGAAATTTTGAATAAATCAACTAAGAATCGTGGGAATTTAAACGAAATTACAGCTTGGAACACGTGTCATAAACTGCGTTCCGAAAATATAAAAAACCACAATGGTTTGTTCGATACAACGAAGGCGAAAAAGCGGACCTTTGGCTATTTATTTCAATGGTTTACTTTATTTTATTAGCTCACTTCAGAGGTCATTCCTGGTTTAGTTCGGCTTAGACACAAGCGTTTGTATCACATTATTATTATTATTATTATTTTAAGCTTATATCCCCCGAAGCAATATGCTGCAGGCAGTGTCCTATGATGGCTGTTTTAAATGAACTCAATGGAAGTTATTCTGCAGGGATTAATTAAGGTAGTTAAGGCCGGATTATTGAACATACACTGTAAGTAGGAAAACTGATATCACACGTAAACAAGATAGAGTTATGCGTATTTATTTTAGAAAAGTTTTGATTAAAATACAGTTCACAATTTGATAATCAGTTATAACGATATAAGTTTAATTTTATATTTAAGGCTAGGCGAATAATACAGATTTCCTTCTTTTATAATTTGATATAAATTTTACAATCAATTTAATTTCCTCTTGGCATTGTGCAATTTACTAGATTTGGTTGAACATAACACAAATAATGTTTCTTATTTCCCTGTCCTCCAGATATTTACGAATAATATGTTTGTGTAAAACGCAATATAACAAAATAATATTTTAACGATAAACTAAATTTATAATTCACAAATATTCATTTTACACTTCTGAAAAGATACTTCCCTTAATAATGGGAAACAGGTAACAATCTCTCAAACTCAAGGGACATAATAAGTAAGGAAATTCTTCTCTAATTTTAATTCTTAACACAACAGAAATAAAAGTTCAGATTTACGTAACTAATGTTCGCCAGGTGTTAACTTGCATCCCCCAATCCAGGGCTGCTTCGCCATAGATCGTGAGCACCTTTCTTGTCTACGATCAAAACCAAAATCCCTTACCTTCGCATTTCAACTTTCAAAGATGCAATGCCCCTTTTTGTGCCCCGACGATTCTCCTACACATGGCGTCTGTGGAATTTCGATTTTATCTTTGCCTAACAGCTACTTCGATACATGGGTAAAAGCAGTGGCGTAGCTAAATATTTTGCAGCCCGGGGCGAATTACTATCATTGCCGACCCCCACCCAATGGGCTAACAATTCAAACAAAGGACAGGAGGAGTCGAGCGTGAAGAAGAAGATGAAAGGCGTGGGCCCGCATGCACACGCTCGTGGAGGGCAGGAGGGGACGAGCGAGAACAGAATAAGCGTGGACATAAACACACGCTTGTGGAGGACAGGAGGAGTCGAGCGTGCAGAAGAAAATGAAAGGCGTGGGTCCGGATGCACACACGCTCGTGGAGGGCAGGAGGAAACGAGCGAGAAGAAGAGGGAAGGCTTCTGGGAACACGCTCTTACGCTCGTGGCGGAGTCGAGCGTGAACAGAATAAGCGTGGACACAAACGCACGCTCGTGGAGGACAGGAGGAGTGGAGTGAGAGAAGAGTGCTCGTTTGCCATTATCTATATATATATACTTCTGTATGTTTAAAACTAATTAGTGATCCTATTTCAAAAGAGAATTTTTAAATTTCGCCTAACAGGACAGGAGGAGACGAGCGAGAAGAAGGAAGGCTTGTGTACGCACGCACTGACACTCGTGGCGGACAGGAAGAGTAGAGCCGGAGGTAGCAGTGTGATCGCACGCATGTACGTTCTTGGAGTGACTGGGAGGAGTCGAGCGAGAAAGAAGAAGGTAGGCGTGTGACCACATGCACGCACGCTCGTGGAGGACAATAGAAGTCGAACGTGAAAAGGATAATCGTGGACACAAACGCATGCGCGTGTAGGACTGAAGGTGTCGGGCAAGAAGCGGAAAGCTCTGGGACCACAAGCACACTCGTGGAGGACAGGTGGAGTCGAGCGAGAAGTAGATAGGCGTGTGACCACACGCACGCTCGTGGAGGACCGGGAGAGTCGAGCGTGAAGAAGAGGGAAGGCTTGGGCACACACGCTCGTAACGGACAGGAGGAGTCGAGCGTGATGAGGATAAGCGTGCACACAAACGCACGCTTGTGGAGGACTGGAGGAGTAGAGTGAGAGAGAGATTGTTTGCTTTTTTATGTTTTTATCTATTTATCTGCTCCTGGGTGTTTAGATTTAATTAGTGATTTATTTGAAAAAGAAAATTTTTAAATTTCGCCCTTAGAGGATAGGACGAGTCAAGTGAGAAGAAGAGGAAAGGCATGGGCCCACACGCACGCTCATGGAGGACAAGTGGAACCGATCGGGAAGAGGAAGGTTGACTTGGTTCCACACGCACGCTCGTGGATGAGTCGAGCGTGAAGAAGAGGAAAGCCCTGTGCCCACACGCTTTAAAGCGCACACAACACGTGTTTTAAAGTACACGCATTAAACTTAAATAAGGGATGGCAACAGGTAAGTCCCAGCTAATCAGTCTCCGATCAAACCTGCCCAAACATTCACTGAGAAACGATGTTGTGCAGCATAATGTCTTACACCGTGGAGGTTCTCGTGGGCGCACAAATGCGCCTTGTGTTTATTAAACACCCCATCTCGCGTGAAATACGCTTCATCAGTAAACAAGACATAGATGGGAAATGAACATCTTGGGCAATGAACATTTTTGGAGATATCACTGTGTGAAACGAATACATGTAGAATGAAATGTGGGGAGCAGTAACTATGCCCTTTGAACATGATATGGGTGTAAGGATTCGGCTTTCAGAACACGCTGTACAGTAGCACGAGACCGCCCTACGGCCGCGGCGACAGCATGTGTGCTGGTACTCAGATTCCTCTCTATGGCATCCAACACATTTTGTTCCATAGCGGGCATACGCTCATGGCCTGCCCTCACTATGCCTGTTACCTCTTAAAGATCCATATTCGCACAAATTGAGATGCACAAGCGAAAACAAACGGTGGCCTGGTACATGCCTCTTTGAGAGCCGTTCAGCTGCTCGTGCATTGCCATTAGCCAATCCATACACTAAGTGCATGTCTGGCAGCTCCCTGTTCCTATAACGTTGCATTATCTTCTTAAGACAACTACTGCTCTAATGAGGAAAGCTCGGCTATTTCCCGGAAAACGTTTTTATGAACAGCGCCCCCTACCGACGTACGGTGACGTTTCCGGTCATGGGTTCCTATGCAATTATCAATCCTTTTGATGTTCTCTACCACCCCTTAAAATGTGTACCTATATTTATGAGACACCCTGTATAATGATTATTTACAATTATATCATATCATATATAATTATTATTTTTATGACAATATCTATGGGGCTGAAAAGGCAATAAATAGCGAATTACAGTAACCTCATGAGGGGACGAAAATTCTATGAAAATTTCCATTAAATTCAATTTTAATGAAGTCCACGTTTATGCACAGTGACAATTCAGTGAACCAAGCAAAAGCACTGGGTGCCATAAGAACATACGGAGTCTAGCCGCATGTGACCTTGCCACCCCTTCCCCCTTTTTTTAAAGTTTCATCTTTTTGAGTAATTGTAAACTGGAAAAAAAACCAGAAGACTTTTTTTGTTCCTAATGTATATTTGACACATTTTTAAGATGAGTATGTCCTTTCCAAATAAAATTTTAAAAGTCACTTAAAACCACACATTTAACACTCCCCCCCCATCCTACTTCGTTTTTATTCAACATCAATGTAGATAAGAATTTTGTTCCCTCTAGCTGCTCTTAGATATTTACTTTCATAGTGTGTCGTTTCATTTCATAGAACAAAACTCCCCTTTTAATGCCGAAACTTATTAAAAAACAAATGGCACTGCCATGCCGAGATTGTACTTACCACTCTGCATTGTGACTAGATGACTGACCAAAAAATCTGGTTTCCCCCTGACCTGTAGGGACGATTTCAAATCCCCTAACAATTTCAGGTCATGGGAGTTCTGTTATTACAGTGCGAGGACAGCAAAAGTCACGTTGCACGAAGCCTTGCAGTTTTGGGAAGAATCCAAACCTCGGACTAAGTAGGGCAGAAAAATCGCATGCATTTTACAATACCATTAGGAATTGAACCTTGGTTAATGGTAGGATAGAGTGTTGCCACCATGGGACAATGGACCTATATTTGGGGGTGGGGAGGGATTCAGACCATCTAAGGCTTAGAGAGCCACTTCCGGACTATAGTGAGTAGTAAGTAAGTGTTTACTTCTTTGCACGGTTGAAAGTCAAAGCCAAATTAACGGCACGGAAGGTGAATGCATTACAACTTTGCTACTGCAGGGCAACTACTGTATTTTGTGTACTTTTTCTCCAAACGAAAACAAGCTCTAGTTTGAGCTGTAATCTTTACGTGTCGGAAAAACGAGTGGCAAAAATTATTGTATACTGTATGTAAGTTAACATCTTATTAGAAATTTTCATTAGGTTCCACTGCACAAATTTTCATAATTTGTTACCACATGTCATGTCCTTAATGTATATGTCCATGCTAACAAGCACAACTATGAGATGATTAATTTTACACTATGTGAAGAAGTCTGTGGTTGTCTATTGGTTGGTTGTTTTTATGGTGCAAGAACATCAAGTGTCATTCTGCGCCAACCAAGGTGAAAATGTGCACACAGCCTTAATGTGCTTGTTTTACAGTGTGAGGACAGGAAAGATTATGTTGCACCGGAACTTATGGTTTTCAGGGGAATCCAAACCTCTTAACGTATAGGGAACCAACTCCCGCGTACTACAGTATGCAGTTAATTGGTAAGTGTTCTTTTTTTTTTATTGACACTGTTGGAAGTCAAATTCGGATTAACAGCACACTAGACAAATGTGTTAACACCGCAGAGCCTGTGTGAAGTTATTGAAAAAAACGCATGTAAATATAAGGAAAGAACGTGATAAAAGCTCTTTGTATATACAAGTTTTATTTATGAAAAAGAAAGAGGCATCAGGCATACAATTAATTTCATTTTCCTATTATTTACAATGGCAGATTATTTTACAATAATTTGTAAAAGTTTGTCATCACAAGCTGACACAATTTTCTTCAAACAAGAAAGTTGGTAGTAACGATGTTTTAAAAGCTGTGTCGGCTTTTGATGAAGTTGAGTGCAGCCCAAGTTCAGTCTTCGTCCGTAATAAGAAAATGAATGAATATCTCGAAGACATCATTTCCCTGATCGCGTCATGTGCCCCATGTTGTTCGAAGCGGCACCTTGAAGTTGTCGCATCATATTTTGAAGGCCACTTATACCACCTGTGAGGGGAAAAAATGAGGAGCAAAGATTAAAGTTCGGCAACATATTTTTAAAAAAGGATTGATGACATAATTCACAGCAATCACAAGATCTTATTACAAGCTCAGCAAGCTAAGAATTAATAAAAATTATTATAATGTCATCTGACATGTTTAATTAACCCTAAAGTTTGTATTTTTACATCAAAAAATTGTTCGATAGAATAGTTGCGTAGGACAGAACTCCTGATGAAGAACTGCTGCTGACGCGTCCGAAAGCTTGGGTAATCTTCGTTTACTATTTTAATAGTGCTTAACCTTTTGTATGTAAATTTCTTCCCTGGTACTTTGTATCTTATTTCTATTATGCAAAAGTAACTTGTACACACACTATGGTTTGTATTCACTTATTTATAGAGTGCATTGTTTAGGAAATATCTCTCTAAATGTAATGCTATAAATACACTACACAATACAGGTGTATCAAAAACTCATTCCCATATACAGAGTTTCTATAGTAGTAAAAAACTCTGCACTGGTTATTATTAACAAAAATATTTGGTTGGTTGCATTTTTAAGGTGCAAGGATAACAAAGGTCATTCTACACCAGTTATGGACAAAAAAACCAAAATGTAATAAACTTTCAAGTAAAAGAACATTCAAATATCGTTACGCGACATTTCAATTGCTCTAATGTACACTCGGAATACGGAATTATCGTAGTCGTAATTACAATAGCCTAGAAAAAGGATGGTGGTTTCCGGGCGCAACCCCTCCGCGATACATCCTTGACATGTGACATTAATATTATATACCTATATAAGAAAGGCCCCACAAAAGTGATCCAAATCAAGACTCACACCAGCCAAGTTCGTGCCTGTGTTTAGTAAATGCAAACCGATTTCACTATAAGAAAAACTGCCGACGTGCAGAAATCACCCATAGACATCGGAATAGAAAACGCCGATATTAACATCGGAATGAAAAGCCCCGATATTGGCATCGGAATATAAAGCCCAGATATTGACATCGGAATGAAAAGCGCCGATATTGACATCGGAATGGGAAATGCCGATATTGACATCGGAATGGGAAATGCCGATATTGACATTGGAATGGGAAATGCCGATATTGACATCAGAATGAAAAGTGCCGATATTGACATCGGGACACACCGGTTTCGTAATATCGGTTTGATATCGCGCATGCGTACATCGTTCGATCAACATCACGATATATCGCTGAATCGAAAATCAGGATCACGATGTGTGTTTTATATCGATATTTCATAATATATCGATACATCGCCCAGTCCTACTCCAAGCTAAAACCGGCTCATATGCTAGAGAAGTTACGTAGTCCGTCTTGAGGTTAGAATTTTGCCTTTTTTCTTTTTTAAAGCAATCTTCAATTGTCAAAATTAAAAGTTTCAGTTTAATTTCGGAAAATTCCCTGATTCCTTTAACCTTTTTAACAAAATCCCTGATAATTCCCTAAATACCAAATTCCCTGACTTTTTCGATCTATGGACGCCCTGTAAAAAAGAAAAAAAAAAGAAACAAACATCGAATTAATTTAACTGATTGAATTATAAGCAGATTAAAAAAATACACACTTCTGAAAATTTTGCAGAAATATTCAAAAATATGCGCACAAATGTGAAATATGCAAAAACATGCAAGTGCATAGAAATCCGGGCCCTAGTTATTAATTATGACTAGCATTCAAATCCTGACATGAATCTCAGGAAAATGATGCATTGCGCATGTCCAAGGACTGCCGATGCTTCTGAATCTTTCCTTAGGGGGTGGTATAAGTATTGCGGAAATGTCGTACTTCGATTTTCCTGGAATTCATGTCAGGATATAGATGCTAATGTCATTCTGTTCTTTTGTCATGTTTGATAGCTAGTCCACTTATGCTTATTTGGTTACCCCTACTGACTTCAGACTTGCTGTATTTTAATGTTCATTAGCATTTATGTTTGGTTATTACATGTGTACAAAGTAAGCTCATTCATTAACGATAATACTTTGCGGGCCTGGGAAAGGCATTGAAGAATTCTGATTAGAGTCTCTTTTCTGTTTAAAGTCCTTTTTAATTCCTTAGGCGTCGTTAATGGAAGAAATTACTGCACACACATACATAACCTTGTAATTTGTACAAATCACCAAATATTAAATGATATAAAAGGATCACCATCTCAGTGGAAACGTTAAGGACTGGTCGTACATTTTCATACAAGCATGTTAAAAACAATAATATATTGCAATTGGTACAAAAATGTTAAACAAAATACAACATTAGATTATGATTATTGGTGGAGATTTTTGTACAAAATATTGTGAAGTCTCGGGTCCCTTGTTTCTGTTTTGGATGGCTGTACTCATACCCTTTCCCCCACGTAATATATATTGGGGAGTAACAAGTTTACTAGAACCTGGCCATATGGCGAATTCAAGTTTTAAGGTCTCCTAATTTATTTTGAAAAAGTGTGCATTCTAGAAAGCCGAAACTGCTTTCACTTCTCAACAGTCACCTTGTTTGCTTGGGCACAAGGAGAGCAAAGGTCGTGATGTGCTTGAACCTACAGTTTTATGAGGTTTTTGATCATTTTAAGGCCTAGGGAAACAAATCCCTGACTACAATGAGCAGTAGTCGGTAAGTATGTGGGTTCCTATAATAGAAACACCACGTTGACTTCACAGGCTTTCCAAACTGTTGTAACTTAGAATCCAGTTGATAGTATAAACATTGACGAAATGCAGCAGTTCCGTCCAGTTAAATTATTATTTATTAGTGCTTTAAATGTTTAAATTGATTCATTAATACATGCTAGAAAATAAATTAATTCAAATACAGCGTTAAAGAAATTTAAAACTCCTTTTTGGCGGAGCCTTCGAGACTGACATGTGCACACTTCAATGGTAAACGGAAGACTGATTTGATTTTAGAATTCGGAAAACAATTGCACGTACTGTTGCCAAATATAAAAAGTGCACTTATAATTATACAACATACGTTGCCAGATATGGAAAGTTGAATTATGTACATAAGGAAAACATCATATAAATGGAAATTATTTGCCAATTTTGGTAATTGAACTTATTAAAACTTATTTTTTTTGCTATTCTCAGTGGCAACAGTTAAGAAAGCCTGCGAAGTGAACATAGTGTTTCTATTGTGGGAGCCCACAAGTTCTTTTTTGGGCAACATTGGGAATCAAACCCATGAAAATGATCCTCTAGGTGAACACATTGCCACTGTACTACTGTAGGGCTCAGTCATTCTGAAGAAGTACATATTTTTCACAATGCCGATGTCACGATTACATGGCTATAACAAATGCTTCTTTATGGGTTTCTTTCATCTACTGGAAAATCGCTGAAGAGCAGAATGACTTAAAAATATGCGACTGTGAAGTGCCGCCCTTCAGCGTTGGAAAAGCAAAAAATAGGTAGGTGGGAGGATACTATGGGGAGGCTAACATTGGAAGTTATCTGTTCCACAGTTGATTGACGGTCCCCCCCCATAACCATTTGGCCCACTCGCACAATTATGTTGTCCAACCAGCCAGTGCACAGCCAAGGCTCCTTTGGTTTCTTTTTACACAAAACTCTGACGCCGGTGAACTGTCATGAATGTACATACTACGTCATGATGCCCCTTATCCATGGTGTCGGCGGTGAAAATATACACCGGATAGTACACCAGTAGAAGGTAGCTTGTTGTTAAATGGGCTAGAATGTGTGTCCAAAGGGCTTGTCCTATCTGAATGATTTTAAGTTACCAATACTTATTTATTAGGAAGGTTGTAAATATTGTTTTGCCTCTCTCTCTCCCGAAACATTTCTAATTCTAAAACATTCTCTCCCAAAACATTTCTAATTAAGGCCTTGTTGTTAAAAACTCTTTGCATGGATAACAGACATCAACAAAGCAGTGTTTAATTTAAATGTACTTCTGCTTGATAACGTTCACTTTACCATAAAATTAATATTGTAGTTGCATTACTAGTTTCATTTTCACATGCAATGCTCCTTACTAAATTGCGTATTTATTATGCTGATAGTGATGGTGTAGACAGTCCCTTTAATTTATGTCGTTGATAATGAGCGTAGAGGGCCAAAAATTTCCTTGAGCTTGCGAAATTAAAATAAAGAAACTATAGTTTTAGTTGTAACGTTATTAAAAACATTCCGTTTGAAAGTTGAAATAATAACACGTCAATGAAAACGCTGCCATGCAGAAAAGAGAGCTATATAATACAATCTAACAAAAGGTATAATTACATCAAATAAATGACAAAGTGCATTTTTTTTTATTTCGTACTAAATACACTACGCCGAAAAATATAACCGCATTCCTTAGATTAAAAAAAAAAAATTAAATTTTGAACGACGTTACCTGTTATAAAATTTTTGTTTGAAATTGGGGGGGGGGGGCCATGCATGGAACTCTAATACCAATATTGAGGATGGGTCCCCCCCCCGCTAACGACATCCACGCCCTTATCGACGAATCATGGGCGATGAATTATGATGGCTGTCATTCAGTGCAAGTGAAGAAAATGCATAACATTTTGTTTACTGAGCAAGGATTCCCATGCATACTGAAGAAAAAAATTCCCTGATTTTTCTAGGAAAATTTCCTGACCAATCACAAGCAACTTTTAACTGAACTTTAGTTACGGGGAAAATAGCTTTATCTTCGTGAAAGGTTTAGCTGTTCAAAAGAGAAGTTGAGGGTTTTCCTGGCATTTCCAGATTTAACCAAAAATATAATTTTTCCTTGACTTCTCCTTGACCTTTAGGGGTGATTTCAATTTCCTTGATTAAGTCCAGGTTTTGTGGAAACCCTACGTACACATTAGTATCTAAAACTCCCGTGTCGGAAGACAGGGTCACAATCTTCCTATAAGGTGGACCATGTTGTCATTTCGCTCAACCAAACCCAAAGAATGGTTATAGCTTTCAAAACAACTCTCTTAAGTTTCTACCTGCTACAAAGGAAAAAAGTTATGACGCCTTAGGACTTGAATGCACCTCGTATCAGAGAGATCTCCATCATGGCAGAAGTGAATAGACAGGCCACTCCAGTGAATTTTCTTTTAGAGGCATGTTTGATTTTATGTTCCCTCCTACCCACTACCTAAAAGTTAAATGTAATTACTTATCCACCAAAGTAATGAATCTCTCTTTAAATATGTAAATTAATATTACTGTTTATGATTAGCTGGTTGCTGCTTCCACACCTCAAAAGTTATGTTAACATCAGTATCTGATCTAAGAATATCAATATGGATTCATAGGCAGCACTTTGAAATGGAAAAGAACAGGTAGCTCCAATTCCAGAAATGCTTATTAGCAAGAAGTATCGATAAATACATTCACTGAGACTTCCATGGCATCTATTGATATAAATTATAGAACTTTGAGGGATATTCCACCGCATCTATTTATTAAAAACACTTAACGTTTCACTCCGTTCTATGCGGAGCATCCTCAGAAGCAACAGCGGACCAAGTTCCCTCTGCAAGACTCACTTTGTTGATCGGTAGCTAAGCAATCAAGTCTTACTTTTTTTTTGCTTCTGAGGAAGCTCCGAATAGAACAGAGTGAAACGTTAAGTTGTTTCAATAAACAGACGTGGTGGAATATCCTACAAAATTTTATAATGTATAATAAGTATCTTCAAAAATGGTAAAGACTCGGTATAAATTTCAGAACTTACCCATCTGTTGCAGAACTCTTGGATCCATCATTTTAGCCATTTGTTGATTGAGTTTATTGATTTGTGCAGAATTTACATTTTTTGCTATATCTCCACCTAAAATAGAAAATATGAATTGTACTGTTTATTTCTTTGTTCAATTGAAACAAGATTAAATATTCCGCAGCACTTAAAGAATCACAATGCAAAATAACAGGAAGCAATTTGCTATACAATTAATCACCCATGTTTTTGAATAGATTTCAACTAGCTCAAAACATAAAGATTACCTTGTTATTATTAAAAATTTAATGAACTAATTGAATAAAATATACAAAAACTAACATAGTTGCAACATAGCTTGTTTATAATTATTCTGGCAGAAACGGCGGAAATTTAATTAATAAACAAAAAAAGCGGTTAATTTAAAACATATTAGTTATTCAGTAAATAGTTCGATTATAATATGTACAAAACAATCTCCCTCACGAAAAACTGCTTTTGTAAAGTTTGGAATGGGTGAGTGAGGTGGGAGGTAAATGCCCACAAGTTTTATTTCACTTTCTTGTAGAAAATTCAGTATTCTTTCCAATGATACTTAACTCAAGGATGTGAGAAGTGCTAGAAAAAGTCAGGAGGACATTACTGAAGCAATGTATTGTAGATTCTAAAAACATACTTTTCAACTTTCTACATGATTTTTACACATTTGTAGGCAATTAATTCTATTTTTGCTTTCGCTTTCTTTTTGGTTTTACGGCTCAAAGACTACAGTGGTCATGCTGCGCCGGGACCTACTGTTTTCCGAGGAATCCGAACCTCTTAAGGCCTAGGGAACCAAACCCCGGACTACAGTGAGCAGTGCGATCTTTATGAGATCTCTGAGTAAGCGTTCTTTTTGCACTGCTGGGAGTCGAACCCGGATTAGCGGCGCACTAGGAGAACGCGTTACCACCGCAGGGCTTAATTCTATTTTAAAAGTAATATTTGGAATATACATGAAATGTTGTATAAGTGTGGCAAATTTCAAGGTTTTACATCAATATTTTTGCCAGCAAGATGCAAGTTCAACTAAGCATATCACTCTGCATTCATTGCAGCAAAAGCGAAATCTGTGAATAAGGAAGTAACTTCACAGGATTGTAATTTCCAAACTAGAGCCAATATTGCAAAAATGAGAAATATAGGTTCGTATATTTGACTAAAGATATCGTGTACCAAATTTTAGCCAAATCTGAGGAGGTGGGGTGAACACCCTGGGATAATCTAGCATGGAATGACCCATTAACACTCTTTAAGGCTCTGCCCTTGTTGGTGGGTTGTATTTTTTATGGCGCAAGGACAACAATGGTCATTCTGTGCCAAGCAAGGTGAGACTATATGTATCATTTTATTAAAGATATGCATTTACATTTTATGATGGAAAGACATGAAGACTGTCGCACCAGGACATATAGTGTCAGGGTTTCCACTCACCTTGGTGGGGGGACTTACTTTACTCTTCCACGTTTTTCCCTGTTTATCCCCTGACTAATTGCAAACAAAACTCTGAATTGAATTTCAGAATCGGGGAAATAGCACATGTATGAGTGAAATTTAGCTGTTCTGAACAGAAGTTAGGAAGATTTTCGCTGACTTTTCCAGGTTTGACCAAAAATCCTTGCTTTTCTCCTGACCTTTCGGGACAATTTTAAATTTCCTGACAATTCCAGGTGCGTGGGAACCCCAAGTTTTTCAAGGAATCTATCTAAACCTCTACTATCTAGGGTATCAAACTCCCAAATGGAAATCGGTTAAAAAAAAAAAAGCAAGTATTCGAAACTCTAGTGAGATTGAAATCCATATTTATGGCACTTTAAATGTGTCATTTCTATGGTACTAAAAGACACATTAAACGAAAATCTGTTCGGATAAACGCAATGCATTTCAAACTTCCTTAGTTGTGGAACCTTTATTCAAAGTAAATCCACTAAATAACCCCCTCCCTTCCACACTCATCAAAGAAATTCAGAGTTGAAGATGGTAATAGTAGTAAGTCTTTAACACTACAGACAGATTTTAAAAACTCGGTTTGGGCCTATTGTAACAGCTAGAAGACTAACACATACAATAATAATGATAGTTGATTCAATCTATTACATGTGTTATATAATTACAAATACTACGATGTGTTATATAATTACAAATTGTATGCAGTTGCTAAGTTATATGCACTGAATTCTTTGATTTAATACAACAATGCCTTCATTTTAGGTTAGTTGGTTTGTTTGTGCAAGCTCTATAGCGTAAGGACAGCAATGGTCATGCTGCACCAGGACCTACATTTTAACAGGCAAGTTAGAAATGGAGGGGAGTAGAAAGCACAGTTTGTTGTGAGACTTTCTTCCAGACTTGTTCAGTTTACAGATTGAATTAGCACCTTCTCTGAAAGAGCCATCTAAACAGCTTTACCGGAGTTAAACCAGCAACTATCAGGTTGTTGACCAAAGTTTCGGATGACTAAGCTTGTGTAGTTTATTGTGTACATTTTCCCCATATGCTTAGTTTATTAAGAAGAAATCTTCATCTTAAAAAGAAGGTTACACAATTAGGTTAAAATAAAATGCGTTTTCTCACACACACAATCCCAAATTTAAGTTTGAACTATAATGTGTGTGTTTTCAGAATCCTATTTTAGTATTATAAATAGGCTAAATGTATTGCTAGTGTTTTATGGCTGCTACAGTCACATGGTGACCAGAACTTAAGTTTTCTGAAGAATCAAAATTACTTTTTTTCCCTAAGGCAGTGGCTTTCAAACTTTCGAAGTTGAGCACTTTTCGTGAGAGAAATTCATTATGGGAAGCATAATCGCTGCCCTTATATCAAATGCTGTCCATTCACGAAAAGCTAGTTTTATGGCATCGACACCTGTTGTTTCTGGCTTTTCCACTAGACTTCTTTTTGTGAACAGAGTGTACTATGGCCTGAGT
Organism: Dysdera silvatica; assembly: GCA_006491805.2. Classification (NCBI taxonomy): domain Eukaryota; kingdom Metazoa; phylum Arthropoda; class Arachnida; order Araneae; family Dysderidae; genus Dysdera; species Dysdera silvatica. The sequence goes on along the minus strand of QLNU02014176.1, from coordinate 36,509,445 downwards.
ATGTTGTGTACGAGTTGCCAGCTAAGGCCTTAGAGTTGTAGTATTGCAGTATTAATAGAATTGGGTTTGACGACATTATGATGAGATGATTATTTCTGACTGCCAATGAATCGAGGACCTGTCGTGATGTACTCCTTTTGTCGACTTTTAATCAGTAGCTGTGTAGTTAAGTATTAATAGTGTTTAGTCATTTATAGCTAATAAGACTTTTGATGTTTACAGTATAAGTGTAAATTCTTGCTGTTAGTTAATATTGTTATTTTAGTATTGTAGTAATAGGGTCTATGCTTTCAATCTTTGACCAATGACACTGCGTAATGGTGTTATTAAGGTAAGGCTTGAATTCACATGACCATGATGAACCTGTTTCCTTTGCGTTAATGCTAACCTGTGCCTAATTGTTAAAGTATTAATTGTTAACTTATTAGTCCCTAGTAAAGATGAAACGACACACTGCGCAAAATATTAAATAAAATAAAACACATTAACACAGTTTAAATAACAATTTAGGAAGCCTAAACGCGCTTCCGAAATAGCTATAAACCATCGTATTTATTTTAACTGTGTTAATGTGTTTTATTTTATTTATTATTAGTACCTGTTAAGTAAAGCAGGTTCTACTTTGAGGTCACATCCTTGTTATGTATCCATCCTGCAAATGGCACTGAGGGATCTAAGGACAGATGTACCGAGGCTGAATGGCATAAGCCCAGAATAATATTATCTAGAGACCCTATTCCATTGCTGTCTGAAATATTTAGTTGTGGATTCTTTAATCCAGGTTACTGTTAGTTCAATTGACATGTACTTTAGGGTGTAGTTGAACAAGTGCTTATGCTTTCTTATGAGTTAACAGTTATTGAACTATTTTCTAGTAACTAGGGCTGCGGTGTTGATGCAGTGGAGGAAATTGTGCCGGTATTCAGAGTAGTTGATGTTACATTCGCCAAGTGTTCCTTATATTAAGGTGCTGAATGCTCAAATGTTGAATGGTGATTGAACTATTAGGAGTGTACTTTTAATGATGGATAATAAACTACTGACAGTCAACTTTGTATTCATTTGTACATAGCCATTAAGACACAGAGTTGTAAGCTTTGATTGGTAAGTTAATTGAGAAATAGAACAAATTGTTACAAATTACATCAGTACCAACCTGAATGGTAGCAACACTGATGATGGAAAGCACTTTTAAGCATCAGGGTATGTTAAATTATAAGTTTCATTTCATTCAAATTTTTTCCTTTTAAACTAACTTCAAAGAAATAAGGAACTCAAATACATAAGTGAAAAACAACATACAGTGAAGCCGAACATTTGAGAAATTCAAACAAGGTACTGTAAATCCATAATATGTATGTATGTATACAACTACATTTTAATATAACTATACTATGTATTTCTTTTAATTTTTCTTTCAAAGGTCTTTATAGTACACAGTTAGGGAATCGCTGTTGCAGAAAATCAAACCTAGAAGTGTGGCCAGCATTATGTACAGACGGTGAAACGAAAGTCCAAACACCTATTGTCATTTACGCAATAACTATGCTACAGAAAATACAAAGGTGCCAATCAATAGAAAAAAATGAAATCTACCAATTCACGTGCAAAAAAATAGCACAAGGAAGCATCTTCATATTTAAACTTGCAGCAACTTTGAAAATTCCAATGGCAACACCAAAATTCATCATCAATCACTAAAATCATCATCAGGTCTTAGGCTATTTAAAAATTTGGCATCATTCTATTAAAACTTGCGATATACTATAAAACGTTTACAGGGTTTCCACCATAATAAAAAATATTAACTTGTAGGTCGAGAATTGAATTTTCGGATCAAACCTGTTGAAATCAAAAAGTTATTACTGTTGACTTTTCTTTTTTCTCTCACTAATGTAAATTTACCAATATGCCTGCTGAATGATGATTAAGAAATGTCCCTCAACGAAAGTTTTAAAGCATAAAATAATCTTTATTTTGCTCTATTCTTTTTGCAACTATGTGATGCCCTCTTAAACTGTTGATTAATCAATATTAAGCATTTAAAAACAAACTACTAATTAGATTGCTCTGAAATTTTTGTATGTAAAAAAACTGCAAGGTTTCAATTCCCATCAGAAAATTAATGTTTCTATTCATATTTTTATCAAATATGATTTTCATAATTTATAAGACATATTATTTTAAAAATGAAAAAAATTATAAATTTTATTTAGTCTGTTGAACTTTAACACAATAAAAAGTATCGGTGAAATATGACGAATATGTCGGGAGATATTCACAAAAATCCAATGAAATATTTTAACATTATGAGCTCAATATTTATAATATTCAAAACTCTTGAACCAAATGGATTGAAATTTTGAATTATGTTTTGTTTTTTAGATTCGAAATATTTAGGAAAAACTAGTTGTTGCCATTGAAATTTTCAAAGTTTCTGCAAGTTTAAATATGGAGACGGTCCCTTATGCAAATTTTATGCACATGGATTGGTAGATTTCATTGTTCGCTATCGATTGGCACCTTTGAATTTTCTGTAGCACAATTATTGCAAAAATGGCAAACGAGTGTTCAGGTTTTTGTTTCACCGGCTGTACCTGTTGTAATTAAATCTGCATTATTCGCATGGTCACAGAACGTTACCGCTACACCAATGAAGGGCACTAAGGTTAGAGTGGGTTATTTTTATGCATCAGCTAACATTGGGGGGGGGGAGTCAATTATTAATGTAGCATAAGATATCACATTCAAAAATACTTAACGTAGTGAATGGTACCTACCTTTGAAGAGTCCTTTAATACCGCCCATTTTCTTTACCATTGCTGCAAACTTTGTATATTGTGATAATAATTCTTGGACGTCTCTTGTGGCAACACCAGCCCCCCTTGCAACTCGCCCCATCCTCCCAGGTTGCCTTGAAAATAATTTTGCTCCTTCTCGATGATCTAATTCTAAAAAAAAATAATAATCAACAGAGCAGAAATACTTTAAATGCTACAGAATTTTTGTGAACTAAAAGCTCAGAAATTCAGTTATTCTTTTAGTAATAGATGATCGACCATTTCCATACATCAAAATTTAGGAGTTATAACAGAGAAAAATTAATTATGCTAATAATAACAATTATAAAAATCCGTAACCAAATGATCTTTTTTACTTGGAGAATACAGGGTCTGCAAAGGGCTTGTTCACTAAAAGCAATTAAATCGTATTGCCTTTAACCATTATACCAAACAATATCCACATTTTCCTCGCTATATATGGAAACTCGCTAAATGCAGGCTCATTATAAGTGGGTCTTACTATATCTTCATGATTAAATTAATGGTCAGTTGGATTTTGTGGCATAAGGATGGCAAGGGTCAATTTTGTGCTAAAAAAGGGTAAATTATTGAAAGACAAGAGTAGAATAATGAGAGATAAAATTTTCATAAATAAATTAGGTTATTGAGGACAAAATTAGATTAGGTCATTAAAGACAGAATCAGATTAGGTCATTGAAGATAGAATTAACATATGTCACTGAAAACAGACTTAAATTAGGTAATTGAAGACAGAATTAAATTAGTAATTGAAGACAAAAATATACTAGGTCTTTAAAGATGTGATTAGATCATTGAGAATGGAATCAAATTAGCTCACTGAAAATATAATTAGACCATGCCATTGAAGAAGGAATTAAATTAGAACATTGGAAATAGAAACAGATTAGGGTACCGATGATAGGAACAGAATAATGAAGCTAAATATAACCGTTATGTTAAGGGAACAAAAAAATCCATACTAACCTTGATCGTTCATGCTATCCATAATAGTCATTAGTTTTTTTAATCTTGCCATGGACTCTTGTTCATTACCTTTTGTCATAAAATCGCTGCTGAAGCCTGGGATCATTCCCTACATGATCAGAAACGTTCCATGTCATAACAAGAGCCTTTAAAACTGAACAGATGCATTTTTAAAAAAAAAAAATTTCATACCATGATTTGACTGAAAGGACCCATTTTCATAATATTCTGAAATTGTTCGTACATGTCCCGAAGCGTGAATTCACCTGAAAAAATGATGCAACAAATATATATTACAAAATCCATGATAAAGTAATTGTTTCACACATTAAACAAAAACACTGAAGACATGCTTACATACCATGCTTCAGCTTTTCGATGAGTTCCTCATTGTCATCAAGCTTCAGTTCGTTTACTTTGTCTATGAGACCTTCGATATCACCCATACCTATTTAACAAAAACAGAGGTCAGAGAGGAAATTTTTAGGCGAATTCACAAAGATACACTGGCATATGCAGAGGGAAAGAGATAATTGGGGCTATCATCCCCTATTCCAAAGGAATTTTGTATATATACATATGAATATATGGAGTTGTATAGCCCTGCAACCCCTCCCTCTAGTGAACTTTCCGCAGATGCAAAGGCCTATGTACACATACATATATATAACTTGAACACTGTAAAATTTATTTAATGAATAAAAAACACTGTTAAGTAAGAGAAATGTGATTTTACCTAGTAATTTACTAACAAAGGGTTTAACTTTGAATGACTCGAAATCGTCAATGTGTTCACCAGTTCCTATAAATACGATTGGGCTTTTGGTTGCTGCCACACTGAAAATATATAAAATATAAATAAATACATAATCACAATTCCAGTTACAGGAATTAAATATAGTTCTTAAACTGGTGGGTCTAATTATTTTAGTTTTATAAATACATAAAACAAACCTAAAATTTGTTTCAGATTTTTATGTTTTAACCACTAAATTTTTATCTTTTTTTTTTCTCATAATTTAGTACACTAAATTTGTAATTCCTTGTTACATTGCACAAATAAAAACTCAAACCTTTCAATACCTTGAAAACTTAAATGCAAAATTTTAATTGAAGAGAAAATGAATCCAAATACTGTGGAACCTGTTAAAGTGACCACCTGAATAAAGTGATCACTTTTTATAAGGGAAATCTGGTTGGGACTTAACTATGCATATACCAAAATACGTTATGTATAGTGACCATTGCAGTCCAGTCCCAAAGGTGGTCACTTTAAGCAGGTTCTACTGTACACATCATGGTAAAATTATTATAAAATAAATGCCGCCATTCAGCAGCATATTTTCACTTTGATTATACATATTCTTTCATTTACCTATCATTTTCCGTCGGTCTCTTAGAAAATATACAAATAGTGTTCCACTGTATTTTGCACACACACAAAATGTGTACCAGTTAATTGTATTCATATTTCATAATAGGATTTTAACAAAATCAAATTTTGAAACTGTTACTTAGTGTTATGAGCACCATGAAATACAGCTTCATAAAAAATTTTACATTTTAATTTGCATGCGAAACGTAACATCGACAAAGGCATGCACATGTATATTTCCTTCTCACAGAAGCTCCTGTATGCCACAATCTGTCACTTTAGCATAGACATGTTAAAACCTTTGGGATTATGCTTCAAATGCTATACCGAGAAATGTGCGTTCCTGCGTATAATAGAAGATGGACAAATGGCCAGCCCGAAACGAGAAAATATCTACCACCAGATCTTGCAAGAATTCTTTAATGACCGACCACCCCAAAACCCATTAGGAGATGCAAGGGAAATGATCATGTCACAAAAGGTTTTCTTCTAACCATTCAAGATGTTTCGACGGGATTTTGATAGCGTATGAGCAGAAAAAAGAATCTGATGAGGTCAGGTAAGGATTCTGTGTTTTGTTTTCTGGAGCAAGTCGATTGCGGTTCAGGCCTGACGACCATTCTGTTCAAGCTGAGTCTCTTTCGATTCGCCGAGACCTCCCTATCAATGATCCTGACTTACAAATTGTGTGTGTGCGAATGCTATGACGTTTGTGCTTGAGATGATGTGTTCTAGCCAATGCAATGATGAACATTCTTCAAGCTGTAAGCCCCCTTTATATTTATTACACCATTACTGTCATCGTATTAAGTGGCAATTACAATTTAACAACTATGTACGATTGGGAAATTAATCACATCAGAGATAATTAGAAGTAATAAGTGTTTTTATCGTTAAGTAACAACCATTAATGCATGATTTTAATAAAGATGCTTGTATGCCACAACCTGTCCATCTTAGTTCTCATTTAAATTATTATATTTGTCATGCTAATTTGTGTTGTCGCTTAACAGCGCACATAACGCAAGCCATGGTTTACAGCAGTATTTCTCAAAGTGTGCCAATTTTTATGGTTTTAAAGCAAGGACAGGAAAGACCATGCTATACAAATACCTATAGTTTTTCGTGGAATCCAAACCCCTGCTATCCAGGGAATAAAACTTCGAACTATGACAGGCAGAAAAACGGTACGCCTTCAATGATAATGTTGGCTGTTTAACCTGGGTTAGTGCACTGACAGACGAATACATTACTACAAACACCACTGTACGGCAATGAATATACAACCTCCCAAAGAACATAAACTTGTAAGTCTACGGAACCAACCCACAGACTGCAGAGAGCGAAGACGAGCAGCTACTACAATTGGAGTGAAACGTAAAGACCCTACTCGTGTTAGGGATATGTATGAATTAGTGTATTATTTATACACATACTGCTAGAATGCACCATGCAGAATGAATCCCCCACACACTCCCTTCCGGGATGAGTAACTTCAGAATTGAGTAGCATGATAGAAACTGACATAAAAAGGCTTACGCGCTCAAAGCTCCACCACCTTTTGCATGACCGTCTAACTTCGTCACTATCACAGCTCCAACATCTACCTTATCTTTAAAAGCCCTAGCCTGAAATTATAAAATATAGTTATACTAATTAACAAGTCAAATTAATATTTTTTAATTATGAGCTGAAACTGCATTTCTTACCTGTGCTTCACAAGCTTGACCAATCGATGCATCCATTACGAATATAATGTTATCTGGATTCTAAAAATACATTTCTACATTACTAAAAAAATAATGGTACTTATATCAGCAACTATGTATCAGTAATGTTATGTTCAAGTTTAGTACTCTTATGGCGATACCAAAGTTCTGTATTATAGAAATTGATGAGAAGGTCATAGATGAGCAGTATCCAAGTTCTTCATCATCAAAATTGGCGGTAATGTTAGTTTTTAGCTCAGGATATTACTTACCGTTGCATTTGAAACCTGTAACATTTCTTCAAACAGTGAATCTTCCTGCTTATGCCTGCCGCTCGTATCAACAATAATAATTTCAAAATTTTCATTTTTGAATTTTTCGACACCCTCTTGTGCAATAACAACAGGATCAACCTCCGTATAGCTGAAATAAAATTTACAATTAAATGGCAACTCTTTACCAAAGCATTTGAGTTTTTAAGGTGCATGGGTCATGCTGCATAGGGACCTAGTTTTCTGAGGAATCCATACACCTTAGGGTCCAGGAAACTAACCTCTAGACCCCAGTGAGCAGTTAGTCGATATATGGCACAAGGATCATGCTGCATCAGGACCTAGTTTTCTGAAGAATCTCAACATCTTAGGGCCTAGGAAACCAACCCCCTGGATTCAAGCGAGCAGTTGGTCGTTAATCCTTACTACCATTGTAGTCCTTTTTTTTGGACACAGTTGGGAGTCAAACTTGGGATAACTGCACATTGGGCAAACATGTAGATTACATACATATACCAATTACAACTTTTGAAAATGGTGAACAATTTTGTTCGTGAAAAAAATAATCATTTACAACCTGTAAAGAAACATAAATTCAATGTGGAAAATTCCAGGAAATCAGAAATTAATAGCAAGTCGGTTCTCCTTGCTTTTCAGTAATATGTATCATTCTGTCAGGCATTGTTTGAAGTAGTTTTCTTAAAACACCTAAGTCTGTGTTCATCAGGGCATTCGAAATTGCCATTTGAAAATCATTCACATGATGATATTGCTTGTTTCACCCATATACAGCCTTTGCTATTTTCCCATCAAACCCCACACATTTTCAACCGGAGGAGTCAGGTCTAAAGAACATAAAGGCTATGAAATCACATCAATTCATTTTCTCGTTCAAACCACTTTTTGGTGGACATTGATGCATGTAAACTGGCACCGACCTGTTCATACTTCCAATTCGGACAACCTAAAAGAGGCCCAGATGGGATTAAGAGATCATACATTAATTCCTGATATTTTATGGAGTTCATAGTGCCCTGAAGGAATACGATGTCTGCTTTGCCTCCTGCTCCGAATGCTGCCTATACTATCACTATGCCGCCGCCTTGCTGTTTACTCAGCCTCATCTTTGGCCGAGTGCATAGATCGGGTAAATATGACGAATAACCGTCAGGACCATCCAGACAGAAACGTTTTTCATCATAAAACACTGTTTCATTCCACTCATGGCGCCATTCCACGTTTTTTCTTTTTTTTAACACCAATCAAGCCAATTTAACGTATGACTAGTAGTAAGTTTCGGTTTGCTTTTATTTTCCTGAACTTCATATTTTGAATTTACATTTAAACTTTTCCACACAGTTTGGAGGGATACAAGTGTTGACAGTACACGTGAAATTCCACGAGTGGACACCTACTTACGAGTGGTAAGAGCTCGAATGTGCCTGTGGTTCCCGGGTAGCAGTTTTAGTGTTCCAACTGACCTTTTTTCGGTTCCATCATCATCTTTTTTTTATGACAGTTTGGACAGCAGTTTGTGAGCGCCCTATTTTACGGGCTAGTCCTCTTGTTGACTGTCCCTTGCCATGCAGCAAATATATTTTTCTGACATCCTTTTCTTCAAGGCACAGCCACAAAAACACACTTTTCATCACAACATTGGATCCATATGATAGCCTACATGTATCAAATGATGTGTATAAAACTACACATATGCAAATTAGTTAACAGGCTCGCAGTTCGTGAATTTGCATGTTGGGTTTATATTTTCTTTACAGGTTGTAAATGATTACTTTTTCTTACGAAAAATTTTCTTCATCATTTTTAAAAGTTATAAGTGGTATATGTATGTAATTACCATTGGTACATTATTTGCATAAATTTATATCAAACGCTTATTGCAATCATAAGTTATTTGTGTTTTACGGGTGAGTTTATAATTTATTTACACAGTGTAGGGTACAGCATACTGCACATTCTTAAACAAAATCCAAATTTCCATTAAACAAATTACTCCAGTCACATAAACCTGCTCAATATATGTGTAAAATAGTAGAAAGGAGATTTGTTATAATAGGAATAGGTCATTGAGTAAATTTTAACGGGAGAATTACATCTATACATGGAAGCTTTTTTTTTTTCTCTATTATTAAAGTAGTGAAATCGTCGCAAATAAACAAGTAATTGATTACCTCAAGAATTTTGACATATCAACAACATCCTTAAAAATTAACTTTAGTGAACTCATTCCTTTGCATAAGAGCTTATAATTCTCTCCTTAACTTGTATTCCTTTTAAATATCATCAATATTTTACCACAAACCATATTTTAAAAAAAGCATTTTGAATTTTCTGTCCATGTAGTCTCTAATTCGTTCTCATTATTCTATATACGAAACGGTTTACACAGATAATTTTAAATAAATACAACTACTACATTGAAAATAACTGGTGTTTACTATTCCACAGAGTGCATTTTAAATATAGACTAAACAAAGTGCTGGCAAACAAAGTCCTGTTGATTTGTGGCCTATGAAATGTTGGTATATTCACATGCAAAACAGGATTTTTTTTTAAGGCCTGACTTTCCCTTAAAGTTTGTCTAAGACCTTTTAACCACTCTGTGTATATTATCATTTCCATATATTTATGCTACATTTTCAATCACTGTGGCATAAAATTTCATCACACCTGGGAAATTCAAATTTTTTCCCAATACTTAAAAAAAACACTTCCATTTTCATTGAACATGTCAGAACAAAATGTGGGATTAAAATTTAAAAGCAGGTTATTTGAAATTTATAAATTAAGACAAATTTAAGCAATGAAATGACAATTACCTTCCATAAAAGGGAATTCTCGCTTTAGTGGCATTCTGCTTCAATTGATCAAAAGCACCTGCTCTGAACGTATCAGCACAAACTAAACACGTCTTCCAGCCTTTCTTTAAATAATGATAAGCAAGCTAGAGGAAAAAAAAAACAATAAACTTGGGGAATTTTTGCCCTTTTTTCACAATCTCATGCATTTTACCACTGAGAACTACAAGGCGAACCTCAAAAGCTTAGTCACAAAAAATATTGGCTTTTACGGAGAAATATAAACTAAATATTAAATATACCCATGTTGTTTGCATATATAAATTCAGAACTGTTAATATTTACTTAATGCATTATTGAGAATGATAACTATAAAAATACCTCTCACAAAAGTTTAGTCACACAATTTAAGGGATACCAAAAATATTTCTTCAACAATATGTAAATTTTATTGAATGTAGGTTCGAACAAAGAAACAGACATCATGAACAGACAACTGGTTTTCTTCTGGAATGCTTTATCGGAATACTGAAAACCTAAAAGCTGAATTATGAAGCGGCAGCTCTGTTGCGAAGACCAAAGTCCAATCGAAGACCCTATTGAAAAGTATGATGCAATTAACTAGATCGAAGCCTAATATTTATAAAACAGATTAGTAAGCTTCACTAATCGGAACATAGAATTTTACTGTGTAAGGCTGCATTAAACCACTACACATAACAAAAAGATTGTGAGTATAGCATCTTCCCAGAAAACGTTTTGTGTTGCAGTGCTCTTACTTGACTATGTCCATATAAATATCTGCGCATATACATATACACACATCATCATCATCATATTCAACCATTATCTATTCACTGCTGCATGAAGGTCCCTCCATATGCTTTCCACACAAGTCTATCCTGGCCTATTCGTTGCCACGTCACCGCAACCTGTTTTCTTCTTTCATCCAACCATCTAGTTTCAGGAAGTTTTCTAGCTATTAGGTGGTCCCTTGGAATCTAGTTGAGATTTTGCGTTGTCTATCGTTGATCAGTTCTTGCGATATGCCAAGACCATCGCCATTTCAGTCTTTTTACTTTAACAATGATATATTCTACTCTAGTTTGCTCTCTCACCCGAGTGTTTCTTTTTTAATCTCTCCTAGTTATTCCAAGCATGCACCTCTTCATACTCCTTTGGGTTGTCTGTAACTTCCGTATTGCTGCAATTGTTAGACTCCATATCTCTGATCCATAAGAGAGGACTGGCAATACACACTGGTTGAAGAACTTTCTTTTTAGACACAAAGGCAATTTCCCCTTCAGGATAAAACTGTTTCTTCCAAATGCACTCCAGCCAAGTTTAATACGTCTGTTGAGTTCTTTCATAATGTTACCATTCATTGAAATCAGTGGACCAAAGTAAATATATGAATCAGCAATTTCTAGCTAAATGTTGTCAACTTGTATTTTTGTTTTCTCTACGAAATTATTGAACATGATCTTAGTTTTTTTGCAGGTTCATCTTGAGTCTAATTTCTTTACTTTTAGTTGAGAGCTCCTGTACCATGTCTTGGAGTTCCGATGGGTTCGTTGAAAAAATAACAACGTCAGCAGCAAATCGCAGATGATTTAAATATTCAACATTTATTTTTATTAACAAGATCATAATGGGGGCCGCTTAACAGACAAGTACCCAACTAGCATAAAGCTCTAGTTTTTTCTGAAATGCTTCATCAGCTAACAAAAGTTAAAAAACTGAATAACGAAGAGGTAACATGCAAAGATTAAAGTTCGATGGAAGACTGTATGAGAAATTGAGGCGTAATTAAATAGATTGAAGCCTAGTATGTATATAGTAGCAGCAAGCTGTAATAATTGAAAGATAAAATTTTGCTGTTAAAGGCCGGATTCGACCACCACACACAACGACAAAAGGATTATGAGAATGGCATCTTCCCAGAGAATGTTCTTAAGACAAATAAAATTTCAAAGGATAGGATTCTAAGAAAGTTTAAGGAAATGGACATAATTATATACTAAAAAATGGCTGGAAAACGAACATTAAAATCGCGAGACAGGATGAATAAAATACAACGTGCATGTACACACAGGTCATTTGGTGAACCAATGGCTGTTAGTGTTGAGGCGAAATAAATATCGAAATTCTTTTTAATAAAAAATTAATGTAAAATAATATTAGAAATAAAACATTGGAAATCATTAATTAATTCATGAAAAACATTAACAAGTGTCTTGGTCACTTTTCATCTCTCTCTCCCCACACCGACCAAAAAATTGTATAATATATGAGATTAAATACGAATGCTTCCTCTCCCGCACATACAGGGTGGCCATAGTACCTGGACTTGATATAGCTCAAACTATGTAAGTCAAATTTAGCCCTTTTTTTTCACTTGCCCTAAATTCAATTTGATCCCCTCCCTATATCTTAAGTATCTTTGTTCCCTATATTTTAAGTATCTTTGTTTTTTAATAGATTTTGCTATTGATTTGGATTTAAGAATGTTTTTTAACAGGTATAGAGATTTTATTGGTATTGGTTGGGTTTTACCGCATTAATTTCCAAAAGAATAATTTTGTTGTTTAGTTACTCCCATAGGAAATTGTATGTTAATTGAAAAGATATGATTTACTGATTTAATATGATTGACTGATGATTTTTAATTATACAAAAGAAAAAACATATATCTATACTAATAAATAATAATGATTTTCCAATGTTATAACGTGTGATGTCACTGTCCGTAATTGGAACAAGTTTTTCATATCTGGGTTAGTTAATTTATTTATCATTATTTTTTTTTTTGGTTTAATTCTGGATTTACAAAGTTATTTAATAATCCTCATTAAGGTTCGTGTTCAACACAACGTGAAAATCAAGTATGAAAGGCTATCCTAAGGATAACGAACTCCCATCCGGCCTAACTAAAGAAATAACTTTGATTAATAACCAAACAAAAACCAATTTAACATTCGTCATATTCAGTAACAATAAACTGTGTGAAGACCCAATGGTCTTGATGGTTGGGCATCATACTGACATGATTTAATATAAAGTTAATTAAAGTTTTTTCAGTAGGTAAACAGGATGATATTTAATGATAGCCTGGGTTGAATTTGGACTTAACATTGTTTACATTTATAAATGGAAAATAAAACTTTAATGACTCTTGAAATTGATTTGGTGCTCTTTGGAGAATTTCTTGAAGGTTCAAAGTGAAGTTCCCAGCAAGATTGTATAGACTTACCCATACATTGAATTTTGCGAAAACATGGTTTCAGTGCAATTTCTTTGTATTATAGTTTTAGATTGGCAAGCCTGCAGTCCCAACCTTAACTCTATTGAGGACTTACGGATATCTTGAGCCACACAGGTTTTGCCAAGGGTAAGCGGTATTTCTCCATAGAAGAGATATAGGTATCCATAGAGAAAGAGTGATATACAATTAATCCAGCAAACTCTAGTTTCTTTCATGGAAGATAGAATTTACAAAGTCAACGTAGCAATCATCTTATAAATTTATGATGTGTTTTTGATTTTTCAAGAGGCAAAAATTAAGTGACTAAACTTTTGGGACAGATATTCGTATAATTTTCATTTTAAATAATGAATTGCACATACATTGGCAATTCTGAATTTAAAAATGCAAGTAGCATATGTTCATAAATAAAACAGACATAGTTATATTTTGTTTACATTATAATTTCTTCTTAAAAGTCAGATATCTTTTGCAATGCACCATGCACGTAATATATGCATGGTGCATACATATTATATAATTAAGAAATGAATTCCAATGACATAAATTCTTACTTTTGTACAAGTAGTTGTTTTACCACTACCTTGAAGACCTACAAACATGATAATATTAGACTTTCCTTTTACTGGTTGCCAGGCCTTGACGCTAGGATCCACCAACTGAAAAAAGTCCAAGAATCATGAAGTTACAATCGAAAATTTAATTAATAAAACAGAAATATGAAAATATATAATGACTTATTTTACTTATATAGTATTCTGTTTATTAAGTGGTCTTTTTGATTATTAAATTCAGTATTTAATTACTGAATGTGCTTTAAAAAACAATAGTGGAAAGTACGGAAATGCACATTATAAGAATGCCACTGGGGATAACGCCAAGAGATGAAAAGTAAAATAGCCACAAAAAATTAAAACAGCAGTACATGATAGAGAAGATCAGAAAAAAGAAACTTGGATGGCGGGGCATATTATGAAAAGAAAACTATCTACTACAAAGAGTAGTAAAGACGTAGCAAACTAGCAAGATAAAAAAGGAAGGAACAAGACAAACAGAAGTGAAATGCTGCTAAGGATATGGCTAGCCTTGGTGTGTGTTCAGCGATGCCCTAGACAGAAAATAAAAGTATAGAAATCATGTTATTCACCCCAAATAGCGAGAAATAAAGAGATATAACAGCACATCTGATATATATATATATATATATCATTTATATGTGTTGCTCAGCTGATGCTCTAATTTACTCTTACGTAGATTTTAATGTTAAAATACTTTTATATAGTCTGACCTATTTCTCAGATTTGTTTATACATCTTTTTCTTTCTGGTTTTCAGATATCTGAATACTTTCAGGTAGTTTAATCTTCCTAAAAAATTTTTGATTCTTTGTGATTCAGCGTTACATTGTGTAAAGAAAAAATTTAAATGCACATTTAAATCTTTCAAACTTTGCCTTGAAAATTTGTAACTCAAAATTTTAGCTCAAGAGAAAATCAATCTAACAAATATCATGGTAAAATTCTTAGAAAACATATGTTGCCATTCAGTAGTGCACTTTAACTTGACTTTTGGTTTTATGTCTTTCCGTTTAGCCATCATTTTCGGTTAGTTCGTTGAAAGATTAATAAATGGGGTTCAACTATGTTTTGCATACACAAAACATAACCTAGTTAATTTTGTTTCTTAATTTTAAATCTAACAAAATTAAACACTAAAATTGTTATCTGAGTATAGCTTACTTACTTAGTGTTTCTCAAACTGTTGTCTATGGTCCACCAGTTTTGTTTGTTTGTGGTTTTACGGCTCAAAGACTACAGTGGTCATGCTGCGCCGGGACCTACTGTTTTCCGAGGAATCCGAACCTCTGGACCTACAATTTTCCGAGGAATCCAAACCTCTTAAGGCCTAGGGAACCAAACCCAGTGAGCAGTGTGATCTTCATGAGATCTCTGAATAAGCGTTCTTTGCACCGTTGAGAGTCGAACCCAAGTTAAAGGTGCACTGGGCGAACACGTTACAACACTGCAGCACCATCACAGGGCATGGACCACCAGTGATTTGTTTAAAAAAATTTCAGGATAAACTATGAAATAACATATTTACCATTATGGGTAGAAAAGTGCTTGTCTGGGACAAGTAAAAATTCAATATGGACCACGGGTGGGAAAGTGATCGTATGGGACGAATAAAAATTCAATATGGACAATAAAATTTCTCAACGTCCTTGCAGATGCCTAAGCAATTCAAGAAACCTGTATTGAGATATAAAAATCTGACCGTGCACGTTTCTAATGTCTTAATGACAATGGGAAAGTTTGCAACTAATAATGGTCCATTGGGCCTAATACATACTCGTATTGTTAACTAGAGAGTTCAGTTTCAGACAATATATTTTTCAAACTTCTATCACAGTAAAGATCCTTATATAGTCCTCCCCGATAATACACACAGCTGGTGGTTCATTATAAGTAAAGGTATGCTTAAAGTAGACCTTGGGTAACTGAAGCTTGAGAAACGCTGACTGAGAAAAAGTATTTAAATGTAGCTGCAAACATAAATAAAATCAGAGAATGGCCATCACAACTGAATCTCATGAAATTAAAGCACAAAGTGTTAACAAAACAATAATAGTTGATAATACAGTGGACTCTTGGTTTTACGAACTCATACAGGACCCCCCCAAAAAATGTATTAAAGTTCATAAATGGGAAATAACACTTTTTTTATAAAATACTTTTGTTTTTTGGTCATAAATGCAACAGTCTGCAAATTGGAAGGTCGCAAAAACGTGAGTCTATTGTATTCTATACGTAAAGTTATGAATATCCATATAATAACAGTTGTTTATAGAAAGCAAGGTACGTCAAAGTAAAGCCAATGGTCAAACAAGTATACCTTCATGAGCTCCTTAAAAACAGCAGACTGGATCATTCTTCTTTTGTTCAAACCTGCTGCCATTTCATCGAAATCTATTACGGATCTAAAAGGAAAAAGGGGTAGCAAATAAATGTCACTGAGAAAATACTCTTACAATTTAAATTTAACATTTCTACATTTATTCACGTTTGCCACAACATAAGCAAAAATCGAAAATCTAAGTCAGGAAATTTCAGGAGTAGAAAGGTGCACATATATTACAGTGCACAGTGCATTATGTTTTCGCTACATTTCATGGCATCAGAACAGCTAGTATCATAGCAGGCTCAACAATGACTTCATTCATAAATAATAATGAACTATTACGATTATCCCACTTCTCTTTTTAATGATTATTAACCGTTCTCCCATCTAAAGTTTTCCTTTGCTATTCTCTTATCTCTATTTTTCAGAGATCTTTTGCGATATAATCCTTGGCCTACAGTGGGTAGAAAAAATGGCACACATTTCACGGCACCATTATAATCAAAACCAGGTTAACAGCACAACAAATGAAGTAAAAGAACTTTTTAACAACGTTATATATGCATATAAAACTTTAATCATACGATGTACATTTCAACCAGGAGTAGCTGGTCGTCTTCAGAAAATTGTAAATAAACCCATGTTGCCACTTCTTGGAAGCATTGTTACATAGCCGGGGCGTCGGTTGACGTGGATGCGCGAAGGGTGGCCGTAGTTAGTAGAAGGGTAGACCAAGCTCGGATAAAAAAAACGGCATACTATTTTGGTCATTCACAATGTTAAATTTCAAAGCTTTTATGTGGAAAGCTTCTAAAAATCAAGTTCAAGTGGAGATTTTGGCTGTGAAATGATGGTAGGCTCTAGGAAATTAAATCTATGACCGTTTTTTTCCAGTAACGCACAGCTATGGATGACTTTTGAAACTCAGCCCTTTCAATGAATCTTTGGTGTTCTTTTAACCTACGTTTTAAGGCTCTCTTTGTTTGAAGGGTAACAACGCTTCCAAGAAGTGGCAACACAGGTTTGTTTACAACTTTCTGAAGAAGACCAGCTAAGCCTAGTTGAAATGTACATCGTATGATTAAAGTTTTATATGCATATATAACAACATATATATATAACATATATAAAAAAGTTCTTTTATTTAACTTTGCATAGTTTCGACTGAATACATTCAATAAATGAAGTGTTACAACTATGCTACTATAGGGCTGTATTTTTAAGTCCTACGACCAGGGCCGTAGCAGTCAAAAAATTATGGGGGCACATTCAGCTTTAAGGACAGCAAAGTAATTTGTTATCCAGTGGGGGGGCTAGAGCCCCCAAGCCCCTCCCTTTCCTATACCACTGCTCAAGACTTCATGACAGGTCAGCTAGGACGGAACAGACAGCTTCATATTACTGATAAATTACACCTGATAAATTCACGTGTACACAATCAAACTTACTAGAAACAGAACTGAAACTGGCAAGTTCAAAGTTAAAGTCGTACTCCTATCGGGATATAGATGAAATAATTTCTTACCTCACATTCTCCCTCAACTGCTTCACCAGTTTGATATTTACATCGGCTTCTAAAAGGGCTGTGCATATTTCCTTTAGCATGGAATCAAGCACCTAAAAAAAAAGGAAAAAAAAGTATTAAAATTATGCAAGGTCTCCATACCTTAAAATATTTATGGACATCTTGATATGATCCTTATACCAAATCTTTTTAAAATAACTAATGTTATTGGAATTCAATCTTGAATTTCTGGTGAGTATGCAATTAACATTCTGCCTTCACTTGACAAAGGGAGCAGTTGGCTCCCGAAACGTCGTGTTTTTAAACCTTACGCCAGTGTCGAAATAACTGTTTGTTATTAACATTATACCACACCACCATAAAAATACTGCAGTAAATATATCTATCAAGGCGTTACAGTCAATAAACTATTAACATGCATTCACTGTAATACACAACATAATCGAGATATTATAGTAAATACAGATAATTAGCCATACTAATAATACCAAAGTTTGAAATTCACCACTCTGATCCAATCTTCCCCTTTGCCTTTTCTTGGTTAACCATATTCATCAGCAATTATCACTAATTTCATGAAAATACGTTTGTGCAAAAAAGAGGAGGGAGGGAGTTCAATTTAGTATGATCCACGGTATAATACCCCATTATTTCACGCAAGCATGAAATACATGTACAGCATGTATATCATCAAAATTTACATAGAAATTATTAAAACAGTTCAAAGCTCTTTTCAATCGATGAAAAGAATGAAGTAGTCAAAAAAGTAAGATTATTTTTTATGACCCACAGACGGATAAGGGTACAATGCATCAGGATCTATATTTATCCGAGAGATCAAAACCCCTGCCATCAATGAAATCAACTCTAGGACTATGCATCAACAGGAAATAAAGCAAACATTTAGTGATGCCATTTAAGGTCAAGCATAGTTTGTATGAACTTTAAATGTGCTACCACAAAGCTTTTAAAAATTGTTAAATTAAATCTATATGTCTCATTTTTAAACCACAAAACTCATTTAAGGAACCTCATCTTTACGTTCAGAAACTTCGACATTCATACACCTTGCTTAATAAATTTTGACCTTAAACGTATAAAATCACAACATACTCAGACCAGTTAACACTGAACTTGTGTTTTTCAGAAGTGGAGAACTATAAAGGGTAATTATATCCTTAAGTTATAATTTTAACATAGCCACACACAAGGGGAAACATTTATATATTACGACTTGGAATACCATGAAATGCAACAGCAAATCATAAACGTAGAATATATACCAAAGAATCTATTTGCCAAGCAAGGAAGACAAATTGGGAAGTTCTACAGTTCAGATCTTGTGCTCTTTTCTTTTCTCCCATGTTTATACACGATTTTTCAGTTTATGTATATATACACTTCGAATTTCAGCTGTGATTTATGCGGGTTCCATGATACATTAAGATTGTAATACATGCATTTGCATACCTTTCTTGGTAAATAGTTTATGTGATATACATATACTTCTAACCCATTTTATCATTTTAATACTTCCATTATAATCTATGATGTAATGATGACAAAAAATTAATGTGAAAGTTGTCTTCATTCTTTTCCACAATTTTCGTTTACTCCTTTTAAGTGAATAATGTATAAAAACGGTAAGGAAAAAATTATAATTTATCGTATATCAATATTCACATATTGACAGTTACATATGTAACTATCGATATACGTAAGGCATGCAATATCCTGCAATGCCAGTTACATTAAAATTTTTTAGCTTACACTATCTCTGAAATCTTAATATGTTTATGCATATAGAATTTACTGGGAGGTTGAATTCAGTCTTTAAATTCAACAGCCATAATTGTCACTAAATTACCACTAAAAATTAACGTTAATTCCATTTTTTAATGATTTTTACATGGGCGTCCATATAGGAGTGGCAAGGTGGCTTGAGCCCTCCTAGCCATTCAAAAATTTAATTTGCCCATTTCTGCTATGCATTTAGCCTACAGCATTTAGCAAAAAAAATTTACAGTCACATTTTAAAATAAGGTACTTTTTAGCTCATTACTAATTGTCAAGCAGTATCAATTATTTTTGTAGCATTTTAGTATCTTGTACATTCACTAAAATGTTTGACAGCCTTGAGAAGAAAGTAATAATTTTTCTCAGGCTCCCCCCCCTCCTCAACTAGAAGTACTCAATATGGGTGCCCATGGATTCTTATATACAACAGTGTTTAAAAAATTATGCAATATTTTTTTTAATACCAGAGTATTTTGCTTTTATTTTACAGCAGTAAAAAATATTTTTGGCAATAAACTTAAAAAAAAGTTTTTCATTTCACATTTGATAGCTTTCAAATGACAAGGTTAAAGATTGACATGAACAAAGTAGAAGATAAAAGACTGGAAGGAATAACTTCAAATGTATGCAAATATATATATCTTGGTGGATTACAATTTGAAGTAGATTTGTATCCTTGAAACAGAACACAGCTACCATCTTTGGATTCAGAAACCTGTTTTACGGGATCTTCCTAACGTAATACTTTGAGTAGAAGGTTGTTTTTGATCCAGGATAGAATGGGTGGGGCATGAATAAACTGACCTTAATGAGCTTGCTGTCGGTTTCAACCTCTTTTTAACGTATTTCTATTTGGATTATAAGTACATTTAATTCTTGATAAAAATAAAAAAACCTCATGGATAAGATAGCACAAATTATGGTATTTACAAAAGTGTGGTACAATATATACCAAGAAATAATTTCAGAAAAATGAAAGAATACACAAGATTAAACAATTAAAAAAACATATTTGCAATATGGCTCATTAAAAAATTGGCCAAAACAATTCATAGAAAACAGCTGTACTGAAAAAATAACCCGAAGAATATCTTTATGTACCCAGGCCTTCATGGACAGATGGACAACCTTAAGAACCAAAGAGAAACAACATACAATGTGTTTACATAGAAGTAGGTAGCGTTTATAGGAGGGTAGTGCTTTACAATGTATTGTCTACATAGACAAATGGAACCTGTTGACGCAAATAAGTGATTACGAAGGATAGGGGGCATAATACAGGTACCAAAAAGAAACTTAAAACATAGTATCAGGCATAAGCATAATCTTGAAAGAACAAGGGGGGGCACTTGCCCCCCTCTCAGTGTTTTGAGAAAAGAGGCAAAATCATACTTTTTTCCCATGCAATTTTTTTTGCCCTTGCAGTTTACGTTATACTTAACACTCAAGTTACATCTATATCATCAAACTAAATCACAGTGCTTAATTCTACCACACCACCCCCTTGATTACTTAACAAACTCTCTTTAATAAGCAAAAGAGAAGAGCACAAGGCATTGTTAAGCCGCCGAGTGGCTGAGAACAGCCAGATAAATGGCTACAGATAACAGTCAAAACACGGGAGTGGTCATTGTAGAATCGCTGATTCAAATCTAGCCTGCGCCCATATGTCAAATTTTCCCTTTTCAAGCTATTATAAACTAAAAAATAGGTTTTATTATAAACCTTAAATTGCAGAGAAGGTCAGACTTAATGATAAATTCCTCCACAGCATCCGTAACTACATAAAGGCACTCCATTTGATAAATATATATACAAGAAAAGAACCACACACGGCTGTTTGTTTTGCATTTTACGGTGTAAGGACAGGAAGGGTCATGCCGCACCAGCACCTATAGTTTTTTGAGGAATCTGGATCTCTTAAGGTCAAGGGAACAAACTTATGGACTATGGTAAGCTATTAGTTGGTAAGCGTTCTTTTTTTTAACACAGTTAAGAGTCAAACCCAGAATAACTTTCCGGGTTACCACTGCACCACCATAGAGCTGCATTGGCATATGTAAAGGGGTGTTGATGGGGTTGTAAACCCATCATGGCAATGAAATTTGTATATTTGCATATAAATATAGCCTATAGAGTTGCAGCTTTGTAAACCCCTTCTCCCACTTATGAACTTTTCCAGTTAGCAGAGCTGTATCCAATGGCTTGGTAATAAAAATGGTGAAGCGATAATCAAAACATCATATGTTGACTTCAAATCGAAGCATTCAACAACTTTCTTTTTTTTTTTCCAGCTATTATACATCAAACATAGATTTTATGGTAAGAGTGTTAAAACACAGGAAGTGTTAAAATTTATTTGTAATTTTGAATAACTTACAGAAAATATACTGAAAAGATTTTGTGTGTTTGTGCATTGAACAGTATAAAGACAGCTAAAGCCATGCTGCATCTGTGCATAAAGTTTGCTGAGGGATGCTATTTGTAAGTATACAAAGCAGAACTTCAATAAACGGAACCAGCAGTTATCTGAACTATTTAAGAAAGGGCAAAAAAATATCCAGAAAGACATTACTTTTAATGTTTGGGGATCACTGCACGAGACATCACCCACATACTTCACTTTTCACTAGAAATCACTAAAAATTGCACTAGATGAATTTTTGACGTAAATCACTTTACGTTAGAAATCGCTAAAAATTGCACTAGATGGATTTGTAACGCAACAGAGTCACTAGCCCATAGTTGAAAAGCAGATCGGCCGGAGAGCAATCCTCCTGCGCATGTGCGTGGACTTCGCCCAAAATTGGTATCAGTGTTTCCCCACAATAATATGTACTTGGCTAGAAAACTAACATCTGACCAGAAGAGAAAATAGCTCAGAGGAGGTATTTTGGAGATAGTATTTTAGAAAAGGTATTATAGAGCATGAATTTTTGGAAAGATATTTTAGAGGAGGTTTTCTAGAAGAGGTATTTTAGAGACGGTATTATAGAGGATGAATTTTTGGAACGGTATTTTAGAGGAGGTATTTTAGAAGAGGTACTTTGGAGGAGGTATTTTAGAGGAGATATTTTGGAGGCGGCATTTTAGAAGAGATATATAGGAGGAGATATTTTAGAAAAGGTATTTTAAAAGAGGTATTTTAGAAAAGGTATTTTAAAGGAGGTACTTTAGAGGAAGTACTTTAGAAGTGGTATTTTAAGAGAGGTACTTTGGTACATCTAGTTAATATTTTAGAAAATGTAGCTTTTTTTTGCAGATCTGGCTAATTTACAGCACGTTTCAGCATTACTAGGACAAAGTCTAGTGTCACATACCCATGTGTAATGCAGTGATAACTGGTTTGAGCTGCCATTTAGTGAATGCTTCACGTTGCTCTCTGGTCTAGATGTGTCCGTTATAGTGAAAATGTCTGAGCATTTTATTTATTTTTTTTATGAATTACATATGCAAGGTAAGATATGTGTGAATTTAAGAAGGGAAAAAGAAAGGAAAGAGGAGGACGAAAATCGCAAAAAATGTCGTAAACATCTTTTTACTATTCGCACAAAGAAAAGGAGGACGGAAATCCCAAAAACCAGCATAAACAACATGGCGGCTAGTCACCTTGTGCCGATTGCCAGTTTTTGGAAACACCGACTAGATTTAGGGAGGTAACGTCTCGTATAGCAGCACCAACGTTTGTTTTTTAAAACGTATTTGATTCACACATTCCACCAATTTTGATAAATACACCTTTTTTTTCATTTCACCTAATACCTATTGTGGTGTTTGATCAATTGGACTTTTGCTCACTAAACCTCGAGTTTAGTCATAATTATTTTGGATAATCAACACACTATCATAGTTGGACTATTTTTTTTTTTTTTTTATTAGGTATGACTATTTTATCTACACTTTCGTTTCCCATACACATGCAAATAAAGCATGAATATTTATCCTACGTATGTCTACAAATAAAGCTAATCAAATTTGTCAAACAAATGTCAGGCTAATACTTAATAGCCCACACCATGGGTGCCCATGGACAGATGCGGGTGAGAGGTTCACCTCCCCTAATATTATTCTATGACATTTTCACTTTTTTTAAGTTGATTCCTTTAAGAAAACATTGTGTTTTGGAGGAAATCCCCCCCCCCATGAGTTTGGAAAACCCACATAGTCTACTCATGTGGTATAAAATTTTCCAGTTTCTTCAGTCATTTTGGAGCCCAAAAAGTTAAAGGACCTTTCTATTAACCTTCCACACCCCAAAAGTTTTTTAATACGAGGGGCTAGCAACTCCATTGTCTCTATTCTATAATAGCACGAGTGGACTAATCAAGGTTAGATAATATGTAAGTACAACAATAATTCAAACAATTAAAAGCTCATATACTGGAATATTATGTTACAATGAACTTTCATATAATTTTAATACGTAGAATTAAATATTTAAAAACCGCATTTATGATCATAAAAGATATGCATGTTATAAATACATGTAAATGGTCATTTCTTTTAAAAAGCATTTTGTGTGTTATTTGTGCGCTTTATACGTTTTCTTGGTTTACACTTCAAGGTTAAAATCATGAATAATGATGTGGACATCAAATCACGTGCACTTCCGCAATAAAAATTAGATTTTAAGTACATCATAATATTTAGCCTGTGCAATCGTTGCATCATCCACATTACTTCCTCAACTTTTAAAAATAAAATGATTTCGCAAATACATTTTGGATTTCTCAACGGTGGAAGGCTAATTACGAGCATATGGGGGCTTTAAACATTGCAGTAGCTGATCTCGAAATCAGTAGGGGTACTCCCTAGTCATCAGTAGACATCCCAATACTGCGCACATGGCTCTTATTTGTAATTTTTTCTAGAGGGGCTTTAAGCCCCCCTATTTACACCAAAGATTCGTAAGACTTATTATAAAATTTGAATCAGGATTCACCTCTTTGTTTATAATGGTAGCATTGTTCAAAGAACGCAAAGCGTTCGTAATTTTTCGTCCTAAATCCGCAAGAACCATCTTTACAACTATTACGAGAAAACGCAAAGATTAAACAAACATCAAACCAACACAATTCCAACTATAACAAGTAAAGTCATTTTCTACACGTATTTATTAAAACACAGGTTGCCAAGTAGGAAAAGTGAATTTTGAACTTTTGAAAAAAATACGGCGTTTCACAGGTCGATATTACGGTGGTTCAAAGGGAGCGTCTCCGTCATTAAAGCAATTCATCATTCAAAAATACGGATGTCTTTTTATTGAACTAATTAAAAATTAAGGTGAGCGACATCTTCTGAATTTTTTAAAATTTATTCACCACTATTTACTAGAGTGGTCAGTATGTTGGAGGCGGACAGTGAATGAGAGAAGGAACATCTAGTAAATAGAATGACAAAAGTACATTCATTTAAAAAGAATAATGCTCATTCGTACTCACTTTCAATAAGTGAGTGAATCAGAATAATGATTCTTATTTTCCCCTCCCATTTATAATCCATGAATGGGGAAATCAATCCCATTTTCATTTAAAGAACGAATTAATCATTTAAAAGAAAATTAGACTAACTTAAAAAATGCACTAACAGTGAAGAAGTTCTGTGGACCCCCGAAAAATGTGCAAAATCTAAAGTTCGTAATTGTGAATTAACGTTAGTTTTTATGGAATCACAAATCGTTAGCTTTTAGGATCAATTCAATATTTCGTATAATACGTAAATTGGAAGTTCCTAAAAACACAAATCCACTATGTTTACGAATCCCCCACCACCACCACCACCACCACCACCACATGAATAAACCCTATCGTGACTTAACCGTAACTTTATGAGCATTTTAAAAATTGTTTGTGTGTTTTGTATCTCGCCCACCAACATTTGAATTGTAGGTTTTGGTGAAATTTTGGGTTAGAACTTTATAAAGGCTTAACTTTACAACATATTTTTATAAAATTTAATACTATTGAATTAGTACCATTTTATACGACTAACGAAAGGTGTAAAGTTAAAGTGGAAGTTTTCTTATTGCAACTTTACGTTCGGGTGGAATTTTAACTTTTAAAGTTTTATATAACGTTTAGGGTTACTAAATCAAGATTATTAATAGTAACAACGAAAAGTGAAAACTATATATCACCGTATGGCATTATTGGATGATTCAAACTTTGAACCCATTAACCACTTTGCAGATGATTTGGCAAAATATAAGGCATCCGCTGCCAAAGCACTAAAAAAATTCGAATTGGCATATAATGATATCATGGGCTTTGGTAATAATGACAACGTAACCACAAATTCCTTGTCATCCATTGAGAATTTGTCGTCTAATCTATCTCCACCACTAAATTTGGATACGGATAGTCATAATGAGGACGAGGAGTTGTTTTTTAGTCATAGTGAGCCCAAGCCTCGGGAATTTCCTTTTCCTTCATATTTTGCAACCCATCAACCGAACACATGTTTTCGATGTCACAGGTATATGACACAGCCTAAATCCAACTTTCCCATTCCACCATATCGTACACAGAATTTTCGAACGAAACCACAGTGTCGGAAATGTTCTCAAAATGAAAATAAATATGCAATGGTAACACCAGATGATGAAGTTCCGATTCAGCATCCATTATCACCAGTGAAGGTTAAAAACACAAGCGAGGCGAGCAGTTCTGGGGATGAATCTCATAAATGTCCCCTTAAAATAACTGTGCCTGAACCATTTCAGATGACAATCAGGGACGAAGGTCAAAAGCCAATACAAGAATTAAAAAAACAGCAGCTAAAAGAGAAGCTCAACGAAGAAACTCTAAAAGAACTATGTGTGCACTTTTACAGTAACCCTGTTCCGGCACACGTCTATGTGCCACTGTACCAAAAAATGACGGAAATGAACATTAATAAAAAAGAATGGAGAAAGAATAAGTCCGCAGATAGAGTAAAAGAAATTGTAAAACCATTTCATTTTCCAAAAGTCCAAAGAAGTAATTTGCGCAAATCAGATTCAATGCCTGAATTACAGCCTGAAGAGGAGAGATCCCAGCATACCTTTAAAGCCAAACCAGTTCCGAAAAATATATTAAAACCAGATATTAGCGAGCGGTTGAAATATAAAGAAATTTCACGGCAATTGCGTATTGCTCAGAGGGCACAAGAAATGTTGAAGCAGTCGTCGTTGCCATTTAGCACTCCGAGAAAACTCGATAAATCTGCATCATCCACGAACTTGAGTCCAGATGAAGTTAGCAGTAGGCAAAAATCAAGAAAAAAAAAATATGGAACAAGTGGCTCTCTGTCCCATAACCATGGACAGAAAGTTATGAAAGACTGGGATGCAAAAGTAACGAAGCTATTATGTATGAGGAATCATGCAAGAGAAGAGGCTGAAAGGAAACAGGAAAAAGATTTGGAAACACGGTTCAAGGATTTTTTACATGCGGAACAAGAAACACTTTTTGATGGTACCGTTCGTACAACTACTACATATATATTGAGAGAACGAGAGAAAAGGTTTGATGTATTTTTTCTCAGTAAAATTATAGAATAGATATTACATTGTAATTCTCATCAGTTGGATTGTGAGCTTTGAATAGATTACATTTTTTTGTTAGCTTGATTATAAAAATCTAAGTGTGTTGCTGTTTTCATAAATTAGATTGTAAATGCAGGAAAATAAATATTGCAAGTTAGATTGAAAGTATTTGACATATATAGCAATTTTTAGGTTGGGTTGTATTTAACGGCATGCAAATAGGTGTTACTATAGATTATGGTAACCGTGGTGTCTTTTCAAAATGTCTCATCGTGGCAGATATACAAGTATACCTCAATTCCGTCATTTTAGAAATCACATTTTTTTTATTAGTGGAAGAATGTTTCAAAACTGTAATAATAGAAATTCTGGAAAACTAAGACCTTTTTTTTTTTGGGCCCCAGCACTTTTCTTGGATCAACGGATGCCTAGTGTAGAGGAGAGGACTCTTCCGCCCCCACCATACTCTTCTGGATTCTGGCATTGAACTTGCATCCTGCAATCTCCTGAATCAGTAAATCTTGCATAAGTATCAAGAAAATTTATTCATAATTCCTTCTTTCCCCCTACCCCCCCCCCAAAAAATGACTCCTATAAGTTTCTTTGTCCACTATCCATAGAGGAAATGTAGTTTTAATTGCCTCTACAAATACCAGGAATAATTTCGAATATCGTCATCCTTATGTCGGCATTTCCACCGTGTAAATTCTGCAAAATACAAGTCTACTTACTAATGGTAAAAAAGCTGGAAATTTAACAGTCCTCTCATTCTCGTGAAACGACCCTACCCCCCACTTCCCAAACTTTACTCACAACAGTCCCCATGTAACGAAGGCACACCAACTTTGCCATCAAAGCGCTGCTAGTTAGACTAATCTGTCCATTGCTCATTTACATAATTAACAACTACATAATCGGAAAAAGTATGGGAAAGTAAATTTGAAATGGGGAAAATTAAAGGAAAGATTCAGTTCAAAGTAGGGTAAAACAAATACTTGTGATAAAACTAGGGGAAAACAAATATCAGTAAATGGGTAATTCCGCAGTAAAGTGGACAAGAATTCCATTTTTTGAAAATGGATTAAAGAAACAATTTTTGTACCAAATTAAAGTATAAATTCTCTAGTTATTAAAAATATAAAAGTTTTGATTTTTACTACTACCAACTGTGCAAAATAAAGCAACCAAAATAGTGCTCTATAGTAAACATTTTCAACTGAAAAAAAGTTAAAACTTTTTACTAAAATTATTTGAGTTGGAAAACTGAAGAAAGTAGCTGAAAATGAAAAATGGCTGCTTCCATGTTTGGTTTGGAATGTAATTTTTACAGGTAAACTTGCATTCATTATAATTGCTATTAGAATAATTTTTAAGTTAACAGTTTTAATACGTTAGTCTGTAACAGAAATTAACCCATTGTTTATGCTATACAAAGACAAGCACAGGTACAATACTGATTTTTTTTGTTGGTCTTGTTACTGTTACTCATGAAGAGCATTCTAAAAAGTCTTTTTCACCCCATTGTGCAAAGTAATTTCTGAGAAAGAGTGGTTACAGACTGTTTTCTCGTAGTTACGGACTAACATAGGCTTCTATATTAGGGGTTTTTCAATGTAATGTTGATTCCTGTCAAAACTTTACAATACTTAGTATTGTTTGTATGCCTCTACATACGATTTGCAAATTCTATGTTATGTAGATTTTCTGCTTTGGATGCTTTATTATATAATGTAACTACAAAATAAAAGATGTTACAGAAGAAACCAATGAAGATATTTTAACTGGAATTGTTCATTATTACCAGTGGGTTTAAAATGACGGCCACATTTTAAAAACATTCATTGAAGGTAACACAGTTGTTGATGTGTTACAAGAAATTGATGAAAATTTAGTATACTACACAGCTTCTACAAAAGTAAACAGTCAAAATATTTTAAATAACTCCAAGAAACTGTCAGCGATAATACAGTGTTGTTGCAAATAGATTTTAGTGAGAATTGTAGTTTGGAGCAAAGAAATGAGGTACGGAGTGCTCACTGGTCGCATAATCAAGTAACTGTCTACACCGTCTGCTGTTGGTATCACATTGGAGAAGAGAAACAAGTACGTTCTTAAGCTTTGTATCAGACTACATGATTCATGATAAATATGCTGTTTTCAATGACTATATCATCAAAGATCTTATAGAACATATTCCTTCCATGCAGATGCTCAGTATATTTTCCAATGGTGCTGGTCAGCATTTTAAGTAGCACTATTCACTGGTCTATGCTTCTCAGCTGGGCATTCCTGTCAAATGGCATTTCTTTGCTACACTACACACGAAAGGAGCAGTTGATAGGATTGGAGGAACAGTTAAAAGAAGAGTTTATGATGGTGCTGAAGCTAGCAAGTTCGTTCCAACAGACGCAAAATCATATGAGGATTGTGCATCAGCAGTTTCTGAAAAAATAATTGTTATCTACATACCTGAAGAAACAGTGGAACAAAACGAAGGCCGCCTTGATACCTTCTGGAAAAATATCAATCCCTTACCAAATATGCATCATTCTTCACTCGGTAAAATACTGTACAGCCAATGGCAGATATGGGAATGTTTCTTCGTGCTTAAACCCAAAGCTGTTTTTGTTTAAGGGTGATTCCACTTTGGAAACAGTTAAAACTGACACTGCTGAAAGTGCTTCATACATGGTGTCTATTTCCCAAAAATGATTTGCAGTGTACTGGGACAAATACTCATACCAGTTTTTGGGAATGGCCCATACGGTTAATGACGAAAAGCAAGAAGCAAATTTTAGTTTCTTATATCAAAAATCTGAAGGTATAGATCAATTTAAGGACGCAAATGATATTGCAAGTTCTCATTTTAAAAATGTATTCTGTGGGCAGCGATGTATCACCAGTGATGTGTCATCTACTCGTTTCAAATTCTTAAAATTGTAAGAATCAGATTTCCAGAACATTGAATCATTGTACTCCAATATGTAAAATAAACTTGCAAAAAAAACTTCATATATAAATCGGCTTCAACCATTCAAAGTTATACAGTACATTCATGGGATAAATTTGTTAGTCTGTAACCACTAGTTAATTGATAATTATGTCAAAAATAATTATAATTTTTTAATTCCGTCAAATGTTTATAAAAGCCTGTTCTCTAGTACTACTGTCGGTTATTAATTCGTTTGTGTGTGCTTCACAATTCACAGGAAATTACTATGTAATTAACAGCTTCTAAAATTCTGTCAGAAGTGCGTTAGTCCATAACCACAATTTCAAAAATTAATATCGCAGTTATCCTTCAAAGAAAAAAAAATTGTAGTGTCTTCTGTAGAGCAACTAATTTCTTACTTGAAATAGTTTTTTCAATTTGCAGTTAATAAAAGTTTATTTATCATTAAAGCTCTGAAAAAGTGCTCCAAATGTTAGTTTGTAAACATGGAATTGCCCAAATACCACTAAATACACCAAAACAGCAAGCACTTGGCGAGTTACCATATCCTGGAACAGTACCTGTATATATCCGACAAATTCTAATTTTTAAAAGATTGTAACAGCTAGAATGCATTCTATAAGGAGAAGGAAAAAAGTCAGCCACACTGCATGGTTTGTCACATGGCTTCTCCCTCCTCCTGAAATTTGTCGAAAATTGCAGTATATCGGCTTGTGACATCATTCTTAGGCATCTTTTCTGTGTCATCGTCATACTTGCATGTCCCTTTTGAGTTTTTAACACCATTTTCATTTCACCAAAGCTTTGTTGTTTTCATTGTAGCAAAATTATGTCGTAAATACTTTTATAATTTGTTTCTTATCTCATTTTTAATTCACAAGTTGCAGGTTTATAATGATTCAATTACATCATGATTTGTCATTTTACATGTTCGATTTATTTCCGGCCACCATGATTGTTTACAAATGAACTAAATATTTGTATTATATCTTTCGGTTACTTAATTAGACGTAATACCGAGACATGATTTTTTTGTTTTTCATTAAAAACAATAGCTGGCGAGGTCTCTCCCTCTTGATGCATCCTATAGCATTATCCTATGCCCTTTCAGTTACACATGACACTGATATTCAGACATTCATGAGGTTTTTTTTATTGTTTTTGATTGAAAACAGCCACAGAGCTAGCGAACCCCCACCCCATCCTTTTTTTTTTTTTTTTTCCAAGTATGAATTTTGTACAAAGTAAATACTAACCCAAAAATAAATGCCTAAAAACACCATCAACAACATTTCCGACAGTGGCAGCTGACTTAGCCGTTGCCAATCAGCTTTGACAACATTGCAAAAAATCAGAGAGCAAAGCCATGTGGTGTCACCAAAAATCTGTATATCTCAAAAACTTGTTCGATTAGGATAAAACTGTGCATAAATGAAAAAGAAACGTGCAGATGTCACTGAATTTAGATAGCAATCAATTTGTGTATTTAGCAAAAATAGGCCCCACAACTGTTATATTGTAAGCCAGGTATCCTGTGTAAGTTATGCATTTGTTGGCTGTGCTTTTGCCATTTACATGCTGGTCATGGTATTTAAATGATGTATATACAGTCAAACCTCTCTATAACGAATGAAATTTTTGGTCCTACCTAATTTCTATACTTATATTATCAGATATTATGAACCCTCGGATATAGCAAACACGAAGTTGGTCTCAAGGTTGTTATAGTGGGAGTTGACTGTACATGTATATAATGAGACATAAAAAGCTTCGCGGCTAATGGAAGATTCTTTTAGGTGTATGCGTGATTTTTTTTTTTTTATCCAAATGTAATTTTGTAGATGTAGTTATGCTTTCTATAATTGTGTTTGCAGATGCCTGCAAATTGCATGACCTTTGTTACCATGCAAATTAAACTAACTTACAGCCCTTTATTTTTAATTTAACTTTGCAAGTATGTTGAAATAGGAATGTGGCCTTGTCATGATTTGTGATTTGTGAAAAAAAAAAAGTCGCTAGAATCATTACCATTCTTAACTGCTTGAAATAAATGGTGTCTAACTGCTTCCTCACTATTCTCCTCCTTTTGCCAAACTAGGATCAGCTATTTCCTTAAAGCTGTTTTTTTTTGTTCCTATTGCCAGCTGTAATCTTCCATAAGATCTTTGATGATATAGTCATTGAAAACAGCATATTTATCATGAATCATATAGTCTGATACAAAGCTTAAGAACGTACTTGTTTCTCTTCTCCAGTATAATACCAACAGCAGAAGTTGTAGAGAGTCGCTTGATTATGTGACCAGTGAGTACTTTGTACCTCATTGCTTTACACCAAGCCATAATTCTCACTAAAAACTAACAACAACATTGTATTATCGCTAACAGTCCTCTGCAGTTATTTAAAATATTTTGACTGTTTACTTTTGTAGAAGCTGTGTAGTATACTATGGCAAATTTTCATCAATTTCTTGTAACATATCCACAACTGTGTTACCTTCAATGGATGTCTTTTACTGGTTTACTTTTTATAGTAGATAGTTGTTTTATAAGAACATGCCTTCAACATCCAAGTCATCTTTCCATTATCCCTATTACATTTAGCCTACTGTTTTCATTTCTCATATCTGTGTTGTGATTTCTGTCTGTTAGGTTTAAGATTGGCAAGTTTCTGCCAAGGTTGTTGAAACTGGCATGGCAGGAAATAGTTTCTGCCATAGAGTGGCAATAACCAACATTCATATCAGCCAATGTTTAATATTCGCTGGAATAACATACATGTGTTATTTCGAGATAGTAGTTACATTTATTTTAAATTGCCTTTGTAAATTGTTGTTGCTATTTTGAATATAGTGTTTGGTAAAATACTGATGATATTAAAATTTATTACAAGTTAATGAGAACACTGCGCTTGCTTATAAGAAGCAACAAGTTTACAAAAATCAGTTTTAAATGAAGTTGGTATTTTTAACAAATTCTTAAAGGTGGTCACCGGTTAATTGTTCCTTTACAAGGATTTTTGCTGCATTTATAATAGAAAAAGTAGCCTATATTCACACTTGTACATACTTCCAAACATGGATGCCATTCCTTTGCCGAATTCATACAATCCATGACATTCAGTGCCCGTTTCGAGTATGTTTTACCACATGTTGCCATTGCTTTAGATAGTGTCAGTTTAAGATGTGTGTTATACCACACACATAGAAAAAGTATGAAAATGTACACGTCACTGGAAATTTGTGGCCAAAATGCCACAAATGATGAGAAATAATTTAACTTTGCTAACCTTACTGCAGGCTATATAAAGCAACTTCACAATCTATATGTAGTTAAAGGGCTCCCATTCTTAAGAAGTTTTAAATGATCATTTGTTGTTTTTTAGAACTTTAATTAAAATTTTAATATAATCTGGAGAAAAAAAACTATTGTAACAAATTAGCACTGTATGAAGCGAACATTATCTGTGGTGTGGAATAAGTGTATGTCATATTTTATTATATGGTAACATAATGTAATGTTTCATTTTTCTTCCTATTAGACGAGAATTGGAGGCAAGAAACAAAGACAATGTCAATGTAGATAAGAAAATATGGAAAAAAGAACTGAGAGATCAGCTGCAGACAAAACTTCAAGATGCACCTGTATTCGATTTTGAAAAGAATATCGAAGAGAAGTTGCAAAATTATAGGTTACGATTCCTATTTTTAATTAAAATGCTTACTTATACTTAACCACCTTATGTCATTTATGTTACTATTTGTGGCACATCTGACACTTTTGCAAGACTTGGGCAACAAAGAATTGCATTAAAATCACAATAAAAGTGTCTTTCCATCTTACACATAGGAGCAACCCATTGCTATCATACAAGACCTTCGACTCTACTTAAAACTTGAAAACTAATGTTGATTTATTTTTGGAGGGAGAAACAGTTTGAAAACCAGTGTAGAGAGATCTATAATAAGTCTAAATTTATTGTTCTTTGAGGGTGCACATACACCCTATACCCTTCATTTAAATTCACATATGTAAAATATTTTCTCGATTTTCTTTAATTTTGTCAAAAGGTGGTTTTCAACTGCTGCTGCGTTGTTGTTGTTTTTTTACTCTACAGTTTCAGATTCTGCTATGTGATGATAAATGACAATGTTACAACCAGATGTAGAAAACAGTGCTGCATTTTGCCATGCAAAATGTTAGGTCATAAGTTATTCGGGTTTCTGCTAGTTGGCACATGTCATTAGATGAACACAACGTCCCTCAATTCAACCAGAAACAGGTTTGTTTTTTTTTGTTTTTTTTTCATTTTCTGAAAATTGGGATTTTTTGAGTTGTAATACTTTCGTTGCAAGGATGTAATATGTATATTTGTAGTAATAAAGATTAATTTTTCAAAATTTTAATGTGTACTTTGTATTTCTAGCAATATTTTTCAGATTATCCACAGTAGTTTGTCACCCATTACACAGATAAATGAGAGTATTGTACTTAAAATTTTTTATTTTTTAGAGCTTCTCGCCGAATGAGACAAATTGAATATGAACAGGAGTTAATGGAAATACAAAAGCGGATAGAAAAACAACCATTACTTATTGATAGAGTGTCAAAGGTATGGAAGTCATTTTTTTTACAGTAATGATAATTTTCTGCTCTGTACGCATAAAATTATTTATATTTTCTTTATAATTTTAGGTTACGAAACAAGATAAAAGTACGAATACTGAACCTAAAGATTTTTTAAACCAGTCTAATGTTACATCAAATAGGACATTAAGCTCAGCTTCAAGTCTTGCTAGCCATGAAGATGCCCAAAGAAGTAGCCATTCTTCACTTTCAGATAATTATGAAAATTCGTTGTAATTTAAATAAGTTTAGAACACTTCCATTTTTCAAGTAAAGAATATATATTGTTATTTTTATGTAGTTTTATGTATGGCTAGAGCCGGCCACATGTTGAATTTAATGTATGAATGCCTCAGACAAATTTCAATAAAGAGAGTTGTAAAAATACTAATTAAAGACTTATTCTTGAAGTAATTCGAAACATACATTGATGAGGCAATGTTTATGGTTCGAAAGTTTATTATTAACATGTGTGTGAGAACTACTCTCTCCATGAATATTGTGTGATCTTTAGAATAAACAAATTGACCTTAGTGAAAGACAGAGAGATTAAAAGCTACGTCCTGAATATACAAGGTGATTAATAAAGTTCTTATATAGGCAGATAGCTTCCAAACGAAAAGAGCTTGAGGCATGAATGTGGTGTGTGTGTAAGTATAATAAAGTGACTATGTGCTACAAGATAAGACCACTTTGTTCCCCTGGTGGCTACATTTCGAAGTTATGAAACATAAATCGGGAAATAAAGGTGACAGAAAAATGTCAATGACGAGTATATTCAACCTCGTTTAGTTAGTATGAAATGACATGTACACTGAGGGGGTACCAAGAAGGTACGGTCATATTTTGAGTCAGTCACTGCACACAAAATGTCATTCCAGACTAACCTTGTCATATTGACAACTTTTGTAATTCACAGTTTTCGCGTATCTTGCTTAGTTCCAAAGTTGCATCCACAGTTTGCATATTAATGGTCAAATTCACATGAGTAAGTGTCAATAGTGATGTAATAGGTGGTCAGTTTGATAAACACTGAGGCTTGGGAATTGATCGTTATTCAACAAACATGGCACAAGCTATAATGGCTCACTACTTGAAAGTTGAGTTTTGGGAAATGGTCATGATTTATAGTGAACATTATCACCAAGGCCTGGATTTTCATGCATAAAATTTAGCCCAAATAATACGCAAATATTCTCCAAATTATTACAAAATATGCAAGTGCATAGAAATTTGGACCCTACTCATAAGCGATGTTTCGAAATGTATAAAATAACAATTTATTGAAACAGTGCAAGTGTTCTTGGAATTATTGCATAAAAAATATCACTTTGTTACGTCCTCGAATATGATTATGCACAAAATTAATACAAAATACACATCACAATGTATGAAATACGTACAGAGATATGTTTGAAAATATGGCAACATAAGCAGTGGCTTGGGCCCAAGGATGCTGGCAGGGTGAAATTTAAGGGGGTTGGGAGAAAGGCTTTAAAAATGAAAATTTTCTTCACCTTTTTAATTTTACTTTTTTTTTTCAAAGAAAATCGAAATAAGAAGGATGGGCAATGGTCCTCCCTTGCCTATACCTGCCGGCGCCCATGGCTTGGGCTGGAAAATATTACACTTGGTCTTGACTTGGAAAGTATTATGCATATTGAGAAACATCGCCACAGAAACGTGAAAATGCATAAAATTGTTTTCTACAATATTATATTATTTACAATGGAAACATATTCTGTAGCTTTGTTTTTATTTATTTAAAGAAAAAGAAACATCGAATTAATCTAATTACAAGCGGATTAGAGAAATACACACTTTTTGAAAATTTTATGAAAATTTTGCAGAAATATGAAAAATATGCACATAAAGGAGAAATATGAAAAACATGCACACAAAGGAGAAATATGAAAAATATGCACACAAAGGCAAAAACGTGCAAGTGCATAGGAATTTGGGTGCCTAGTCATTACAATGCATATGGAACTAAAAGGGTGTGTGCCGAGTGTTTTCCCACTGTTTGACATCCAACCCCATGGGCTATTGACAAGTGTGTTTGCCGCTAACTGAAACCATACATGTCAGAGTTTGCAGGTTTTTGATGGCTTTAACCGTAGTTTAAACTGTAATGTTTCCTCTGTCAAAACCTTAAATATTGCCTCTCAATATAAAAATTACTTTCGAAAATAACATACATTGCATGTAATATTTAAAATGTCAATAGTATTTGACAATGTAAAAAATGTCAGTAGTATTTGATAATGTTAAAAATATCAGTAGTAAATATCTAATATATTTCAATTTATTAATTAATGATGAGTAATAAATACAGATTATTTTTCAGTAATTTAGTAATACAGTAAAATATTTGCTGTACTCTTTAACAAAATATGCTTAAAAAAAGTCCTTAACTTCTTATCTCTTATCGAAGTCTTTTTTTCATTTTTTTTCATTGTCGATACATTTTTCAGAATTTATGCAATAAATATGATGGTTCTTTAGGTGTGCCTGCATCTAAATGTGCAGAGCTAGCAATGATTTTCCTATTATGTCCTGCTGGCCCTAGTTTCATTAAAAGATTAGTTTCAAACTTTGGATTTGTACACTCTAATCTAAGAAATTGTTTAGGTGTGAATAAATGTACAAAATAAATTATGTCGTATTTGATTTTCTGCATGGTAGAAGTGAACCAGATCACTAATAATATGATAGAATTGTTTCTGTTCAGATCATAAAATTAAAAAATAGTCAGAATAAATCAGAATTAATATTTTGTATTTAATAATTGTACTAAATTAATATTTAAAACTATAAAACATTTTAAACTGTATAAAATTTTGTTTTTTAATATCTTTTGCTGCCAAAAAATAACTTGGAAGCGATAATTATAGGTTTTTGGCACATAAACAAGTTTTAAATGCTTGTCATATCAAAAACCCAACTCTGGTACATGCACATCTGCAATCCGTCAGACGTAAAGGTTCTGATGTTTAAGTGTATCCTGAGGCTGTCCTCGTATATGTCCTTGCTAGTTGCCCACACTAGTATCAAAACAGTTTCAGGACACATGGATTAACAGCACAAAGTGTGTAGAAAATCATGAATGAACATGAAACTCACCCATTTCGCAATGCTCAGCTTCTAAACAACGTGCCATTATAGCTTACGACATATTTATTGAATAACATTCAATTCTTCAACCTCTGTATTTATCCTACTGCCCCCCTATTATGTCACTGTCAACATTTACATATACATGTGAATGTGATCGTTAATTCCCGAATTGCAGACGTAACTTTGGAACTAAGCAAAATACAAGAAAAATGTAAATTACAAAAGTTGTCAGCATGACAAGGTTACATAAAAAGGTTAAACACTGGTAAAATAGCAATGAAAAAGATCACTCAAGCTTTCGGACGCATCAGCAGCAGTCCTTCATCAGGAGTAATGACGATGTTATGTTTCTGTCTCTTTTTTATACTTGAAATTTCTGGAAAACCCTTCATCAGAGTAGTCCCGCAGAATGGGAAAACCCAATGAGAACCAATGGGAGGCCTCCAATAGAATCATGGAAGAACCCCAATAGGGACCAATGAGAAACCCACACTGCGGGTTACCTAATTTGGGGATGTCTCATACATTTCAGAGTAAGAGTTGTTTATAAGTTTCTGGAAGTGGTTGTGATGTATTAATGGCTTTCCCGTGTAGTTTGTAAGTTTCCCAAGATTCTAAGAAGAGTCTACTATTCTTGTTTGTGATGTGACGGTGTAGTATTTTTGTTGAGTCCCAGTCGGGTTCGTGTCCGTGTTGTAAAGCGTGTTCTGCCAGACGTGAGGCTATGTCTCCTTTCGCGAGTGCTTGTTTGTGTTCTTTTTTTCTTGTTTTGATCATTCTTTTTGTTTGTCCTATGTAATGTTTGTTGCAGTCTTTGCATGGTATTTGGTATATGGCGCCTGTGAGATCTTCTGGTGGAACTGGGTCTTTAACTTTTGTAAGTTGTTTGCGAAGTGTTGTGACAGGGGAATAGAATGTTTTGATATTTGCCTCTTTAAGGATGCGAGAGATTGTTTCGGAAATGCCGTGAATATATGGAATAGATATGCGGGTGTGAGATGTATTGTTTAAAGATGTACTATTGGGTCTACAGTTTCTGAGAATGAATCGTTTAGGGTATCCATTATTTTTAAGTGCCGTGTGTATGTGTTTTGTTTCTGTGTTTGAAAGTGTTTCATTACTGCAGTGAGAATTCGCTCTAAGACTTAATGTTTTAACAACGGAAGCTTTGTGGCATGTTGGATGATGCGATTTAAAATCGAGATATCTGTCTGTATGTGTGGGTTTACGGTAAACTGAGGTGAAGATTGAGTTATCGTGAGATCTGTGTACAAGAACGTCTAGGAAAGGGAGTTTATTGTTCTGTTCTGTTTCGTATGTGAATTTTATATGTGAGTTTAAGTTATTAAGGTAATGGAAGAAGCTTCTTCTATTACCTTAATAACTTAAACTTCCCTGGTACCCTGTATTTTATTTCTATGACAAGGTTAGCCTAGTTTCGCATCTTGTGTACAGTGACTGACTCAAAATAAGGCTGTATCCTTTTTGGTGCCCCAAAAGGCACAGCCTTGCATTTAACCGATCCATGTACACCAGATGCCATTTTATACCAACTAAATACAGCTGAATAAATTTGTCATTGACATTTTTTCTATATCTCCTTTGTTTCTTGATTTATGTTCCATAACTTCTGACTTTAGCCATTAGGGGCACTGCAAGTTGTCTTACCTTGTAGTGCATAGTCACTTTACTATACTTACACACCACGTTCATACCTCCAGCTCCTTCCATGTGTTAATTATTTGCGTGTATAAGGGACCATTCACAAAAGACGTCTGTATGATTTTGGCACTTTTTAACCCCCCCACCCCCCATGGTAAACATCCGATACACACACACACGTTCTTCACAATTTCAAAAATTTTGGCCAACATCTTAAAATCACATAAATATTTTTGCTTGTATTACTTTTTTCAGGAT
Source organism: Dysdera silvatica (assembly GCA_006491805.2). NCBI lineage: Eukaryota > Metazoa > Arthropoda > Arachnida > Araneae > Dysderidae > Dysdera > Dysdera silvatica. The sequence continues at coordinate 36,469,858 of QLNU02014176.1, read as the reverse complement.
GCAGATGGGTTAAATTTGCCCGTGAGCGACTCTGACCCACACCACTTAAGCAATAAAAAGAAATTCTTTTTAGGACAAAGCATTTCCATTCATGTGTGCCTTCAGGGTTTCAAGGAGGGAGCAAAATCACAGTAAAGCCTGTGGAAATCTATGGGTTAGAAGGGAGGGAAGTGGGCCCATTGGGGCCCCTCTCTCTTTCTCTCTCTGGGCACCAATTATTCATTTAGTTGATTTCCATTTGGTGGTTTAGCTGGGTTTAACTTCAACAGATCTGAAATAAAAAACAGTATGTAAAACGTTTTCTGAGTGGAAAATGTCTTTCTTGTGTACAAGTAAATGGAATATTTAATCGTTTGTAAATTATTTCATATGGTAGTGTTAAAAGCACTGTGCCATGTTTCACCATTTTTATTTAATAAATGGCAATTAGACTGGAACGAATATATTCTTAACAAACTCCACCTTATTAAACCTTAGATTGAATAGTGGAAATATAGCAATAGGAAAAATGCAGAGAGGAAGTTATTCTTACTAGACTCTGCATAGGATATGCATTTTTTAATGTCTATCCAAGGTGGCAACTGCCACCTTGGACAGACAATCGATGACCAATCAAATACTAGCATGGCACGGTGACATCACCAAGTCCAGTAACCCCGCAATTACAATACTCTTTAATTAAGACAGCACCGCATACTCTCAATAATTTTCTTCAGGACAGCCCTGCTTACGCTAGTAAAATTCAACCAACCTAATGTTAAAATTTTAGTTTTTGAGGTACAATTCCTTCACAGCTTTACCACATTTTTAACTGACAAGACGGTACTGGTGGTGTGTATACTATGATTTGGAAGTCACATTATGTCACTGATTCCATCCCAGATGACTCACTATGCAGTTATACGATAATTTTCGTCTCCCATGCTGTCCAGGATAGGGACGGCGTCTCTTTTTCTCCAAAAACAAAAAGCTCTAGTTTGAGCTATATATACGTGGGTGGCAAAAATTATTGTATAATAAATTCCCCCACGAAATACTCACAAAAATCTCTCCCCGGAGGCTTTTCTGTGTTGACCATTATTTGGCAATTGTGTTATCCCTGTGAAGGGTAATAATATCTTACATCTCCTTACTATGCAGTTTTGGGACGTTAAAAAACAAAAGCAACTCTACTACCATGCAAATAATCGAAGCATGAGATTCCAGCATGTACCAAATCTCTCTCTCTTTTTTTTTACCCGTACATCTGCAATCCAGCGATTGGTTATCTAGGCCAAAGAGGAGTGGAAAACTAGGTCTTTGTACCATAAAACATAAATTTTGTAATGATTCAGTAACAAAAAATGTCCACTGAAATCATCTCATACTTGGGGGGGGGGGAATAAAATCCACTGGTATTTGTTTCTTATAGAATGTAATCTTAACGTTCTATGATTTCATAATATTGGATATTGATTTTCTTTAGGGTGAAAGTGTTAGCCTCACTTTCAAAGAACCATTCTATCTTCACCTGACGAAGGGAGCAGTTGGCTCCCGAAATGTGTTTTTAAACCTTAGACCAGTGTTGAAATAACTGTTATAGAACCTACAATTTAACAAAGAAATCCAAATTTTTGTAAGCCTATTCACACAAGGAATCAAACATGGGACTATAGGAAACATTTGACAATATATCAAAATTTAAATTTTCTGCATGGCTGAGGAAACTTATTTCCATGCCACTGTAGCGAATTTGAACAACAGCATGCGTGAGCATCCCCAGAATTATATGCAGGGGGGGGGTGATGCATCTAGGAAAAATTTCTATTGAATAATATTATTGGACTATAGTTTTTTGTGGCTTCAGTCCTTCCCCCCCCCCCTTTTCATACGCCAAGTAGGTGCCCATGACAGCATGTGTAGTTAATAATTGCAAGTTTCTGACTGCACCCAGTGCTACTCAAATTTCAGTGTTTTTAGCATGATATAGTCATTAGCTTTTTTTATATCCAGTTATTTATTGTTCTCACTGACCTGACCCGATGGTCAAGGCAATCGTACGGTACCTAAAGGATTACTGGTTCCACTTTAGCCTGAATACATAGCATGTAAGATATTACCCTTCACAGAGATAACACAATTGCCAAAATTCCTCGTTCGTCTAGTAGGTCAAGACACCGCGGGCTAAACGCGGGGACCCTGGTTCGAATCCAAGATGAGGACGGCTCCTCTTTTTCTCCAAATATAAAAAAGCTCTAGTTTGAGCTATATGAACGTGGGTGGCAAAAATTATTGTATAATACATGGTATGTTTTCTTTTCATATAAATAAATGTTTTAGTATGAACCCTGTAAAAATTAGTGTGTCTAAGTAATCGTACAATTCCCCCCGCCCTTTAATTCTTAAGGTGTGTCTCTACCCTCCAATTAACAGTACTAATAATAGCATATTAGACAGATATTAATTTATAGTTATCAATGTAATGTTTACAAGTCATTGACATCATACACAATTTCGCAAGCATTGATGTTTCACTGGAAAAGTTTGATAGCAGCTGTAATAGAGGAATAAAATTTTTTCAGTAACATTTGTTCTCTTTTGACTGGCATCAATATATTTATTAGATAATATCTATTAAGGTGCAAAAATCTTTTACCTTAATTATTTGGAACTTGTATACCATATAAATTGAATTAAATATGGAAAAGTTTTTTTTAATTATTTCATAAAAGGATAATGTTGTAATCGTTTCTAATTTTTTAAAATTTATACAAGGGTGGTTCAAAACATTTTTTGATACAAAAGAGTTGACAAAGCTAGAAGTTTCGATCCTTCATAGTTTTTCAAAATAGGCTTTCCCCCCCAACTCCGACACTATGCACTTTTCAACCCACATAAACCATTTTTTAAAAGCTCAGCACCACTCCCTTTATTGTAGATTCACGTTAGTCAATAAAAGTCTGCACTGATTCTTTGGGACTTGGAAAAATTAGTTAAATGCAATTTACTCTTTTGTGTTTGGATACAGAAAAAAGTAATGAGGAGTCAAGTAAATATGGTGGGTGGGGTAAAAGTTCAGTAATTTCCTCCGCTAAGGAATCTTTTGTTCTCTTGGCAGAGTATGATGACCCAGGATCATTCTGCTAGTTCCTCATTTTGGCTGCTGTGTATGCCATATGTGGAAAACACTTACCAACATACCAGTAGGCTTTTTATTGTTTTTCTGTTTTCTAGCATTACTGATGTAACAGGGGTGTAGTCAAGGCCTAGCGTAGCCTAGTGGTGCTAGGGCAAATTTTACAAACAAAATTCTGTTCAAGTTGTAAATAAAAGATATGTGGTTTTCTATAATTCTGTTAAGAAAGTTTTTGTTGAAGAAATGATCCTAAATTTTTGAATGAATCAACTAAAAATGCATTGAAATTTAGCAGAAGTTACAGTTTGGAACATGTATCTAAACTATGTTTCGAAAAATAGAAAAAAAAGCCACAATCTTTGGCTGTTTGACACAACTTGAGTGGACTTTCGGCCTATCTTTTTAATTGCTTGCTTTATTTTATTAGTTCACTTGAGGTCATTTCTGATTTAGTTTGGCTTGTGCACATGGGTTTCTATCACATTATTTACGCTTATAGTCCCTGAAGCTATGTGCTGTAGATGAGTGTCGAGATCAAAAAGGGCATTTAGAAGTGGGGAGGTCTTGCAATGTCAGTTCAACAATCCATACATAATAACAGGCCTCTAACCAGGATGAAGGGGCAACTAGGATAAGGCAAAGGACATATGGGACACGGGGCACCCATGGATTGGTCTATATTTATAAATAGCTCAATGGGGCACAAGCATAGGGCAACTGGGGCCATGTCCCTGCTGGCCCCGTCTTGGCTACAGGCCTGCATAATGATAATTTTAGCCTCTATCAGATTAATGGGCTGTTGACTGGTTAGGGGGTTCCCTGATCCCCCTGCAGATCCATCCCTGATTTAGAAGAGGGCTAGGCTACCTTTCGTTTTAAGACTACACCACTCTGATGCAACATGTCCAGAATAGGAGACAAAGACTGCCATCATTCTCTTCCAACTCATCGAATTTTTGTGGATGAAGGCTGATCTGAAAAGCATATCATGGATTGATGTTTGGTTTCTGGTTCAAACAGGCAAATCCATGATTCACCATCAGTTACAATATCCCGGATACTTCTTATTCCACCTTTCGTTTTTTTTTCCCCTCCATAAAATGGCACTATTCCACACAAGCCTGCATTTGACCCTCTGTCACTTCCTGAGAAAAAGTTTTTCACAAAGTATCGAATTTACAGCCCCAGAAGTGATGTTTAGGGTCCTCACAATTTTCTCATGTGTAATTCCTGGATCTTTCATGAGAGATTCTTTTAATGTTCAATTCTGTAATCGACGTACTCTTTCACTTCTTGTATCACCTTCTAATGGTCTTTTTCCCCCACTTAAACTCACTGTACCAATTAAAAATTGTGGCTTACAAAGAAGCAATATCTGGAAATGTTGAAGACAAACTTTGAAAAGACTCCTCGGCTTTTAACTTTTTAGAAAAGCTACAGCATGAAAACTATGTCTATTCAACTCCATTGCAACAGCAAGAATAAGTGTGACCTTCACTGTTTGACCCCAATATGACGGTCACTTTGTTACATGCTGCTATCTATCTAGTATTGTTATTTAAAGGAATAAGCTACACTATGACCTAAGAGTTCCACGATTTTCCCAATGAGTATCTAAAACTTTTTGAGCGGCTTACGTATACTTATCATTAAAAAATTAAATTCTAAGCCAATTGAAAATATATATTTTGGTTGTTATTAAATAAAAAGGATGTGGTGGGAATTAAACAGTTTATTCCTGCGGTAGTCAGATGTGTTGCCACTACAGAGAGTAGATTATTCTCTTTTTTATAACACATGTTAAAACATTTACAACACATTCAAAAAGCAAAGTTCAAAAGCTCAATTTCGTAAGCAAAGAACAAACATGGTTAATTCGTTACACCCCCTTTTCTCTTTTTACATTTGTGTTACGTCTATCCAATGGTTTATGATCTAGTTTAACTTCAAAAAGAGTAACTGCAAAACCTTGTATTTCTGATCGTTTAAAAATAATGGAATAAAAACAATCTTTCAAAGGTTTATTGTTGTTCTACAGTCTTATAGTATACAGAAAATAAATTAGGAACTTACAAAAACTTGAATACTCAGTAAAATATTCCAGATCAAAGTCTGCATGAGAAATAAACACAAAGAGAGATGCTTGCTTAACATAAATATAAAAAAACATATTACTCATTTAAAACCAGTCTGTGAATAAAAGAGTTCTCATAAAACATGGCGAAGGTTCCAAACAAGCATATCTCATTACAAGCAAGTTCATGTTGCCAGTTGTAACTGAAATTTATGTTTTCCCCTGCTATTTAATATGTCATTATGTTTTACTTTTGCATACGTGAAAATATTACATTTAGATACGAAGCAAAATGATTTGAAATTCATTTCTCTAAAATCTTTGCCAACAAATTCTCACTAAACCTTAAACTGACATTTATTCTTTGGCAGTGCAATATTTGTTAAACATATCTGATTTTTGGATAAAATCTGTCCATAAACACTTTTCACAACACTTTCACCAAATCACATTGTACCCGAAGTTATTCACATTCACACAGCATAGCGCTTTTGATTTTTAAACTACTACTCCGATCCTTGTACCATAAAACAAATTCATATGCTTCTGTATACAAAATATTAAATCTAGGGTGTGTTGACCTGAATCACTCGTAAGATAATTTGATGTAGCATTACACAGATTAGATTTATAAGTAAAGGTAACATTATAAGCGTCAGTACCTTACTTACACTTATAATGTTGTCTTTGCTTATAAATCTCAACCACTTGATTAAAAAAAATCATTAAAGTTAAAATTTTAAATAACAGTCTAACTTCAATTTAACGATACCCGCTTTCCTTGATTTGATGATTGTTTTAATTGGTCTAGACTGAATAGCAATCAAGGCCGGTATTATCATACTGGCCTTGATATTCATCCCATCCCAAATAATCCGGAAATTTTTTTGCCATTATATGAAATAAATTTATTCATAAAAATATAATTTTTTTTTTTTTTTAATAATACACTAACGTAATTTCAGACACACACCCCCTCGGTATTCCGCGATTTTCTGTCAGTCTTGTGAAAATCGTTAAATCAAAGTTAGACTGTATATATAAGTAGAGCATTCAAACATGTTCGAATGATGAGTCATTAACTTTTAAAGTAGCAACCATGTGTTACAAAACATTCTGCAACCATTGCACCCTTACTTTTTTCTTATCTCGTTCAATAATTGTAATCATAAAAAAAAAATACACTTCAAGAGTTTTGAAAATAACAACAATAGGAGCGTTCAATTATTATGTAAGCACCTTTGTGGTGAAGGGGTGTTGTTCTGCTTATTTTCCTCATAGCCAATTAATTTTTGCTTATGGGGGGGGTAGGTATTAAATAGCCAAAATACTGCTTACGTAATACTTGAATGCTCCCAATTGTAACGAGACAAATCAATAGTAAAATTCTGAATAGCACTGTACAACTACATATATTCTATACTATTCAAACGTAACTTCTAATAAATACAGTTATGACATAACTTTGTTTAAAACAGAGCTCCTTAACTCTTACGAACATTTAGGTGGTTGGGAGACCACAGCATGGGAGTTTACTGGGCTAGGTTCGATCCTCGGTAAATAATATAGTGTTCTTTGGAGGTCACACTAAGCAGTCTATCCCATCCTAAATGAACTGTCATGGGATGTAAGCAATACAACCAAACAGTAATGTACAGATCAGCTGAGAAATGTTCCTTTAAAACATGAACAAATAATTAAATTCGGGAACCGAAGTTATAGCATCCTATTCTACAACACATATATAGTTCATTGAATGTACATTAAGAACACTGATTATATTATGTTATTTGTTGAAATATCATTAATTACACAAACTCAAGCCCTTTAAGATGGATTACTTTTTTCCATAATCCATAGATGTTTGAAAACCATTCCAAGCAAGCATTATATAAGAATTACTTAAAACATCACAGACAAAATATAAATAATGTTCACATATGTGATACAAGGAAAAGTGATTACCATTATCTCCCGTGTCCGCAGGTTCTACGTTCCAAGACCAATCACCAATAATAGCAAACCCCATATATATATTGCCTTTCATTTACATACAAACCAATGATAGTTTAATTACTAAATTATGTACAATAAAACACCGCCAACATTAAATAATAAATACACTGCACATTACTATATATGTACTCTTTCAAATAAGTTTTGGCATTTTAGCTTAATCCTCAAAAGCGATTGGAGCAATGCAAAATATCCTGCACACACAATTTAAATACATTTGTTTTGAAAAGTATCTTAGCTCACTACTTTAGCACCATTATTAAGCAAAATTAAGGATAATTTTCATAACACCGTGAAAATGTAGACTGAGAAAATACTAAAAGCTAACTGGATGCCAGTAAAAGCCCGAGAAAGCATAAGGGAAGATGAATCATCTCCTGAGCACCATATTACTTAGAACGACATTTTTTCATAACTTATGAATCATTTGCAGTAGAACTTCGATAAGTCAAAAATATTCGGTAAATCGAAGTTATATGAAATGAAACATAAAAACGTGTTTGATACGTATGTGTCTTGATGACTTAAAGTTTCACTTGCAATTCTGGGAATTTCCATTTAATATTTTCAGGTCATAGATAATTGAACTTAACCTGCGGATACGGGGGGGGGGATTCTACCATATTTAATTTTGTAACAACCATTTGAATCATTTTTTGTTTTAATGTTTAAGTAGAAACAATTTCCATGAGACATGCATTTCACATATGAGACATGCATTTCACACACTATACGGATCTAATTTAAAACCTTAGAAAATTTTTGACAAAATGTTACAAGTTTAAATTCAACATTTTATCATCAAGGTTTTACATAGCAGACTTTACAAGTTATGCATGCATACCTGGAGGCAATGCCACAACATAGAATGTAGGAAAAATTATGTATTTACAACATATGAGTCACTTACTAGTCATTTCCATAGGACATAACATTTATGTTTTTATCAAACATACAAGAATTGAAAATGCCTGAATTTCATCACTTTATTAGCTCAGCTCAAAGCCAGCCCCAGATTCGACGGCATAAATGAGTTTCGTTCTCAAAGTTCCTTCGTCTTGGAATTCGGGAAGCTTCAAGAGATTCATACAAGTTGAGGATGTAGGCAGCCTGTCATCTCTCCCCGCATTCTGAATACAGAATGCCGGTGTCAACTCTTTAAATCCTAACAATGGTGGCCTAGAACAACTCGTCACAAACTTCAGCAGCTGTCGGCGTCGTTTATCATCGAAACTTTCGACAACTTTCCAGAAAGATCGGATGACTACATGATCACAAGAATAACCACCTGCGTAATTTGTATGTGCTTTTAGATCTTCAAGGTCAATTGGGACATGGGCACCAGATATGAGGACTTGTAATTCGTTTGAATCGAACATGTAGAGCCATTCCAAGTCAATGACATTAGCAAGTCCCTCCTTAAATGCCTGGCACTGGGCTTTGATTTGTTTGTTCAACTTATAATCGGCCATTAAATGTATATAGGTGATGCGGTTACTTTCAGTTACAGGTATGTTGGCACCACCAGGTTTTAGCTCCAACACCACATTTTCTCCGAATTCGCTGCTCATTACTGTAAAGTCCAAACCCAAGTCACTTATATCTCCTTCGTATGTTTTTAAATATAGTAAATTTTTATACATGATTGGATCCAAGGAGGCTAAATGGTGGATATCAACGTCTTGAGTATGTTGGGCGAGAATTTTGGCTAGGAAGAACTCGGCAAATGGGAGTTCGATAAGCATGTTTTCATAGATAGCTTTCCCCAGCATACGACCGATGAAGTAATAATGCTTTGCAAAATCTGGAATAAGTCGATGAATTCCAGGGTTTGGGTATAATAAGCAATCATGAGTTGTTTTAAAGAATCCACGATTAGGATCAAAACATGTTTTCAATAACTCATAAAGGAATTCTCTGAATATTCCACCGCCATCAATGCCAACTTCATCAAGTCCTACTGTATTTCTCAGTTGAACAAGGACTCTCAACTTTAAGTTGGGTTCATTCTCCTGAGACAAATTATCAAAAGCATCTTCATATATAAAATTACGACGAACAAGGATTTGTATCTGAGGGCCCATGCGAAAGTTGATTAATTCCCCTTGATTCTGCACCTTATCCTTCTTTATAAGGGACTGAAAAATTTTAACTCTATCGTGAAAGCGAATCACAAAAGGAAATTCTCGAAGGATGGCAATCTGACGAATCTCCATCGCCGAAGGTGGTGGTCCGTCTTCTTCAAGCTCTTCTCTGGTAAAAGGATGCAGTCCAACAAATGGATCGTAGCCATAGTTTTTCCTGTTACTGAAATGTAATTCTGCAGCTCTGTCGAACGATATTGCAAAATGCCTAGCAATCCACTGTCCTTCTGGGCAAAAATTACAGCGTGAGTCACGAGAATATAGATGCCTTAAAAGAATGACTACATATTTGAAAAGTTGCATCCAGCGTTTCACGCTTTTGTAATCTACATGCTTATTATCATTGACTCCTACACTCTGCATGGCTTTTGTATAATCCGGATTCAGACTTTTCCTGGTTTCAGGATAGGCTAAGTCAATCAATCCCATGCAGACATCTCTCAATGCAAGACTAATGGCAGCCATTTCTTTCAGCGAGAATGGCATTATGTTGGAAGCACCTTTTTCATCTTCGTAAAGTTCAAAATCATGAAGCGTGGACATCAGATGATTCATGAGTGCGCAGAAAAGTGTCAATTGCGGTAAAAATTTTTCTTGGTCTTGTAAATTTAGAGCCATGCCTTGATTCAGAAATTGCAGAAGAGGTACTGCTGAACCAAACACAGACTCTGTAGAAGTACTCATGATAGAATTCCAGAGCTGTCTCAAAAATGATGGCTTGAAGGCCAAGACATACAGGAGTTTATAATTATATATCGCAAGTCTGTGTTGATCGAGCAAGAAATGACATAAACTGGACAAAGGAAGAATACACTCTTCAAACGACATCTTATTACCAAAGACCTTAAGCAAAGCATTCACATGGTTGGCATCATTCAGAGTTTCTATCGTTCCTTTGATAACATCTAATTCTTCTTGCGCATTTAAATCTCCAACTATATCTTCCTCATCGGAATCCAGATTTCCATTTATTTCTCTCTTCTCTTGAGAACAGGGCAAGGTTTGAAGAAGGTACTTTAACACATGGAGATAGTGAACTATTTGATTGACACTCATCAACTGTATTCGGTGAGCCATAATTGAAACAACCGAATGTAAAATCCAGATCGATGTTGAAAAGCTTGATGGCAACTCATATTCACTGGACAGGAGGGAGGTTAGGAACATTCCGGTAGGAATCACACTGGAACGCAAAGCAAAAGCTGGCAAAAAGAAACATTGGATCTGAGGTGTAAACTTATTGGTGAACATTTCGAGTAATAATGTCCTTAAAAAGACATGCTGATTTGAGCTCTTGACTAGAAAAGGTCTCATTATGAAATCTAGTAAGGTTGCAGCTAATGCCGTAGGAGGTTCCGGACTTGTCACAAGTGAATCGGGTACTCTATGTTCCATCACCACTCGCAACACATTAAAATACGAACATTTTATTAACACCGTCCAGAGCCTATCCATTAATTGGTGGACACAGATTTCATCATCCTTCTCTGCTGATGCCATGTAGCTCTCCAAGGAAGTGTAAACTTCAATGAATCGCAACTGGTTGGAAATATTGAACGATTGAGATATTGCATTTTGAAGACAGCACAGGCAATACACTAACAGCTTCTGAATTTTGTACAACCAGAAAGTTGGGTTACTAAGTATTATCGTCGTCAATGCCGGCGCCGCTTTCACAAGAACGCGCAATAACCATTCTAACCTGTGTAAATCTTTTTTAGCATCGTAAAAGAACACGACTTCACTGGTGATCACACTAAGAATGTTGCAATTACTTGCCGCAGATTCAACATCAAATTGTGATTTGAAATGGTCGAACTTTTCACGAAGGCTGTTAGCAACACGATCTCTAACCAAACTGCCACGAAAAAATGCTTGCACTACGGTGGCTGCTTGATTCTGTCGTCGCCGTTCTTCCCGACGTTGTCGCTCAGCAGATGCTTTATTTAAGAGATCTGTTCTTTCTAGCTTTTTGCTTGCGCCCCCGAATGACTGCTGGGGTTTACGTTTAAATTCGCCTTCAAATGAGTACATAATTACAAAACGGAATTGACTTCAACGCTAAACTACGAACTGAATTACATGACTTACAACTGCAGTACTTACGCACTTAGAATAAACCACGTGGTTTATAAGAAAACACACGAAAGGAAACTGGCGCGTTTTTTATAGAGAACTCGGGATTTCGTACAGAACCTAGGACCAAAACAAACACACTGCGCTTTCCTTATCAATCTGCTTATTTCGTAACAGTGACGGTTATGGGATGACTTGACAAATTATAACATTAACTCGTTCAATGAATAAGATTTATTAAAAACTAAAGCCAACTTATATAGCGAATAAGTAGTAAAAAGCTTTAGAATTTTAAAATTAATGTTATTTAGTCAGTTCGCAAATTAAAAAACAAGTTGCGGCATATTTTCCACAGTTCTTTATACATTTTATTCGAAATCCCGGTTTGGATTCTGGAGGGTACAATAAAGAGCCAGTCAATTACACACTGACCGAACCATAATTTACATCCACAAGTTGTGGATATAAATTAAAGTTAATTTTAAACTAAAAAAGGGATAATATTAAACTTGTGGACTACAAGTGACCAAGGCTTTGGAAACTATTTATTCCATGAGACCCTAAAATCTATGACCGGGTTCACAATTTCTAGAAGGTAAAACCGGTTCATTTAGAGTGAAGTAATAATTAAAGCGTGAGTTTCTGTGCACTTTTTGGGCTTTGTTTATTGGATTATTCCATAATGCACGGCACAGGTCGTAATATGAATGATAAGAATGCATTTCTATTGTGTGTCTGTTGAGTCCGCAACGTATTATACTGATAGGTCTTGACATTGCGTAGCGCAAAATATGCGCAGTTAAGAAAACCTGCAAACAGCAATAACTAACACGATGACACACATAGAAGGCATTTGTCAGCTATTTTGCAGTTCCGGGGTCGATTTCCGAGGTAAATTGTGTCGATTGAGATTAGGATTTCTTACATAATTGTATGGTATTTTTTTACTTACCCAAGTTGAGTGTATAATGTTCAGAAAGTAAAGCTTCCCCTTTTACAGTGTACAAAATGAAACAAATAAAAAATAAATTAAATTGAACATTATCATGATGAATCCCTAGCACTCGTCCCCAAAAGCAGTTGTCCCGAAATTCCGAGTAGCACGGAATATTTGAATCTATTATTTTCTTAGATTCTAATTGGTTGAAACGATTTGGTGAGAAGAAAGGAGAGGCTACCATATACGTGGGAAATTATGTGTTTGGCATAATTTGGCATAAATTGCTGTTTACGCCCTGTGTTTATACGCCATCTTGTAATTACCTCGTGCTCGTTTTATTGGGAAGTTCTACCAGTTCATCTTGTTAATTTTTCACCACTCGTTTCTTTTTAACTTGTTAATTTACTTGTTACGTTTTTCATTAATCAATTGTTCATCCTCATTGAAGAAGTTGCAGGAAATAAAAGAGGAAGTAAATATTTTTTACAGGATGGTTTTATTTATTATGTGAAGGGAAAACATAACAATTCCCAATATTTAAAATGCGTGGAAAGAAGTTGCCCTGGTCGGGGAATTTTAAAAGGGAAGTTTTCAGTTAAAGAATAGCCACACGCACGCGAAACAGACGGTAGAGTGTGAAAAGTTAAGATTCAAAGAAAAGCTTTTGAAAGCTGCCTCACAATCTAATGCTCCTTTAAAGAAAATTTATAACGATGTAGCGGAAAAGTAAGTTTTATGTATATATAATCTGATGGTGTGTTGAAGAAAATTGATGTGAACTATCTCTTAAAAACGCATGTTCTAATTTTCTATGAAGGCTCAATAATAAGTTATTGCACATGAACTTAAAATTAAGTAATAGCGGATTTTCGCCAAATTTGTTGACCCCAAACCAGTTTAGTGAAAAACACCTTTGTAATGGAGTCCTTTGTAAAGAAATTGTCTTCAGCCCTCACGTTGTTAACTCAATTCTATCGCAAAAAGGTAAAAGCGCAGTCTGCCATTCATAAAAATAAAGGACAGTAGACAAAAGGGGGTAGGAATTTTTTGGGATAATCCATTTGGAAACTGGGCCGTTTGTCGACAGAGAGGGCATCGCATTTTTCCCTGTCTGAGGCTTAAAGAGTTAAAGCGTAAAAACATTTTTTTTCTTCTTTACGAACGTTTCACCATCTAACCATGCCATAACATCGGTATTACTATTATTACGCCTGAAAAAGTTGATGAAAATAGTTTCTAAATTTAATCTGCTTAGTGTTCGACTTGTATAAATATATCTGCTGCAACGAGCTTTTCGATGAATTTAATACCGGTCTTTTCGTAAGTGGGTTTAAAAAGCAGTCCATGTACTGCCTCATTCCACAGAATAACCAGTGTCAGAAAATACGCTTTAAATACGTTCGTAGGGAATTGAGTGTTTGTCGTCTGTGGCTCAGTTGGTGATAGCACCTTCCCGGATTGTAGAAGGTCGTGGGATCGTGCCCCACCAGACGCAAAAAACATTCCTTTCTTTACGAACGTTTCACCATCTAACTGTGACATAACATCGGCGTTCATATTACTACGCCTAAAGAATGTTAATAAAAATTGTTTCTTAATTTAATCTGCGTAGTGTTTGACTTGTATAAATATTTGGGTCATGTTACACCTAAATCAGATTTTGCTAATGATGAATGCACTGCAATTGTGAACTTGGCAGAAAAGGAGCTGAAAGAACATTTAGGAGAGCTTCTGGTTATAGTTGTTGGTATGATACTAATATAAACACAGTATGGAAAGGTGGACTTTTCCATAGATTGTAGGAAAATCTTGGGATGCCTTGATAGTGGGTAGTGTGCCTCTTCCTCCGGTTTATTGAACTACCTTTTCGGAATTTTTCTAACATATAGATGGTCATACGGCCAGACCATCAACATACACAGGGCCGATAGGTAGGCTCAAAACTTCCAACTTATGTAAATCTCCCCATCATAAAATACAACACAGTTGATTGTCACTTATTTGATATTGACAATGCAATTCTCAGCAAAGACAATAAATATTTGTATGACATACCCCAAGCAGTGGATTCTAGTCATTGTAGTCCCGATCTCAGCATTAGAGATCCTGGTCGTATCTGCAAAGCCCACTGGCTAACAACTACTGCAAACAAAATACTCCAACTGAATGTTTCTGGCTTCAGGAAGTTTCAGGACTATGGTAAGCCACATACTTACAGTTTATGTCCCAATGTGGTTTTCAATTCGCATAAAAACTCCAAGGATGGGTCTAGGCATCTCTTTGAGGTCATCTGTCTCTCAAGGCACCTACCCAAGGTGTCTACCAGGTCATGAAAGTCATAGAAGTCAAGAAATAGGAAGAAGGTCACATAGGTCAAGAAAAGGTCACTAAATGAATATTATGGGATCATGGATACACTAGACTTTTTCAATTTTATGCATGCATTGAATTGTAATTTTCGTGCGGTATTTTAACAATTTTTTACTAATTTAGCTATATTCAGCTGTTTTTGTCAATACTTGACAATTTTTAGTGATTTCCAGATACCTTTTGTCATACTTTGGCAATAGTTTTTGGAATTTTCAGCTATTTTTTATATAACCATTTTATTAATTGTAAAAAAAAAGGTCGAGAAACTTTTGTAGGTGTAAGGAATATGCAAAAATAGTCAAGAAAAGGTCATGAAAAAGTAAAAAAAATAGGTTTCTTATTTTTGGTAGACACCTTATACCTTATGAACACCGCCCCGTTGTTAATGTTTCAATAGCTCACAGTGCTTTTGTGCCTTACCTGAAAACATCCTTTCCAGTATGATGACTGATCCTTGGCCAGACATGCGTAAAGATGCACTTGATAAAATTTTACAAGTCTGATCAAAGTCTGCAGGTAACTCACCTTGTGCTGTGCTCTACATCATTGTCGCAACTTTGAACCTCAAAGCAAACCATTACTGAGAAATGATTGACTGGTTTCATCCAAGTGTATCAATTACTTCACCACCAATTTTGAGAAGAATAATGAATTTGCAGACAGGCTGTCGGGCAAAGACAACACACGAATGATAGTTTGTGAAGTTTCTGTCCACACAGTGGCAGTAGAAAGGAGCATTAAGATGGTAACCGAGGCTGCGGCGAATGTGTGTGGCTCTGAATCGTGGAACTGCTAGCTACATCAGGGTAACTCTTGCATCTCGATAAAAGGTACCAAATTTTGACTGTAAAGTTCAATATGTGAGCATTCCGATGGATAGTGACACATCTGAGTAGTCCCCAAATAATGTCCTAATGGTTGGGTGGATAAGTAGACCTCAGGCAGAAGCCGTAGTGCAGCCACCTCCATTTGGTGGATTCTGGATCACACAACAAGTCAACTAAGAGCTGCACAAACTTCACCGTATTTGAAATGGAGCTTCAAACTACCTCATTACATAGTAATGTTTTATCACACCGAAATTCTCAGATCAGATACATCATACACGAAAAAATACCACAACTTTTCTCATAAAGTAACGTTTTCATGTTTTGGGTTGTAATAGCAAAATTTTAGGCTCAGGTTTGAAGCAGAAGATTTAGCCCAATTAAACTGAAAATTTTCATACATGGTTCTGATATCAGTAGGCAAGTTTTCCGCACTATTACATTTCAATGCACGACAATTTTTTTTGACCACTCTATTGTATACAGCATGCTGTATGTATGTATTCATATGTCATTTTTAGAGTATTATCATGTATCATCATGTAGTTACTTTTAAACATTTTTTCGTGATTTAATTTTACGAGTAATTTTTTCACCCGATTCTTTAGTAAATCGGTAAAATTTTCTATAAAATTTAAGTATTGTGCTTAATTTCTTATATTTTGGTAAAAACTGTCTGAACCTACAGCATAGATCTAAAATATGCATGAGAATTTGTTCATTTCTGAGGCTTCGAAATACGAATGTAATAGACAGAAACTACAGAGCATCATATATTTAGGATGTAGATATAAATTGCAATTCGTATAAAGGGAATATTTGACCAAGATTCTTTATTTCGTGAAAAAGTTGAGTGGGCAAAATAAAGTTTTGCAAACAAAACGAGGACTTAGGAACAAAACATTTTTTTCCAACGCCTATCATTTTTATTATATAACTATTTTAGTGTCCAACGATTTGAACTATCAGATAAAAGGAGATATTTGTCTGTCGTTTAGATGTAGGGGCATCATAGTAGGCATCTGACATCACCCCACGATACATATCCGACTAAAGTTACCATAGTTTCATAAACAAAAGGAAGTCGTACGAACAAAAGAAAGGTGTATAAACAAAAGGAAGTTGCATGAATAAAAGAAAGTCGTGTGAAGAAAAAAAGGTTGTATCAATAAAATAAA
>QLNU02014176.1:36435508-36453018 GCA_006491805.2 Dysdera silvatica | reverse complement strand
GATCTCTACTATTCAAGGTTGGCCTCTGAACATATGACCTACAACTATGGCAATTCTACTGTACAATGCTTATTTAATAACATATTGGTTATTTGTATTACTGTTTAAAAACTAGGATTTTTTTTAATGTTGATGTTACGCTACTTCTGTAAATTTTTTTAAATTTCTGCGAAATTCAAAATTTTCCCCACGACCGTCATATGAATTTTGCATTTTTTTCCCCCTTCAAAAAAATTACTGTCCTACTTACAACATAACTCTGGGCTATTAGTATACTTCTGGCACAACTCACTTTCCCTTAACATTGCAAACAATTATTTTGTAACATGTGATCATTCATTCTTAAAAAATATATATATATCATCATCATCATCATCATATTCAACCATTATCTATCCACTGCTGGATGAAGGTCTCTCCAAATGCTTTCCACACAAGTCTATCCTGAGCAATTCGCTTCCACGTCACCCCAACCTGTTTTCTTATTTCATCCACCCATCTAGTTTGAGGACGTTTTCTAGGTCTTCGGTGGTCTCTTGGAATCCAGTTCAGAATTTCTGTTGTCCATCGTTGATCAGTTCTTCTTGCAATATGCCCAGCCCATCGCCATTCCAGTCCTTTTACTTTAACAATGATGTCCTATACTCTAGTTTGCTCTCTCACCCAAGGGTTTCTTTTTAGATTTCTACTTGTTATTCCAAGAATGCACCTCTCCATGCTCCTTTGTGTTGTCTGTAACTTTAGTATCGCTCAAACAGTTAGACTCCATGTCTCTGATCCATAAGAGAGGACTGGCAATACACACTGGTTGAAGACCTTTCTTTTTAGACACAAAGGCAATTTCCCCTTCAGGATAAAACTGTTTCTTCCAAATGCACTCCAGCCAAATTTAATACGTCTGTTGAGTTCTTTCATAATGTTACCACCCATTGAAATCAGCTGGCCAAGGTAAATATATGAATCAGCAATTTCTAGCTCAATGTTGTCAACTTGTACTTTTGTTTCCTCTACGAAATTATTGAACATGATCTTAGTTTTTTGTAGGTTCATCTTGAGTCCAACTTCTTCACTTCTAGTTGAGAGCTCTTGTACCATGTCTTGGAGTTCCAATGGGTCCGTTGAAAAAATAACAATGTCATCAGCAAACCGCAGATGATTTAAATATTCACCATTTATTTTTATTCCCTTGTTATTCCAATCTATCTGCTGAAAAATCATCTGTAAAACTGAAGCAAAAAGTTTTGGAGAAATGGTATCTCCCTGCCTCACACCTTTACCAATTTTGATAGTTTTGGTATCTTTATGTAACCGAAATTTTGCACTTGCATTTTTATACACACATTTCACCATGTCAATGTACACATCCTCGATGTCTGTTGATCTTAAAGAGTTGATGACTGCTGATGTTTTAATAGAGTCAAAGGCCTTCTCATAGTCAATAAATGCCACACACAATGGAAGTTCATATTCATGTGTTCTTTCAATTAATTCTCTTAATACTTGAATATGGTCCACTGTACTGAATCCACTTCGAAATCCAGCTTGTTCTTTCGGTTGAGCTGCATCTAATTTTTTCTGCAGACGATGTGTTAGAACTTTTGTGAAGATTTTATAAATAGCAGGTAACACGATAATTGGTCGGTAATTTTTTAAATCCTCTTTATCACCCTTTTTATGCAAAAGAATTACTGTTGCAGAATCCCATTGGTTTGGTAAGTTACCGCTGTTAAGACATTTGGAAAAGAACTTTGCAAGTATGTCTTCTACATATTCTAAAGCTTCTTTCAGGATATCCAATGTAATACCATCATCACCAGGGGCTCTTCCTTTCTTCATATTTTTTATTGCAAATGAAACTTCTTCTTTTAAGATTTTAGGAGCTGTTCCTTCGACTATTTCAATGTCTTCGTTTAATTCACTGTTACTTTCGTATAGATTTTTGTAGAATTCTTCAACTCTTCTAAGTATTTCTTCCCTATTTCTTGTTACGGTGCCATCCTCTCCTTTTAATGCAATGATGTGTTTCTTCCCAATAGACAAACTCCCTTTAACAACCCTAAGGCTCTTGTTGCTTTCAATGGCCTTCCTTACTAACTCACAATTGAATTTTCTTATATCTTCTTTCATGTTTTTGCGCAAAGTTTTGCAAAGTTCTACATACTCGATCCTGCAACTGGTATTTTGATTGTCCACCTTCATAAGTCTTCGCCTTTTCATGAGTTGTTTCGTCTTCTCAGATAATTTGCTATTCTGCTTTTTACATATTACACCACCAATTTCCCCAGCAGTTTCAATTATTGTCTTAACAATGTTTTCATTTGCTTCTGAGATATCAACTTCTTCAATAAGTCCTTCCAGTGCAGAAAAGCGATTTTTTAATTCCAACTTGAATGCCTCGGTATTTACTTTCAATTTCTTTAAATCCACCCTCTTACATACTTGTTTCCTAATGAGCTTCTGCCTTTCTAGTTTAGTATTTAAGTGCATTTTACATCTCACCATTCGATGATCACTTCCAGTATTAAATCTGTTCAGTACGCTGCAATCTTCAATAATTGATTTCTTGTTTGCCAGTATATAGTCAATTTCGCTGGTTCCTCCATTGGGGTGTTTCCATGTCCATTTTCTTTGTAGTTTCTTCTTAAAAAATGAATTCATGATGCTAAGATTTTCAGCTTCGGCAAATTCTATGAGTTGATCGCCACGTTCATTCCTTTCCCTGTATTCGTATTTACCAACCGATGTCTCTCCTTGTTACTGTTGTCCAATTCTTGCATGAAAATCCCCCATGATGAGCTTGATGTGTTGTTTCTCTTTGGTGTGTAACTCTTTCATTCTTCATAGAATTCTTCAACCTCTTCGTCGGTATGGCTTGATGTTGGTGCATATACCTGTACTATCTGAAGTTGGTATCGCTGGGTTAGTTGAACAACAAGCCTCGCTGCTCGATCTGATGTACTTTCAACTTCCAGAAGACAGTCTTTAATTCTTTTGTTGATTAAGAAGCCAACACCACTTGTTCTTCCAGTTTCCGTTCCTCTATAGTAAAACAAATGTCCGCTTTTCAGTTCCACCAACTCTTCACCTTTTCTTCTAATTTCACTGAGTCCTACAATGTCCCATTTGATCTTGTCTAGTTCCTCTTCCAATTCCTGAAGTTTTGCTTCAGAAGCAAGGGATCGTCCATTAAACGTAGCCAAGGTCAATAACAAACGGCAGCCTGGGCCATTCCAGTGATTCTTAGCACCCCCTGCTTTCATGCCACACTGACCGCTGCCTTGATCAGGAGCACTCCAGCACCTGGAGACTAGGGGCCATGGTTTCTGGTGTGTCAACATAATGGAGGAATTAGCCATAATTTCACCACGCTGGCTAAACGGGTTGGTGAATTAGCCCTCCCCTTCCGCCTTTCTATCCGTGTAGCAAATATTAATTTGCCACATAAATAGAAAGCTCAGCCTGCACCACTTGAAGGCGGGGTAGGACACTAGGTTACTGGCCTGGCCGGTTCCACACATCGTCACATACGTTCAGCGTGTGGGTCTCCTTCCAGTTAGATACCAGCAACCCTTTTGCAGGCCATATATATATATTTTTCCACCCACATACATATAACTCAAACTAGAGCTTTTTAGTTTTAGGGGAGAAAGAGATGCTGTCCTCATCCCGGATTCGAACCAGGGTCCACCTGTTGAGCCTGCAGTGTCTTGACCTACTAGACGAACGAGGACAAGAACAAACGCTTTTTTCTCCGTATATTAGGATGTAAGATATTATTACCCTTCACAGGGATAACACAATTGCCAAATAATGGTCAACACAAGAAAGTGTTTTTCTTTCCTGTGTTGACCATTATTTGGCAATTGTGTTATCCCTGTGAAGGGTAATAATATCTTACAGCAATATTAATAACGACAGATCACATAAATTGACACAGTTAAAAAGGCTTATTTGCTCGTTGATAGCTTTTTCAGCAGTCATAGACCACTATTATAGAATATATGGGTAAATATATATGGGTAAATGAACTTTATTTTTTTCACTGCAATAATTTGTGTGATCCAGGATACACGCTGTCCATTCCCTTATGTGCCAAATGTGAAAAAATCGCAAAACTGGTAAATAAAAAATACTTTGGTGAAAAAAAATGGCAAACCATTTTTTGGACGCTTAAAATTTTCTTAAACAGTGAAAATTTTATAAATATTTTTTGGGGAAGCATAAAAATTTCTTAAATAAATAAAAAGCATTTATTTTTAGTTAAAACCCACTGAAAAAAGGTCCCTGCTGATTATTATCACGGATGCCAACATGCAGTTTGCTGTTTTTGTCGTAATTTGAGTTGAATCGTAGTTTATCTTTTTAGTTACAATTTTTTAAGCCCACCCGGTTTTCGTTTCTCCTTCTTTATTATCTCTGTGGTTTTTGTTCGATTATTAGGCCTGCCAGAATTTTTAGTCTATTTAAATTTTTTTCCTTAAGTGGCTTTAAACTCGTGGTTCTGTCAATGACTAATTTCGAAAATTTCAGATTGTGCATATCGAATTCGTCAGAAAAACCCATCTAAGAAAGTGCTTTATTGCGTATGATTTTTGAATCAATATTCAAATCACTGTCCACCATTTTGGATTACAATGAAACATTTTTTTTTTATTTAGTCACACCCCTTTTTCTATGTTTTTAATGTGAGCTTTAAAATCCAAAACGCATGCACATACTACGGTGAACTTTTATTTCATTAGACTGCGATTGAGGATGTCTCTGTGAAACTGGCAACAGTAGTTTGTTTATGATTTATTTAGCTGGAAAATTCGTGTCTTTGTTATCATTTAAAAAAGCTCAAGATCAAGTTATGACAATAATCATAAACTACTCTTTGCAATCTTGTCTATCATGTGTGATGTAGTGTGGTGAGTATGAATATGAATCAAATAAATATTTCTTCGTATTTTGCAAAATAACCTTGAATTCTGATAATTCCAAAGAAAACGTGGAAACAAAATCTAATGCAGAATTTAATTCTGAACTATAGAAATGTCCTCAACCTCAGCAAAAATGAGAATAGCAGCCAAGTTGACTTATCAAACACAAGTGGCTGAAACGTATTCCTGAAAAAAAAAAAAAAATTGTTTGTTCATGGTCTGGTTTATATAATAATGAAATAATGTGAATTATAAAATATATTTGTCATTTTTGTAACTCTTTGTGATCTTTCATTGGTAAATACAAGTTTAATTTACTAATAGTCTATTTAATGATTAAAAAAATTAAATCTACCTACTTTTATATCTTGTTTATAATGAAATTAATATTGTTAGCTGCATTTTAAAATTGACTTAAAAGCAGAAATTTCTTCTCTGATGATGACAATAATCTTGACACATAATCATAAAATTTGGCTAATGATTTTTCAATTTGTTGGCAAACAGTTTGAAATTCCTAGCGTGGGCCCTGGTGATCTATAGTTATTAAATAAACGGCTGTCACGTTTATTAAGGTGAATTCAAGTGCAAAATAAATTGAAGATTTATTACCAAAAGTTTTGTTTGTAAGCTTTGGCCATCTGCTAACTTAATTGTAACGTTTTCGCAGCTATGTCGTTTTGGAAGAGAATACTCAGTGGCGACGGCACCTCTACGAACTTCAACTCTTGCTTCTAAATCTTGAAGACATTCAGTCAAAGCTTGGAGGATTGCATTATTTTCTATTATATGAGCGATATCGTTTACCATACCAAGATGCTGGAACACAATCCTAGCATCCGAACATGATTCCCAGACCTAAAACGATTCCACAAAGAAGCAGACAACTTAACACAACTTGGTGCTCAAATTGTAAAAACTCACAGTCTCGAGTTTTGAAATAGTTTCAACCAAGTAATATAACTAATGTATACATCATACCTGCATTTTCTTCACTTCTTTAGAACGAGCAATTCTTTTCCATATGCCAAGCCCTGTTTTAAAATAAAAGATTTTTCATTAAATGTTTTATTTACAATATCATAATTAAACTTCAATGTAAAAAAATTAGTGTTTGTTATACCATCAATCTAACGAATTGAAGCTGCTGCCTTACACTTCTTTCCGAGCAAGTAGCCCCAGTTGTTCAGAGTTTATATAAGGATACTCACAGTATCTTAAATTACTTATACAGTGATATCTGTCTACGATGATATTTGTTCCTTGTCCTGACAGATATGGAATGTATTAAGTTCAATCCTGTCTATAGCAATGTCTTTTTCCAGTCCCTCAAGTATTGTTATAAACAGATTAGTACAAAAATACTAAATGCCTATTCACAACAACAATGAACACAATGCATAACAATAATGCACTTTTCGAGTTTATTGTAGCACCTTTTTTTTTTACATATAATAGCTGAAGAAATGAAAATTTGTCATGCACTGAAGCTGGACTCAAATCTGCGATAGCAATAATGGATCTAGAAATCTTTCAGGGGATAGAGGGCAATTGCAATTTTTAGCCAAGTGTCTGGTACTTTTCATTTTATTTTCCATAATATAATCCCTGCTCAGGGGAGGTAATAGGATGATTGCCCCCCCCCCTGGATATGCCATTGTACATGGGCATGTATTGTGAAAGCAAATAAATATATTATTATATTAAAGTCATGTTTACATTATATCACAGTCTATTAATTGTGCAATAGCATTATTAATTCATTGTCAAAATACGACACAGCATGCGCATATTCAGGGAAGGGGGGGATCTTAGGAACTTGTCCTCTCCCCGAAGCTAAATTAAAATGTATTAAATTAAATGTATTTACTTAAACTTTAAAATTCTGGGTCCGTTTCGTAGCGTTCATGCAATTCCTGGCACTTCAACAAACGCTGCTCCTTCATCTCACTCGTCAGGACTTTTGGCACCATTTTCGAGCAGACTTTCCTCATTTGAAGATCCTCCGTTAAAATGCGATGAACGATTGTTTTGGGTATTCCACACTCCTCTGCAATCACCCGAACACTTAATCGTCGGTCATTGTCCAAAACTTGACGCACTTTTTGCACCGAGTCGTCCGTTTGTGATGTCGACGGGCGTCCAGAGCGGTCGTCGTCGTTGACGGACTCCCGACCTTCCCGGAACCGCTTGTGCCACATGAAAGTTTGGCTTTTTTTCATCGCCCCGTCACCGTAGGCTTTCCGAAGCATTTCGAGTGTCTCCGCCCCGTTTTTACCCAGTTTCACACAAAATTTGATTGCATAACGCTGCTCCAAAAACTGGTCCATTTTTTGATCGACGAGGGTGCAGTAGATACCTCTGCGCGGAGCGTGACCCTGCCTCAACAACTGCCCGCAGGCGACTGATACCGGTCTCGTTTCCAAGCTTAAATCCCCCACCAACTTCTCCGCCCGAAACTCCACCCCATCAGCCAGCACAAGCAACAACAAAAATTTGATTGCATAACGCTGCTCCAAAAACTGGTCCATTTTTGATCGACGAGGGTGCAGTAGATACCTCTGCGCGGAGCGTGACCCTGCCTCAACAACTGCCCGCAGGCGACTGATACCGGTCTCGTTTCCAAGCTCAGATCCCCCACCAACTTCTCCGCCCCGTCAGCCAGCGTTGCCAACTACAAAAAATCATTCCGGGAACTTCTGGGACAAACCCTGTATAACCAATTGACTTCCTATACGAATTTTTATTTACTCTTAATCTGACTCAGCAGGTCTCCTCTCCTACACATTCCACAATAAATACTTCTACTACCTTGGACCTAATTTTCACTTCCTCTAATCTCCCTATTCTTAACCCTATGGTACTGCCAGGGTTCTCAGACCACGATATTCCCCTTGATTCCTTCTCCTTTGTTCCAAAAGTCATTCCTCTTACATTTACGATGAACTATAACTTTCTGACGTTGATTCACTTTGGTCTTCTTTTAAATCTATTATTGCTTCAGCTTTAAACTTTATTCCTAAAATCACTCATAGAGCTGACTGACGCACAAAACCGTGGATGAATCGACATATTATTCACTTAAAACGCAGAACTAGGCATCTTTTTCATGGCTTAACTAAAAATCCACATAATTCTTCTCTTAAACTTTCCTTTAAATTATCATCTTCCAACCTCGGACAACTTATTTCCTCTGCTAGACATAAATACCTTTCTGAAGACCGTCCCAGATTTATCTCTTCAAAACCACAAAATTTCTAGAATTTCCTCAGACCTCATTAATCACCTTGCACTTCCCTCTGGTTTAATGATCAAGTTCTCACTGACCCTTAACGTATCTCTACTAGCTTCAATACTGCCTTCCATTCTGTTTTCTCCACTAGTACCCTTACCATTTCCAATAATCCCCCTACTGCGTTTATGCCCTTCCCTCCCCTTATTACCATCTCCCAATCTAGTTTAATTAAACTTCTTCAATCTCTTAAATCTTCTTTTTCTTCGAGTCCTGAAGGTATTCCTAACTTCATTATTAAAACTTTTGCTCATGAAATCGCCAAATACCTTATATCTATTTTTAATTCTTCCCTTTCTACTGGTAGATTACCACTTGACTTGAAAATTAATAAAATTATTCCCATTCACAAATCTGGCTCATATGACAATCTACTCAATTATCGACCAATTTCTTTGACTTCTCCAAGCTGTAAACTTCTGGAACACAATCTTTCAAATGAAATCTGCCAACATCTTGATTCTCAAAATTTCTTTCTTCCTTCCCAGAACGGATTTCGCACGGGTCACTCAACTACTTCTCAGTTAATACACTTTACTCACGATCTTGCTGAAGCAATTAACCAAAGATTTCAGACTGATGTAATATTTCTCGATTTCGCAAAGGCTTTCGACAAAGTCTCCCACTCAAAATTGTTGTACAAAATTTCACTTTTAAACCTGCATACCCAGGTCACACGTTAGATTGGTCAATTTCTACATAACCGAAACCAATTTATTCTTTTCAAAAACTCATCTTCTCATTTTCTCCCAAATAACCTCTGGTACCCCTCAGAGAGCGGTTCTTTCCCCTCTCCTTTTTTTGATATTTATCAATGACATTGCCTTTTCACTCACTGTCCAGATTTGCCTTTTTGCAGATGACTGTGTCATATACTCCAAAATTACTTCCCTCGATAATCATGTTAACCTCCAACTTAATTTAAATATCATTTCTGATTGGTCTAGGTCTTGGTCCCTACCTCTTAACTCTACTAAATCCTGGGATTACAGCGCCGCCTCCGGCGGCCACCCTTCCCAATGAAACCCTTGCACAATCCTCCTCCTCCTCCTAACTCTACTAAACTCAGCATTCTTATGCATTAATCGTAAACGTAACCTTTCTCTTTTCACTTATTATCTAGACAACACTCCTATCACTCCTGTTGAATCATTTAAATATCTTGGTCTCACTTTTACTTCTAATCTCCATTGGAATTTACACATAGCCACAACTATAAATAAGGCCAGATCTAAACTTTATTACCTTCGAAGATAACTGAAACGTCCTGCTACTCGAATCCGTCTCCTGTGCTATAAAAGTTTTGTTTTGCCAACCCTGACATATGGAGATGAGATTTGGGACCCTCATCAAATAAATAATGTCACCGAACTAGAATCCATTCAAAATTTACTAACCCGATATCTGCAATTCCTGGTCACCATGCCAATCTATTTCATCACTTAAACAAGAACTTGGACTTACCCTCTTAGCTACTAACCGTAAATTTCATCGTCTAACACTTCTTTTTAAAATGTACCCTAAACTAACACCACCTTTCAGTAACCCAATACTTACCTATGCCTCTCACACTTCAGACCGCCTTGACCATTCCTTCAAATTGCTTCCCATCTATGCCAGATCAGACACTTATAAATTTAGTCTTTTCCCGAATACTATCTGAGACTGGAATGTCCTAGACCTTGAAATTGCTGCACCTCAACATTGTCTGTATTTATTCAAAAACTTTCATGTGTTTGATATATTTTGTTTTGATTTTAATATTGTTTATTTTACCTGTATTTGCCCTGGCCTTTTTTGTTTATGTCTGCCTCCAGCTTAGGCTGAGCAGGCCAATGCTGTATTTTAAAATAATAATAATATAAGCAAGTTTCGCATATAAGCAGGTTTAGCATACAAATGGTATTCTTTGAACAATAGCATCATTGGCATGGTTGATGGGGGTTGTTTACGATGAAATTTTGTACATTTAACATAGGAATATATTAGTTGCAGCTCTGTAACCCCCCACTGAGCCCATAAGCTCCCTTACAAATTTTCTGCATACACCTATGAATAGCGTGGAAATAATTTGCTCATTAAATTTTTAATGAATTTTATTATTAAATTAGATATTCTTATTTCTAATTTTATAAATCATATACATTATTTATTTCAATATTTATAATGTACAGTACAGTGGAACCTCGATTATCCGTCTCCCGATTTACCGTCTTTCTCGCCTAACCATCGGCGTCAAATTCAAGTTAGGGCCACTCCGTTAACATCGACAATGAGACAATTTTACACACTTGTGAGGCTCTACCCGCAGGAGAAAACATTGAAATTAATGATTTTATTGAATAGGTGAGCATTGACAAACTTGAAGCAGGTTTTAAGTTCATAAGTGATGACTAACTCATTCAGTAATTATTAAACCCCAATGATCCTAAAGAAAACGATGAAAGTGTACAGGAGGCTGAGCACCTGCAAAAACCATCACCCATGCTGAAGCAGAATGTATGCTTTCCAAGTACATTGACCGGTTTGAATAGCAGACTGAAGCAGATGCTACTCAGCTATACCTGCTTCGAAGAATACAAGACATGACAGTCAAAAAAGCATGCAGTGTGCTTTAAAAAGAAAAAAAAAATCATTAATGTTTGATATTTATGTTTCATTAAATGCAAGTTCTCTTAATTCAAATAAACTTTGTTTATGCCTTCAGCAAGTTTCACAATGCAATTTTGTTTAACGTATAATTTTAATAAAAAATATACTATATTATACTATAAATTCCCCCTTTCTCGCTTAGCCTAGCCGTCTTTTCAACTATCCGTCAAAGCTCTGGTCCCCTGTCTGATGGGGAATCGAGGTTTTACTGTACTATTACTTCATTAATAAAAGTAACAAGAAGTAATGTAGTACCTACATAAGAACATGTACTGTGGATAATAGTGGACAAATGATAACCATACTCTTTTGTTATTTCTTTGTCTTATTATTTGATTTCAAAGAATTTAAAATCGCCAACTTTTGATCAATATTTAAGCAGATATGTCGTTTCTTTTCATCTACCATGTTCACAATGAATATAAACTGAAAAGTGCAAAAGAAGAAAGCAAAAAACTTGCAAATAGACTAAGTATTTTGTAGACCAATAGAACACGAGACGCAAATTCACTGTGCCAGTTACAAATACCCCAAAATTTGATAGTGATTACGAACACAGGTATATTATGTACATTGATATGTGCAATTCATTGTACATGGCACTTGTTTATTGTAATACAAAAACATGTCTTTACAGATTGTGGGCATTGTATGTCTCCTCTCTGCGATAAATAAAATCTATCTATTACTATTATTAGAAACAGGGGGAAGGTGTAAACAAAGCCATAAATAAGCTGGTACGTGACACTTCGACAAGGGTTGACAGCTATTTTTAATGGGGAAAGCCAATCCTTAAAAATAGAGTTGCCAACTACACATTCACTGTGGATGAAAACTTGTTCATAATGGTTGCATATATCCGGTTTGGATTCTATAATAAAGCATTCGTTTTGCTTCAAAAATACTTGCATACATGCAATTTTTGTATGTATAAAATTGAAATTAAGCGGGTTTAGATATTAAAAAGATACAAGAAAATTTGAGGCTCGATATTTTTTGTATATATATAAGTTGCATATAAGCAGTTTTGACTGTATTTATATTTCTTCTTTATGATAAGGGTGATATATCTTTATTCAACATTATTTTGACATTTTTTAAATTCCCTGCCCCCCCCCAAAATAAATACTGGTTACGGCCTTGTGACACAGAGACATGAAATGAGTATATGCTGCTTCAAAAAATGGCACTAATAAACTTGTTCAATGCTAGGTAGCTATGAAATTGCAAAATGTGTGACATTTTGCAAAATGCAATAAAATGTAAGGTATGCTTTTATGTACAACAAAACATTTTTATATAAAACAAATAAAAAGCTTACTTTCAAACAATGATTTAGATGCTGGACTAATAGCTGACACTCTATTGGAATATTTTTCTGGATCCACTGAATACTGAGAAGTTTTACTACTCTCTAAAAGTAATATTTTCTTTTCCGCTAATACATCTGCTTTACCTTAAAAAGAAAAAAAGAAAAGCAAGAATTAATAACGTGACTAAAATATAAGAGCAAAGTGCTATTATAACCATTAGCATGGCTGGTTCCGAGGCTCTGTGGTTAGGATTGCACAAGGGGGTGGCAAAGGAGGGAGTCGCCTCAGGTTGAAGATTTAAAGGGGCATCAAATAAAGTAACGTAAAAGTGTATTGTGAGGTTCTAAGCAGACATTCAAGTGTTAGAATTAAAAAGAATATATAATTAATGGTGACACTACAGATGAATCCCCTGTTTTGTCGCCAACTCGTCTCCAAAACTGATGCTATACTCTTAAAATGAGGGAAATTTTGGGGAAGCGACGATAGGTGCACATGAGCGGGTAGTTGTATTGTAGCGCAGAGAGTAATGCCCGACGCTTGTGGCCTTTGATAGCAATTTGGAATTGCAGGCTAGGGATGAATGAATCATTTAAATTCTTTTTTTTTTTTTTTCACGGATTGGAATTGAGAGGACATAAGTTTATGATTGACTGGTGCATGAAAGAAGGTCTGCTATCATCTAAGTATATGTGCCCAAAATGCGACGAATGCATGAAGTTGGTGAAGAAGGCAAGTGTGGACAATTGGTACGTGTGGCATTGTAGGAAATATGGAGAGAAAGCTCACGATTGCACTTTGCGGAGTATATGTGGAGGCGACATCATAAAAATAAATTCGAAAATCTGTTTCTGGCACTTTTGAAAGCCATAAAAACCATTTATCCTCCACAAAAGTTGGATGCGTAAACACCAAAGTAAGTGTTTTTTTTTATTTAGAGAGTGAGAGGAGGAAGAAAGTTTTTTTTATTTAGAGGAGAGGAGGTAAAAATCAGTATAACAGGTTATTACTCCGTAAAAAAACATGGCATCCGGGATGCGAGTGTGTGATGATGTAATCACACAGGGGAGACACGTGTAGTATAGCCTAATTAATAATTAAGGTACGCTTTTTTTTAAAAAATAAAAAATAACTGACTTTCCTTCTCCACCTAAAACACACTATTTACAAGGGGAATGATGTGCATGCACACTTCATTCAACTACTCCAGCATAACTTCAAGTCTTCCTCCACTTACACTTTACTAATGAAGGAAACAGAAATTTTCTAACAGGTATGCTTTAACCCCCCCCCCCCTAAAAAAAACCACACTACCTAGGAGACGGAATGACACACATGCGCACTTCTACCATGCCCAAAAATTTCTCCGATCAGTTTTAAGAGTATAGGAGAAGTTTTGGCAACGTTAGCTGGTGCTTAGCATGGTGAGATTGTTCTGCAGTGTCCCCACCAGCATCCATTTGAAATCTACGTTTTTCTGGGTGGGAATTTTTTTTTTTCAAGGGGGTCTAAGCTACGCCTGGCTTCCCTCCTGCCTTCCTCCTCGCTAATTTCGAATAAATTAAATATTTTTCATGATAAATATATTAGTAAATATTACCTAAAGCACAAGCCATTGCACTTCCGACCATGCCACCACCCGAAATAACAATATCCCATGTTTGATCCTGACTTTGAGCATCATTGAAGTTGCTTGAAAATCGTTTAACTGTTAAGTACAACCTATTCGAAAGATAACGATTAACCCCTTTCTTCGGAAACGTTCGTAATGTGTCCATTAACTGAACAGCCATAATACAACGTCAAAAGTAAGATTTGTCAAATGCTGAAACCGTAAATTACATATTAATAATCAAACACTAACATATCATCTATACGTTAATATTATAACAATATAATTGAAATTTATACGACAACTGCAATTTATAAGCTCACTTGCTACGAATGTTAGAATGTAATTTATAAACAAACGGAAACCCGGCAAAGGCAGACGAATTTTGGCAACACTAACGAGAGTTATTACACGGCCAACTAGATTACTACAGGCCCGCTCACGTGAATTTTAAGGGTGTCCCCACTTTCTGTTGGAGTAATTACTGGGGTTGTTCATAGGGGACGCCAAATCACAGGTACAAACATGCCATATGCTTTCATGTGTTTGCAGCAGTTAACCGAAGATTAAAAAGGGTTTCTGGGTTTTCTACAATTTTTACATGATATTTATTTGTGATAATAATGGGAGTATATTATTGTGTTCCATTTTGTAAATCGCAGTCAGGAAAAAGTAATGTATCCTTTCACGAATTTCCAAGTGAAGAAACCCTTCGAATACAATGGATTACAAATATCTCACGTAAAGGTAATTTGTTTCCCCTTCATAATTTTACTCTGTAGTAGCTAAGCTAAGGTGCATTAATTGTTTTAAGTTCATCCAACATATTTATATCTGCAGTATTAGGGACACAGTAAGTGTTTATTCTGTATTTTGTTTTTCGGTGACATGCTGTTCTATTATGTAGTTTGTATTTTCAAGTAAAATTATTTTGGAAAGAATTGCTATTCATGAATACCTGATTCTTTATTTTTATTATGTGATGTATTAAAAATTTGGCTTGTGTCAAAAGTTATTAGAAATCATGTATTCAATATTATACATTGTATTTAATATATACAATATTATACAATGTATAAAACATACATTGTGTAGTTATATCATCAGTTTATTGTAAATTCATGTGTTAATTTCATTAACATTCCATTAAAGTCTTTCCAAACAGGTGTCAAGCCTTCTAATTAATTCTTTATTTTATAATTAATTATAATAAAAATAATTAAATTATTAATTAGTTGATTTAAATTCTATATAATTCTATTTTATTAACCATTAAAATAAAGTCTGCTTTTATATGCATTTTGCAATTTAGCTTTCAGTGTAAACTATCAATTCATTATCAGTTATTAATCATGCCTGAGAAATCATTTCATCCAATAAACCGTCTTCAGTGTAAATAAAAGAGTAGAAAAAGGTATGTAAGATTTAAATTTTAGTTTAAAATTTGTTACGAAAGTTTGTCATATCACGGTAACATCAACGTCGTTGGAAAATAAAATACGATAACTTTTTGAGCAAAAAGCAATATATTTCTGTATGTAATCAGAAACTGGGCTATTAATTGGCATTTATAGTCTGTTAAATTGAGAATATTAACAAGCGGCAGTCGTTATCTGTCGGTATATAACGTCTTGACGTCATTTTTACAAATTGGCTATCTCGAAATCTTTTCATTCACCATCGCACATTAATTGGCGACTCACTGCAAAACAGCTAGTTTTAAGCTTTTTCGTATTTGTATAAATCAACACCAGCGCCACTCGTTTGCATCCTGTATATCGATGCTACATACCTTTGCCAGTAACATATGCAAATTCCGTGAATTCTGAACTACATTTGGCCAAATTATCACGTTTTTTTCCATTTGTTGCTTAATTTATGGAAATCAGTGTATCTACCGTACAATTGCGTCGATCCGCACACCTCGTGAAAACGCCCCTTTCCACCTTTTGTCTTCATTTGAAATTCTGAAAAAAATAATATCCGTCTAACCGCTTTGCCCCCATTAAGCATTGAAAAAGAATAAAAAAAAACTCACAAAAATCTCGCCCCGGAGGCTTTCTTGTGTTGACCATATTTGGCAATTGTGTTATCCCTGCGGAGGGTAATAATACCTTAACATCTTTACATACGGAGAAAGAGAGCGTTGTTTCCTGTCCTCATTCGTCTAGCGGTCCAAGACACTCCGGGCTAAACGGAGGGACCCTGGTTCGAATCCAGGATGGGGAAAGCGTCTCTTTTTAGCTAAAATAAATACGTGGGTGGCAAAAATTATTGTATAAAAAAATTTCCTCGTCAAATAAACTAAATTTATTTATAAAAATATCGTTATTTTATCTTATAATAATGCACATATCATAATCATAAGTGTTCCTTCCTTATCCTCCGCGATTTTTCGTCGCACTAAAAAAAACATTTAGAAGAAAATTTAGAAATCGCCCGTGAGGGGGATGATTCTGTAATTTTTCCATTTTTTTTAAGTTTCTGATACTATTTCAATGCATTTTTCATAGTATAACATAGGTTTAAGGGGGAATGGTGCTCTTGCACCATAAAAATCAATAAATGTAAAAATATTAACTTTGATTGTTTAATTATCGTTCTACAGATAAGCACTGTATTTGGTAAATTTTAATCTGCTTACCATTTATCGTGATATAAGTAGTTTAGATTTGTATAATTGTGATGGTGATATATTAAAAGTTACTGCATTACTTTTTTATGATGCAAATGTCACTTTTGTGGTAAACTTATAAAACCCACCTCAAGTGGTATTTTCATTAGGTTATTAATGTTTTATTTGAACAATAGTATATAATTATTATAGTGATGATATATGTATGCGTGTATAGCTATTTTCTATATTTTAACTTCAGTTGAAGATGCTACGGTACTGCAGGTTATTCTGGCATTTTGTGAAAATCAACAGCAATGCATATGACAATTTGTGAAAATCAACAGCAATGCATATGACAATTTGTGAAAATATGCAAATGCACAAATACTATTGTTGTGATCCACTATTTTTGGATCTTCAGCAATATGTCACCTTTACACTTTAAGCACAGTCTTCTTGATTAAATTCATACCTTATTTGCTTGATATTTTTTAACATAAAAAGTTAAAGAACTTTTTATATTTACTACAAATAAAAAAGGCTCTATTGGCAATAAATAGAGAAGAAACTGAAGGAAGAAATCACAACTAAAAATAGTTTACCCATCCTAAGGAGAAGGCAAAAAGGTTATATTTTTGAAAATAATATGTAAAATTATTCTGTTATAAATTATCTGTAGGGAAGATACTTGTTATATCTTGGAGCCTCCCCCCCCACTAATTAGCCTAGCTAGACCTGCAGACATCATTGTCAGTTCATTGTGAACTACTGTAACCGAGTATTGAATAAAAAAACTTTGTTTTTTTTTTAATTCAGGGCAATATGTAGGGGGATGATTCTAAATGGATCTCAATCATTAAAATTAATTCAGAACATTTTTGTATTGCTATAAAGTTTTTGTTAAAGCTTTATTACAAAGAGCATTATTTCAGTGACTCATTTCTAGTTTAATAGATATTTTATACCATCAGGAAACAATACTTTCCGGGAATCAACCCCAGTTCTCCTGCTTGCCAGGCAGATGCACTGTCCATTATGCTAATATCATAACCGATGTTAAGGTATTATTACCCTTCGCAGGGATAACACAATTGCCAAATAT
>QLNU02014176.1:36351284-36426649 GCA_006491805.2 Dysdera silvatica | reverse complement strand
TCACAACATCAATGTGCTCAGTGGAAATATCGCACAAATCTCTACTATACTTAGGATGTTCTTATATCAGTCATACTTTTCTGTGAACATTCTAAAACTTTTTTGAACCTATTTTAATATCAATTTGATGGTTCTTAAATGCATCTGCTTTCAATTCTGAAAACTCACCCACAATGTCCAACACTTCAACGTTTAGAGTTTTGCAATGGTATTTCGAAGTGCTGTATTAAGGCTGAAATCTCAGCTTTTCCATACCCTTTTAAATCCTCAAAGTCAGTTAGCCAATTGCTTACCTCGAAAATTGTCGAACATTTAGGAATTGCTTCTTCCGTCATTGAAGCAGATCTAATATAATATCAATAATTTCATTTTTGTTTAAAGAATTCAAATTTTTATTTGTTTTCAAAGGTCTTTGGATGCACAAAAGCCAATGTTTGTTTGTACTTTCATATTGCTAGTGAAGTTCTGTAAATAGATTCCGTCATTTACTTTTATATCATTTAAGATTTCTAGGACACTGCCCAGTCGATGAATGACTTGGTGTAAATTTTCGTTATAATTCTGGATGCATGGAGAAATACAAGATGTTTCTCCTAAAACATCTGTAAAGAAATGCAAATTATGTATAAATTCATAGGTCATCCAATGTTTCGAAAGGTCTGTGGCTAATGACCTTTCATCAGAAGAGCCAGAAGAAATGAATGACAATTACCTGCCAATTCTTTATGAATCCTTTGAGGGCATTATAATGGTGGAAGATTCACCGAGTACCATCTGACTTCTGTGGTGTAACCACATGTTCATCATATATCGTTGCAATATCTTTTAGGGAATTCATTCTCTTCGGTGAGCGAGAATAAAAACTACGTACAACTCTGATAACCATTTCCACAGTATCCATATAAGTTTTGAGAAAGGCAAACTTTACCTTCCATTGAGGAAAGTTTAAATTGCAGGTGAATTCTGCATTAATTGCATTAAGGATATCACATGAAGTTGTCGTTTTCAAGTTTGTTAATTTTATGAAATGAGCTGAAGCATCCATTTCGTTAACAAGCCTAACAAACAGAACTAGTTTTATTGTCGTACTTTTATCTGTGGACTCATCAATGATCAGTTAAGAAAAGCGGACATTCCACAGTTTTTCGCACAAAAACGCACAAAGATATTTTCCTATAAAATGAGTAAAAACACTACATGATTTGTCATTATGATAGGTAACACCTAAATCTGATTTACCTTCACTAATTCTTGTATGACAAGAAATAAACTTTTCAAAAAACTTAAATTTCACTTCAGATTTTGCCATCGCATATGCAATATGAAACAATTTATCCATTTTTTTAAGCATATCCTCATCTGCCTGCTAAATGATTTCACAATTGCTGTATTGCACAACTCTGTGCTCTTGGCAACTCTAGCCGACAATGCATCTAGGTGTTCCGATGATTTGCTGTATGACAAGACGGATTTTTTTTTTGTTTTCACATTTTCAGTTTTGTATTTTTTTAATTCCATATTCTCTTTTCAAATATTTTACCAGATTGCTTTCATGTGCAGTGATGAATTATCTATAAAACTGTGCCTGATCCAGTCCCATTTGTTCGCTAATCTCCATGCCTGGACAGTTGCAACTTTCACATGTCTTGTGGAAGTTGATTTTTTTATATTATCTTTTAAATTAGCAAGTGAATTTGCGTTGATTTGAGGTTTGATTACGATCAGGGTCCAATTTGTCTAATTCCAAAACATCTGGCAAAAGAGTAGAATTAGTTTTCATTTCGGCAGATCCACGATTAGAAATTCTCGGTCGTTTTTTTAAAAAGAAAACAATGATGATTGTCGACTCATAATTACCAACAAAAGTTAAAAATAAAACAATTTTACGTAAAACACAAACAAGTTTTAAGATTTGGCGAGATCGATAACTGCAGGAATATAACAGGATTTATAACTGCAGGAATGTTACTTCTGTTCCCATTGCACTGAACTGCTCCAAACGCCTATTCCTGCACCCATCTGCTTCCAAACGTACGTTTTTGCCGAAATTGTGCCAATTTACGCCCATCGCCGTTTTTCCTATTCATTCCTATCGAACCAACAACGATTCAGTTGGACTGAATATGAAGACTTAACTGAAACGAATGTCTAGCTGGAATGTTTATGTATTATAAGGCAAAAATATTCGAAAGAAAAATCTTATTGAGTGCCTAGTATGAAATAGAAATAAATCTTGTTAATAGAAAACTGTTTCGTCTTAATGTGTCGTGAAATTATTTATGTTTGTGAGGTGTGCCATGAGATTATTTATTCTTGTGAGGTGTTCCGTGATGTGATGAAGGTTGGGAAGCACTGTCCTAGACAATAGAGGTTCAGGTGTTTTGAAAAATGGTACGTTTCGATGCAACATGACCTAAGCTGTCCTTGCATCGTAAAATATGTAATTATCTAGACCAGGGGTCTGCAGCCTTTTGAAGGTGTTGAGCCAAAGAAATGCGCAATCCTTCCTGCCAGCTTACACTCAACCAAATTGTGAAAGTTTAGTTTACAATATAACTATTAATGAAAATTAATAGATTAGTTAATTAATGTAATAAAAATATTAATATTTAGTTATTTAAGAAGATAAAATTAATAACCAAACCAGAAAAAAAACCTCTTTGTCAGGAAGGGGATTCTTTACAATGGTTTTTATTTTCACTCCACTTGCTATTCAAAAGTAACCCACGTGCCAAGTATGGCATGTGTGCCATAGATTGCCAATCCCTGATCAGTAACCTATAGCACATGTGCCATACATGTGCTGACCCCTGATCTGGACATCGGTTATTATCGATATCTGGATAATCTGTATATATACAGATTATCCAAATTACTGGATCGATGTCCTTTAACATTACTAGCCTATTGAACCGTCATTATATCCAAACATGCTTCTGTTCTATTTAGTCCGAGTAATGAGAATTCTGTTGTTATAGAGTGTGAATGAATACATCCTGTCTTTATGGAAGCTGCAATGACATCGAAAAAGAAATAATAATTCTGAATGTATGCAAAGTTGTTTTTTATATAGGGAAGTTTTTTTTCCAGGTTGCATTGAACCTTTACTGGAGTATGAGACACAAAGACAGAGAAGCGTTGTTCCTACGATGGCGGCTATTGATGCATTAAACCGATTGTATAAAACAGAGTTTACTCCCATAGTATTGTTACGAAGTCTCGGTCTAACGTTGGTTGATTCTTTAAGTTTCGTTAAGGTATGTTTATCATCTTTACTTACTCTTCGTTAGCTTTGCAATATTGTAAAAAAAAAAGGGGGGGGGGGGCAAAAATATTGTGTTGCATTTACAATTAACTAAATGAGTTATGTATTAGTTAACTTTTTCTGTTTAGTACGCCACAAACTTCTGAACTGTTTCTCATATTTGATTTTATTATCCGATCAGTAGTTTACAGGGACTGTTCTATGGAACTTCAGGTGATAGCATTTTTGGGTGTTTGATAAGTTAATTTTTCATATCATTTGTTATATATTATATTAGATATATAATATATATTATATATTTAGTTATATTATGTATATATTATATTAGATTTTTCGTATCATTTGTTATTCTAAGTTCATCATTCTGACTTCATAACTTAGCATTCTAAGCTCATAAAGACATAGCCATGTTTCTCAAAGATTTTGTACTTCTTAAATTTATCTTATTATAAGTTTGTTCATGAAATAAGTAAAAAACCAAAACTTATATTAGGATTCAAAATTTTCTTTGACTTGGTTGCTCTTTTCAAATTTTTGCACTTTTCTAAAAGATTTTTTAGGAAGAGTTTGTTGGGAAAAGTGGGGTGCATGAGGTTTCTGTGATGGCTTATAGTTGTAATGCCATCACAGGATGTGTAATACCAGGTGATACAAAACATAAATGAATTCCTTGTGTATACAATAGGACCCATTTATAACAAGCCTGGATATGGTGAGTTTCTAGATTTAACGGCGAAAATATGGATTTTGTTTGGTATAATGTTAAAGTGCAACATATAGTTAAACACTTTCAACAAGCAGGACTTTTATACTTCTTTGATCAAATGAAGAAAAATGGCCAATCACTTTGATGTAGAAAATGCATTGATCTGCTTATTACACACAAATTTAATGAGAATTCCTTTCTTAGTATTAAGAATAGACAGGAAGATGCCCCATGCCTAGAATAGCCTTTACAATCGTATCAGCAATTGGTCCTGCCTGCACATGAAATGTCATTAACCAACTTCTGTTAAAGAACTGCAAGTGAGCATGTGAATCCCCATAGCCTAACACATGTGGGAATGTGTAGAGTCGTATAAAGTTTTATACTTCAGTGTGCATATGTTTGTCAATACTTATTCTTTCACACATTGAAATGCAAGTGCTTATATCAGTGGCAGATTTCTAAGCCATATGCTTTGTGGTAGTACTCGTTGGTGGGGGCTGAACCCACCAAACAATTATTAGTTAAAGTATTCGTTTGAATCGTCACATATAAAAAGTTAAGAGTACAAAATTTGTATATTTTTTAAAAGTATTCTTTCCTTTTTTAGGAAGTCTGTATGTGTGTGTGTGGCTATTGGGGGGTGTGCTGCAGAGTCTATGCCTGGGGTATCAATGACCTAAAACCTCTACTGGGTTTTCCAGTGTGTTTATTTAAGCAATTCAAGCTGAATGTTGGCCTGCCATGCATATATATTACTTATATAAGACGCTTATTTGAAATTTCAGAGTGGGATTTAACAAGGACTGAATAACAAACATTTTAGTAGTTACAAACTTCCCTCTATATATATATATAGCTATTGTATATTCGATTTGAATAAGCTATCTTCAATTGAAATCGAGTAAAAATTAGTACCCTCAGGATTTAACTTGCCTTACAAGGAAACCACTTAGAATACAACCTGCAAATTTTGATAAGAGTGGTACCATTGGATAGGTCTTGTCATGAGAAACAAAACATCCAATAGAACTACTTGCCCGAATCCAACCAATCAGGAGCTACAAGGCGATTAGTAAAATCCGTCCATCATACAGTCATTCCATTTACAAGAATAAATATATTCTTGAAACATTATTTTGTATAATTTT
The DNA here is from genome assembly GCA_006491805.2 of Dysdera silvatica. NCBI lineage: Eukaryota > Metazoa > Arthropoda > Arachnida > Araneae > Dysderidae > Dysdera > Dysdera silvatica. The sequence goes on along the minus strand of QLNU02014176.1, from coordinate 36,421,527 downwards.
CATGTTTTTCTATTGTTATTACAGGGTCTCTTCCGGTCCCCGAAATCCTCAAACGAGGAAAGAGGTCCCCAAAAATTGACGAAATTAAATTTTTCGTCGTAAAATTTTGCTTTTATTATGACTTTGCTTTTATACGACTGGAAATACAAAAAAAAAAAAATCACAATCTTGAAAATTTTCATACAAGATAAGTTCAAACAATAACGATTTTCTTCTGGTATATTTATTTTTCTTCTACTAAATAATTTTAAATCATCAAAGAATATTTTTCATAAGTTTTCATATGTATTAGTAAATAAAAAATAAGTAAATTACTTATTTTTGTGCAGTATATCTTATCTGTGGCATGATTGGCAGTTAGTGAAACAAATGCTTAAAATATAGTTTATTACACAATATTAAGTCTATGTCATAAATGTTATTTTCAACCAAATATCTTTTTTTCCCCTTAGTAACGAAACTCTGTAAATTACAGAAAAAAATCTTATATAAAATTGTTTTTGAAAAATTTAATACTTTAAATAGTTAAGCACATATAAGTGTTACATATATAACCAGTAGTAATGCATAACAATAAATTGAATAATATAAATTTGTAAGGTCCCCAAAGTTTGATCATGGGTCCCCAAAAAGTCCCCAAATTAGGTTCCTGAATTTTGGTAGACACCCTGTATTAATATAGACAAAGTTTTGGTGCATATTGCAGTTAAAGAAATATACTCACTGATATTGAATGTTATGAAGTTGGAATCTCTCTCTCTTATAAATCAACCACGATACCCCAAATTTGGCGATTAGTAAATAATTTGTACGACCTAAAATATTTTGTCCATTTATTACATTTGGCTAAGTGGCTGAGCTCATTGGCAAACGTGCTTTTCAGTGTAGAAGTGTTTGAAGCATAAGGATTCTTCCCAACAAGCATATTTTATAAAAACCTTGGTTCACATTTATTACAAATTTTCTGTGTTAGTGTGAAACATATCTGTTGCACGGATTTAAATATGTGGATTTCAATTTGAATTAACGCCTTCTGGAAAGCACATCGGCGCATGTTTTCAAACCAGAGGAAGATATTTGGTTGTGAACCAAATGATCCAATTTTAGGATAGCTTCTCTTATAGTCAAGTCCTCTTCACAACATACAAGCCGGTGGGTTTTCGAATATTTGGTCATGCGTTTGACTATGAATTTATAGTCATGAAAAGTTTAAACATTGAGGAGCTGGAGGTACTTCATTGTACTCACAGGTATTATTATGACTTCTACGTTTTTCTCCAACTTACGAAGAACTTCAGAATTTACATGCCCTACCCATTCGTTCAAAAGATCAGGAGGGCCTTTCCTTCACCTATTAAATTTTTTAATGTTTGGAATTACAATTTAGTCAACTGTTTAGTTACTTTCCCTGAAGTGGAGCAGGTTGTTAGTATGTCGGGGTAAGGCTGCTCTTTCAGACGTTTTTTCACTTGGGGCCAAAAGTTGCCTTGAGGTTCCTGCGTCACAAATAATATGGGGTTGACCACCTTTCCAAGCGTACTTACAGTTAGTTGAATTGTATATGATTGGGTGATCTTATTTTCTTTTGCATAACAGCGACATCCACCTTTTTTAACCCTTTAAAATCGAGTGTTCTTTTGCAAACTCGTACTGATCAGTGTTTAGAGGAACACATTTCCTGTCAATACACATAGTAAAATATTGCGCAATGCAATAACATCCAAAGAATGGTTTTGTTTGTTAGTGGAATGATTGTATGATGGATGGATTGTACGAATCACCTTGTAGCTCCTGAGTAGTTGGATTCGGGTGGGTAGTTCCATTGGATTTTTTGTTTCTCATGACAAGACCTATGCAATGATACCACTCATCAAAATCGGCCTGTTGTAGTCCAAGTGGTTCCCTCGTTAATGTTTTAACTTTCAGTTCAATTTAAAACGTTTAATCACTAGTGGTGGTACTCACTACTCATTAATTTAATAACTATGTAATAAATAAATGTATTATTAATATACAATTAATTTAAGTTTAATATAAATCTTTTTAACTTTTGTTCAGATTTAATTATATTTTTTTCATTATGGTGGATTGGGCCGTCCCATAAAAACATATTCCATTTTTTGCCCCCATTAACCCACCGGTCTTATCTTAAACAATCTACATGGTTACCACGGTCCTTGAAAATTTTTTTTTTTTTTTGCTAAGTAGGGGCCCCTGAAAACTGCCAAAAATGTGGTTGGTCTTTGAATTTTTCTCAAAAATCTTTTTTAAGTTTTGGCAGGAGAGAAAAAAAGTCATTTCTCCTTATTTCCCGAACAAAGCCAGTAGTGCTTCGGACATGCTCTCCCCCCCGTCTGAACATGGTTGATACAAGGGATGCAAAAAGGGTAGCTTTTGCTGGCAATGTGCCGAGTTGAAAAGGAGCAACATAATTAAACACTAATTCATTATTAATCTTATAATGTCTTGCATTTTTAATTTTTATGTATATTGCGATTGACAATGTGAGGTCCTTGAAAAGTCCTTGAATTTCATCAGGACAAAAGAGTGGGAACCATGATCTACCATGCAGTGGTAGATGTAAAAATGCAAAATAAACTGTATGTAATTAAAAAGCAAGAGTCCACATTATAAGCTTAAGAAAGTGCTTATAATGTTGATTTCTGCTTATTAATTTAATTTGTGTAGTGCTATACCTAGTTGTCTTGCAAAACTAGATTAATCTGCTTATTTAAACAGGCCATTCTCTCTTAACTGCTTTCGTTGCAGTCATACACTGGAGTTCCCTTGAATTAAAAATGCCACTTTTCTAGCTATCTCTATTTCAGTATATTATAGAACATTGTATCCACCCCCATTACTATTTGTAAAATTATTGCAATTAAAATCGTGACGAATAAAAATATAGAACTTTTTTTATTTTCTACACAACATTGCTGATTTTTTTTTATTTCTGTGGTATAGGATAGGATAATCAAGCATGCCTCTGTGTAAGGCTGTTATATGTAAGTGTACATTTATTTGTTTTGTGATGTTTTGAAATTCAAATATCAATAATCATCAACTTTTTGAAATCAACAGATATTGAGGATGCACACATTGTTGTCGTTAACCATGTATAAAAATGCAAGTGCGACGTTTTGGTTGCAGAAGGATGTCAAAGATATCCAAGTTGTCGTGAAGCAGGGAGACAACATAATTCCGAAACTTACCCGTGCATGCAGTAGGTCTTTCAGCTAACAAACTGTAACAGTCAAGAAATATAGATAGATGTGGAATATTTATGTCATCATTCTGCTTGTTCTTGATGACATTATTATTTTGTCAGACCCTCTCAAATTCCAAGACATGGTTTTGGAGTTGTAAATTTGAAGTAGAGAAGTCGGACCCAGAATGAACCTACAAAGGACTATCATGTTCAATTTTATAGAGAAAACTAAAATATGGGTTGATAACATTGAGTTGCTGATTACATTTATTTTGGTCGATTGACATTGAATGAAGCAATGCATTATGCATAATGGTAAAAAACACTTTTGGTGCAGGTTCCATCACAACATTATTTTACTAAAAATCTCCTGGGCTCTGTTTGTCTTTTCTGTGGAGCAGTGGGTCTGGAATTTTTGTTCATGGACTATAATGCTCATCCACTCAGAGCAGCTCAGGTATATGAGATATTGAAAATAATTAGTGGCATAGGCAACAAGTTCATAAGGGGAGTTTATAGGCTTAGTGGGAAGGGTTATAGAGTTACAACTCATATATTCCTATGTTAAATATATAAAATTTCATGGGGGGTTACAACCCCCAAAACCGCCCCTGGCTACGCCTTTGAAAATAATGCAAGTATAACATGACCTTCTTATTTTCCAGAAAATACCATAGAGCGTGCCTAGAATGCTTTCAACAGATGTGTGATCACAACAAAACTTACCTCTCTGATCTCGATAGGACCTGAAAATGACCTTGAAGAACGAATAGGTCACATCCCCACAGCTTCCTTTAACAGCTTATTGTAAAGCACACTAAAAGGACGCAGAATGTGCATTAGTGTCTGTAGAAGAAATACTCCCAACTGGGGCAACCAAATCCGTCGTTATTCGTGTTGGAGGAAGCATTTTCTATGACTGTTCAAAGATACTTCAAGGAACAGTTTTTTACCCTTTTTTTTTTTTCTTGATGCAAAATATGTACTATTTTGCTTAATAAAGTACCACAATACCTCTACTAAATATTTGGAAAATTTCATTTCTTACAATAGTGTCCACCATGAGTTATGACGAAAAACGTCTCTGTTCCTTAGCAATTGTCAAGCAGTGTAGTTACACATGAACGTTCGTAGGCTAGAGGTCACGTTAAACTGTAGGTCCCACCTTGTATGATGTTACACTGTTAATCTCAAGTCATGGGACATAGCATATACACATATTTACACAGTTCAACAATTTAGCATAGTAATTACACTTCAATAAGGTAGTTGCATTTTTTTTAAAACTACATAGCACAATTTTACTTTTTAATTAAGATACCATTACTGTTTCTTAACTTTTGTTTCACTTTTTGTTTTAGCTGGGATGTCTGTTGATTGTGGCTTACAGCGAAAATAGCCCAACCTTGCATACTTGACATATGATATATTTAATGTACTTTTTTAATGGTTCAACTACATGCGATAGAATTTGCAATTATATATATGGAATAAAAAGTTCATTATCATCTATTGCCTGTCTTTCTTTGATCTGTATATTTTTATATGTCATGACATGTTAAGGAAGGTGATCATTTTGCATGCTGTGCAAAAATTGGCTATAGGGTCCCTACACCTAGCTATTTTTGTTTTTTCTTATCACAGATGTCTACCTCGTTAGACCAAAGCAGAGATTAATATATCCTTTTGCATTGCAGTGGACGATTATTTTTGAACCGAACTTTCTAAAATTTATTTTTAATGTTTACACAAAGCATCATAAAACCCTTTCGTTATGCATTTGCCAAGCATGTCATTAACCCGGGCTTGACTACTGATGGTCCCAAAAAATAACGAGGTAACAATAGATGACAGTTAATTAATGAAGGAAGTGGCTTACCATCACAATATAAGGTCTCGAATTCCAAACTGGCTAAAGAGGCTTTGTCCTTTTTTACCCCCCCCCACTACTCGAAAAAATTTTCTTTTCTCGCCGAATGCAATGACATGAAAATTGTGTGGGCAGGTGTACAAAGGTTTAGTAATTGGATGCTCAATAATTATAAAACTGGGTTTTCGTAAGTGTATAATAGGGCCCTGAGTTCAAATATAGGATTTAATTTATTTATTAATTTTGCTCCCAAATGGAACAAGTTGAAAATGTTTAAATAGCCAGCATTTCGTTTCAAGTTTCCGATAAAAGCAACCTTTTATCAGTACACAAGATTCAAGTTCAAGCACTCCAAGGGTGCGAGCATCGTCATCATTCTTTTTTTTATTTTGTTTTATTAAATGAAACAATAAATAGAAATAAGGGAGAAAAATGTGTAGTAGCAGATAACTTCATGCTTGTTAACAATGAAGGTGAATTTTCCCAAGTTTTCAAGCTCAGAATTGCTAGTGTAACTGGCGTATGCAGGGAGGTGTTGATGGGGTTGTAACCCCCCCTTGCAATGAAATTTTGTATATTTAACATAGGAATATGTGAGTTGTAGATCTGTAACCCCACCTCATTGGGTCTATAACCTCCCCCCTTATGAACTTCCTGTGTATGCCTATGGCAAGGATCGTATCAGTTTCTTTTCAAAAAAAAAAAAAAATCAATTTTACAAAAAACAAATTGAACCACAAGTCACAAAAAAGAATGCTGAGGCACAATAACGGAGAATTACCATCAAAAGAAGAGTTTAACACTTTATATGACGTGAACAACACCATCAGTACTAAAGGTTTCTAATGTTTTTCTTTGGGAAAAAATAAAATCCTTCCATTGGCTATTGAAAAGACATTCTAAAGCAAGAATAAGTTGTTTAATAGCTAGCAGTGTTTGACGACCATTAATAAAGACAAATTATTAAATGGTTTACTGTCATTATATATAGGGTCGGCCCTGGCCGGTTTGGGTCCCATTGTATGAGCCCCCACAGCACATATTTGTATTATAAATAAAATATTTTTCCTTGGATTTGTTTTGTAATGGATTGTTAGTTGGTTGGATTTTAGTAACATAAAGGCAACTAGGGTTATAATGTGCCAAAACCACTGGATCGTAGTTTTTAAAAATTTATATCAGCTTATAATTTTTTAATTTTGTTGTTTGGTGTAAATTAAAATATACAGTGTTAAAATACTACTATAATGCTTTTTACCATTAAATTTTATATCATTGTAGTCCGGGGTTTGGTTCCCTAGGCCTTAAGAGGTTCGGATTCCTCGGAAAACTGTAGGTCCCGGCGCAGCATGACCATTGTAGTCCTTGAGCCGTAAAACCACAAACAAATCATTAAATTTTAAAGTTTATATCTGAATTTTAAGCTTTGAGATTTTAGTTTAGTGTGTGTGTCCCCCCCGCCACTTGGTTCTAGAAAACTGGTCCCAAAGTGAAGCATTAAGATTTTACTTCATCTTGTGGTATCAAAAGTTAATTTATTACTTGATTTTATTGCGAGACATGTCTGCCACATCCCGCTAAGACCAATTTAGAGACTGGTTAGTTGTGTGCTAATTTGGAATTTAAAAACAAAAATTGAATACTCTTCTACAACGCATGGGGCCCCTCCAGCGACATAAATTAAATTGGCATAAGACCAGCCCTGGAAACAACAGGACTCGAGATGTCGCTAGGAGACCATCCAGGCTTATTCGCACATCTTACACTTTCCGCCACGAGTGGTGCCAGTCACCCATTACATCATAGCACTGAAATAACATTTATGTTGGTATGTATTTTGTCCATATATATTAAACCATGAGCTAAAGATTTTAAATAATCAGATAAATATTCACTAGCGCCATCACTTTGGGTAAGGGTTTAATTCCCTCACCCAAAGTGATTCCTTCTATACTCTCTATAATTCCTTTTATACCGGTATTGCTTTGACGTATTATACTGAATTTGTGGATAAGTCGACAGATTTTAATTCAGGGTTCCCACCCACAACAGAGGAAAAATTCTTTAACTTTTCATGATTTTTCAGACAAAATTCCTTGACTCTTCTAGGTCTAACCAAAAAATTTCATTTTTATCTGACTTTTAAGGACGTTTTCAAATTCCTTGACAATTCCAGGTTGCGTGATACCCCTGAGAATAGCATAAATGCAAAATAAAATAACTAATGACTGTGAGGGTTTCACTTTCTCACACACATTTCTTTTATATTGGTATTGCTTTGACATAGCATAACGGATTCGTGGATAAGTCAGAGAAATATGAATTCAGAGTTCTCACCCACCCACCACATAGAAAAAATTTCCCCTGACTTTTCCTCATGTTTCATACAAAATTCCCTGACTTTTCTAGGTTTGACCAAAAAATTTCATTTTTTTCCAACTTTTAAAGGTGGTTTCAAATTCCCTGACCATTCCAGGTTGCGTGAGGATCCTGGGAATAGTGTAAATGCAATAATAAAATAACTAGTGACTGTAAATGAATAACATTTTACATGATGTGGATTGACAATGTTGTAAATGTACTATCAAATGTCGGAACAACCACCACCCATAACAGATTAAATCAAAGCAAATTTATTTAGCACAATCTATTTACAGACAGCATCACAGTTGCAACAATGTTTCACGAACATGGTTATGTATCTGCAATCATTTGGGCGTTAGAGGCTCCTGGACTTTTTCGTTAAATCTCCACAATTCATGGTATAATAGATGCTGACCAGAAAAATAATTTAAAATAAATAGTCAAAGTCAAGCTGTACACAGTGACTCAGCTCTACTGAGCAATCTCTTGACGCTAGAACCTTCTGTAGCAATGATCCGTACACTCTCAAGAAATTCTTGGCTCTTTAGAGATAAGCATTGAAGACAGTAGGAGGGCTTGATTTCGACATAACGGAGTTATGCGTTCAACAAGTAGTTTAAAGCAAGATGAGTCTGAAACTCGTTATCATACACATTATCACAGTAAAAAACCTGTCAAAAGGAATTAACATTTTCTAGCATACAGCTGTGAATTTTAGAGAAGAGCAGGTTTACGGTTCCTAAAGTGAACTGGGAAACTAAAAGTAGATATGCATAAATGAGAGGCACAACATTTCTATTAAAAAATGCTAATCCAAAGGTACTTGAAAAGAAGAGAGGAGTTCATATGCTTCTACACTTTTAGCTCCTGGAACAGCCTATGGAGTAGGCAAGCTACACAGATGGCCTGTAACGTTTATTGGTTTTAGCAACCTGTTCGTATTTGTATTAGAAACTGTTCTATTTTGTTCTACGGAAGATGTTTATGTACTTAAAAAATCGATAGGCTTGCTTTTAACTTCGTGATGCATATGTTTTGGCTAATTACAAAACAATCTGTTTTGATTGGTGTACTGGGAAAGAAAATATAGAAGTTCATGGTAGATCATCCTATTTCTAAAGGTTTATAGTAAAAGATGAATGGGTGATTTAAGTTGTATGCCTTTTCAGAAGTGCCTGCAAGATTAGATTTTTTTTTATAAAACAGTGGTTATTGCGTATAAGCAGGGAGATATAAAAAATAAAACTTCTATTTTGCATCAAATATATATTGAAAATATTGCGTAATTTTTAGTCTGATTTCAAAACGAAATATATTTTTCTGATGAACGTGCGATACCTGAAAAAATGGCTAATCCAGCATCATATACAACTCTCGATAATAATCATCGTATCTTTGTTAATAAACTTATTATTAATATAATTCAATCAATACTTTTTTACTAATGGGGAATGTAATAGAGTAAGGATTTTAAAAAATAAAACATGTCGTAATCCCGGTAGAGGTACGGTTTTTACAGCGTAACCTACGATAAAGGGTGTAATCTCTGTTGTAAATGCGATAGAGAATTTTATTATCTAAACAACGTATAATCTGAAAATTTAAAAACAATTCATATAGTCAAACTCTATCCTATATGCTTAGTTTACAGCTAATATGGCCAATGTAATTTCTTTTCTATAGTATATATATATATATTAGCAGGGCCTAGGGCAGGATTCAATGTCCCTTAGACAGTTTAACAAATGGGGGACCCTAATCAATCATGTTATAGTATTAAAATTTCGAGTTAGGTCCCATAGAAACTCGGGGCCCCTGGGAATTTGCTTCATCCTGTCCACGGGCCTCGCATGTTAGTTTGTGTACATATATGGAGATGAATTGATAAGACATCTATGGTAATCTGAATCAACTTTGTGTCTGATTTCTGCTAATTGTCAATCAATCCGTTTCATATAATTATCATGTATTATAAACTAAAAATTTAATCGTATAATAAACCCACAGAAGCTTATCGGTATAATTTCAAACAAAACTATGTGTAATATTTGTACCGTTCCAAAAATACCAGTTTCGTTTTGCATATAAACGTAAATCAGTATCACAGTAAACTACATTAATGTGCTTATGTACTTCTGCTTGGAGAACAGAAATACAATGTTCTATAAAGTCTCGGGAATAGTTACTTTGGAGTGCACAAGACAACACTAATAGAGTTGCATAAGGAGTAGATATAATTTTATACATTCTCTCCACTTTTCGATAGTTGCAGCAATTTAAGGGAACATGGTATATCTGTACATGTATATACGGCAGATTTAGTTTTACAAGGAACAGTACATTTAGTATTCTTGCATAATAAACAAAGAGAGTATATATTCCTTATGTCTTTTTTTACCCACACTTTAGAGTTCTTATAATTTTTCGACTTTGTTTTTTGAGCTGCAAAATAGTTTTTCACATGTTCGGATGGAAGAAATGGAGACATATATATATATATATATGTTTTTTTTATAAGGTGGCGAGTACGGGTTTCATGCGGCGGATTCTTGTTACTTTTGCTGTAGTGCAAAAAATGGCAGATAAAATCATTTCACCAGCAGCAGATGAATGGACGAAAAAATGTTAACTTGAAGCGAGGTTTGACTGAGCAGAAGCGAGTAGTCGATGACAAAAGAGAAACGGGCAAATGGCGGTAGGTGAAATTGAGCACAAAAAGCATAAATCTAGTTGAAATGTGACAAGAAACACTTGAAGTTCTGAGCGTGGATGTGTGTTCGAGCACTTGATTTTTAGAACTGTCAATTGCTCTGACAAATATGCTTATTTCCATTTTTAAAAAAATCTAAATTTATTAACTAATGTTATGACTAGATCCCACTGCAAATTTTTCTTCTTCTTTCAGTCGATAATCAATTTGAAGGCATAATTCGTTAACATCATGCTCTTTGTCCTGCCACAGCTATGTTTTCCACCTAATTTCACGATGATTCGCTTCCGGTCATAGGTAAATCTTTCAGTGTCAGAGGGCGGTATCTACGCCTTCTAAAAGAAAAGAGGAATTAATCACATTTGAATTTCCTTTATTCAAGAAATGATGAACATTCTCTATAATAACACAATTATAATATTATTTAATAAAGTAGTAATATCCCCTTTAGACATTAATGGTGATAAACAGGTGTTCGGGTATGATGAGCAAGAGGTGGCATGGGGGTATGAATTATTTTTACGGGTATTTGGCACTTTGGTTACGTTTTATTAAATGAGTATCTAGCTGTGGTAAAATATACAGTACATAGGCCGGTACTTAAGTTTTCAGAATCTGGCAACACAAAAGACCAGAGCGTTTATTGTTGATAATTTTTGAGAATTTTAATTTTCATGCGAACATTGGGTACTACAGAACCAGAATTTCTATAAAATTCTTTTTACGGTATTGTTTAGAAGTTAATGAGGTAGTGAAAAACGTGGATTTAAGTTGAAATTGTTTTTGAGCCATGATTTTTTTTTTTATGAATTTCGACAAGGTTTGACACAGCAATGTTTGTCGATCGTATGAATTCGACTTTTGGTAATGAAGCACCATCTAAAGCAACAATTTACAACCACTTTAAATAATTCCATTTTGGACGTAGGAGCCTCAGTGGTGTGTTTTGTGAAGGTCGACCAAAAACTGACACACCACAAAACATTGATGCTGTGCGACAACTAATCACTTTAGATCGTCATGTCGCATCTGGTGAAATTGAGGCATCTTTGAACAGTTCAGGGACCCTAGTGCATTCAATTTTACATGATCATTTAAACATCAAGAAAGTATATGCGCGTTGGATACCAGGCAATTTAAATCAAACTCAAAAGGATGCTCGTGTCAAATGATGCAAGGAAAATTTAAAAAGATTCAATTGTGGTGCCTCAAAACATCTTTGGCATTCTAACAGGTGATGAAACCTGGATTTATTCCTATGAACTGAATCCTACAAAAGTTGTTCGTGCACGAAGTGCTTCAAACAAAATGATTGCCTCGTTTTTTGGTTAATCCAGCCACGTTATCATAGAACAGTAAATGCTGATTGATATACAATAATTTGTTTTCCAGATATAATTGCTGAAATCAGAGAAAATAACTCGAAATGTTGCATCGTTCTTTATCTTTATGACAATGAAAACTCACATACTACATTTCAAACTGTCAATTATTTGAAGCATGAAAACATTGATTCATGAGTCATTGCCCTTATTCACCTGACTTAACACCCAACGATCAAAAATAAAATACGTGGTCAACAATTTAACAGCCCAGAAGTAGCAGTTGAAGCAAAAAATCACACGTTTTTGCTATACTAACCTCTGAATGGCATAAGTATTTTGAAAATTGGTTTATTCAAATGGAAAAGTGTATTAATAGTGAATGCAAATATTTTAAAACATGACAAAACGATTTTTTCCATACAGAAATATTTTGTATATTATTTTCTAAAAACTTAAGTACTGGCCCTCATATAAAATCAGCTTTCCTTATAAGAGGAGTCTTAAAATTTTTACTCACAATCAAGAGAAGTGCTTCTTTTAGAAAATAGCTGATTCGAAGTGTGTTTCCTACGTAAACTTTCATTATTACTGTTAGAGAGGGAGAAGTGATAAAGATGTGTTGGCATTCCCGCCAAATTTGGTTGTGATGGTACCAATTTGATGGTATTTTTAATCAAACGCTTTTGTCGAAATTACACGCTTATCTCCTGTAGAACGTTTTATCAATACACTGAGCGGTCAAATCATTATGACCATTCGACGATTTTATGCCAAAATAGCTATTCCATAGGTAATACTGATGTAAGATGTGTGAATCTGTATATGAACGGAAATGTAATGCAGAAACTAATGAAGTACATAACTTATAAAACGATGCTCTTTAAACGTGGAATTATTGTGTAGGTGCATGTAGCAGTGATGCAAGCATTAGCAAACTGATCCTCAGATTAGCGCGATGTATACTTTGACTGCCTAAGTTATTTAAATGTCGTCATTGATCTAGTTCGCCCAGTGATGTTGATATTACGTGAGTAAAGTTGTTGATTTAATTGTTGAAGATTTTTCTCACTGCTGCCCAAGCCAAATGTTATATTTTACAATAGATTTGGCTAATGTACACATGTTGCCTGAAATAAAGTATGTTATTAAGTAACTAATGAAGCAATTGGTCTGTTATGTATGAAGAGGTTTGGGTACACCTATCTGCATTTAGGTTGATGCAGTAGCCACTAGAGCAGGGACCTTATATAGTCAAGTGCCAATACTTCTGCTTTCTGTTGGCTCGCAGTACTACATCTATAATACTAGTACTGAACATGTATTACAATATCTTCTAGTCTATTCCTTTTACTCTTATACTCAGGGTTATTTTTGATGTTACAACTCTACGGGTGTTTTTAAGATAGAAGGCAGTTATTCTGGTCCTAAATATTTTGATTTTACCCATTTTAATCCTGAAAAATAACTGTTCACAGACATGTGCTCCCGAATAGCGACATCATTTTCAACGCGTGCAGTTGAAAGGCTGAGAAGGTGGGTGGTGTGTGTGTTTTTAAGAAAGCACAATTGCTAATATAAGTTGTTAACACCAAAAAAGTTATCGGGACGGTGTTTTTATAATTCGTAGGGAAATTATCTATTTGGAAAGGTGTTCAGACTCCCCCAGTAAGACATAGCTCAATCTACAGCTGTAAGTACAACCTACCATTGGTGGGTTGCAAAGAAGAAAAAGGTGTGTTGTCCAACGCTGGAGTGAACCAGCACTCACATGCTATATGACCCAGAATATCATAACTGATTAGACCACCTGGACATGCAAAACGATGCCTTTTTCCTCATGTATAAGCTTTCGTATAGCACAATTAACTGACCTTGTAGATCCCCAGCCATATATGATCACCGAACATAACCAAAATTATTTTCTCATGAAATAAATTGTATTTTCATGAGATGGTGGGCCACAAATTGTCTTAAGATAGGCCACAAGTGCCCTGCGGTTTGGAGGCCCCTGCAGTAAACTGATTGCTTGGATTGTGACATTTTATAAATACCTGTCGGATTTAGTAAATATTTCTCAAAATGCAATGCTGGGCTTTTTTTTTTTAAGTTTAGAATATTTTTTTTTTCAAAGAGTTATTATTTTTCTTTACGGTTTGAAAAGTAGACGGTTTTATAGCGTTATATACTTGTCATTTTCTCTCTTCTTTTAAGAAAATAATAGTGACGAAAGATACATGAATTTGACATTCTCGTCCTTTTTATGGACATCTTTCAGAACTTATTAACGGTAGGAAATGTATGCTATAAACTGAAATCTAACCACCGATCTTTTAGATGCTAGTGTAATAATATTTTGACCGCTAATCCAAAGCAATATTGTATTATGTATCCATTTAAGTTGATAGGCTACGGTGCAAAAAATCCTATTGCTCAAATAAATAAATGAAACATTAATAATTCGCAAATTAGCATATTTAAAAAAGTCCTAGTGAATTTAAAAACACCAGACATTATCAATTTTGTGTTAATGTACCTGTATTACTTTACCTTGGCTGAGAGCAAAGCACAGAATTTTCAACTTTTGTTTTAGGAATCGTTACTTCACTCTTATAACCCTTATGCACATCTGGTAGGATTTTGCTGGAAGTGTCGTTTTCACCATTTCCGCTCGTTGATCTAAGAAGGGGAAGTGAAGAAGATACAGGAGAAGATACTGTTGAATTGTTCTGTTGTGGTGTTTCACTACCTTTCTGCTGATTAAGGGAGGTTCGCCTAAGATTACCGCTAAAAGAAGAATGCGAATTGACTTCGGTGAAGTGTCCACACTTGGTATCAGTGTTCAATTGCCCCTCAGACTCAGACAACCTCTGCCGAGAAATACCTGTATTCTTAAATTTCATCTGTGGTATTCGTGAACCCCCATTAATTGTCCCTGCTCGATGCCTCCTTCTGGAATATCGTCCTCTACAGTCATTCACCTCACGGGATGCCGCCCTATCGTCGACAAATTCTTTATTTTTACGAGAAACAGAGAGAACTTGTTTCTCTTTATTTCGAAGTTTAGCATCCCAGCTAATACTCCTTGCATACAATTCACTTCGTTGCTGTTGTTTCTGAAGGCCACTGTTATCAGCACGTTCTGAATCTTCACGGGAACTTGAGGCACTCCGACTACTGCTAGGGAAAGCACTATTATGTACATGAGGATACTGGATATGTGGGTCACTGCTGTGAAAGCTTACAGGTCTCTCTCCAATTGCAGATGCAGACACCTTAGATCTTGAGAGATTTGCTAGATTGGCACTTCTCCGACGCTCGTTAGGACTTCGACTGTTATCGCCCGATGATTGCAAGGTCCTCATGACGGTATTGCCACCTTCAACCATAGAACGAGGTCTTCTCTTAGCGCCATATGACTTTAAGTTGATATTAGGAAATTGCCTACACCTTTCTTCAGCTGCAATCATTCGGGTCTTCTTCCAGCTGTCAGAATCAGTCTCTGGAGTTGTATCTCTACGCTGGGTTGTATCCAAAAGTCTCGTTGGTATAGTTGAAGCCACAACGTCATCATCACAGGCCTGTGGAGATTGAGCATGAGAGTCCTCTGCTGCTGGACATCGCGTCTGGATGGCCACAGAATCACGCATTTCAAATCCACTTGGTATTAGTTTTCTCACCACGAAACCATTTGCACGGTCTTCATCTCCCTCGTCGAAAGGACTTTCTTCCTCTCGTTTCTTAAGGAGCTTGGGAACAGATTCTCTTGACGAGCGCCGACCCGTGGGAACTGGAGAAGGTGACATTCTGCTTATATCAACAGCCGTCACTGCATGTTCATCCTCGTCGTCATCTTGCTCTCTTGGAGGCGTTTCGAAATCTTCATCATCTTGGTCATCCTTGATTACAGTGGGTCTTCGTCGACTTGAACGCAGCAAATCGTCTGCTGAATTTTCTTCCTCGGGCTGCCGAGCATCGAAATATACGGATGGCTCATCCAGATTTAACCTTGTTATCTCAGTGACAGGAGTTAAAGGAGACCTCTTTTCTAAAGTCGGACTCTCAACCTCCGTTTTGATGACACTTCCTACTCTCCGATCTGAACTCCATTCAACAGCAGTAACTATGAGTCTATTACGAGACAAATCATAAACATCATCTTTTTCTTCCTCCTCTTCCTCCTGCTGCTCGTTTTCTTCATCTCCTTGTGAATCATGTCGACATCCATGGGCTAGTGGTTGATCGGATCCAGACTTCTTCAAAATGCTGCGGGGTCGCGGACTGCTTGTTACTGGTGCAGACTCAACATCCCGATATCTTCTTCTTGGTGACTTACAATGTAGTGCAGTGTTCTCCTTTGTATCACCGATTATTCCAGAACTTTCTAAAATCATCCCTGATGGCATTTCTGCTGAATGTCTCTTGCGATAGACAGATACAATTTTTTGGTTGCTGTGGGAAGAGTGAGGTAAATAAGCTAAGGGTAAAGATGCTCTTCTACTATCACTCAATCGCCGACTTTTCTCTTCTGTATCAATAAGGTTTGATTCCGACTGACTTTGTCTAAGCTCAATATTAGGATGCTCTGAATCGCAAGCCAGGTCAGGACAGCTCCAGTTCCAAGCCTTGTATGAAGCAAAATTGTCTTGTTTTCTTTTTACACGTTCATTAACTTCCTCAATTTCAACAACAGGTGCAATTACAGCTTCTCCAGAGTTAGATTTACTTAGTGAAACAGGTTGGGATCCTGTTTTACGGGCAGATCTTTTTCCCTTGCTTGGCCAAGAAGTTCTGTTGTCCTTCGATGTAGATCTTCCTTTGGATTCTGCATGTACTACTCGTTCACGTAGTACCTTTCTAGGTGATGGTGTATGGTGTGAAGATTGACGATAAGCAGAATGGGGCAACAGTTGGTTTTTGGTTCGTAGTTCGTGTTCATTCCCTGATGCTGATACAGGTAACCGGAATGCAGCTGAAGACCTATGGAACATGAAAAGGCACATTTAAGATGTTGTTGTTGTTCCAGTGAGAATTGGTAACCTAGTTTAAATAATAGTAAAACAACTAATGAGTAAGCAGTAGTGATGGGGGTTTTTCTAATGAAAAAAAACAACAAAAAACTATTTTAGCTATGAAAAAAATAATTTCTAATGTATAATAATAATTAATTGAAACTTCCCAGGTAGGAATGGCAATTATCTCTTTTTGCTCCCTTCTGAGACCCACAGCTCAGAGATTCCTCACTAATGGCACATTTGTGAAAAAAATTAGCAATTTCTAATTTAACATCTCATGATTGACTGGAGAAAAGGGGTTCTTAATGAGAGGAGAACTGCACACTGAAATGAGTAGACAAACTGCAGAAATATTGATGCAATTAGCCAAAAAATCTTAGAAGTTGGGGGAGGGGGGACCCAACATACTGAGTTACGGTAAAACATGGTTGTGGACAAAAAAAGTTGAGAACCACTGACCTAGACCATGCAACGCAAGACCGATTACTTAACGAAGAGCTTTCCCTTGACAAAACAAAGTTACTATTAAATGTAAAAGGGTCTGGATTTTTTTAAAAGTTTTACAGGTAAGTAGATTTAAGAATGAAAAGTTGTTAAAATATGATATAAAAGACAATGTGAAATAACAACCTTGGGGAAGGTTCCTGAGAAAATATCGGTTTATGTTCTGGAGATGTGAGATGATCTTTTCCTTCCATTTCATTGTCTGTTTCTTCACTGTCATCAAAGGAAACCTGCCACTTGGAAGCCATTGTCACTGCAGCAGCTCCACCTTTTGTCACTTGCTGCAGAGCCGAAATGTTGTCATCGTCCGCCACGGCAACCTGAGTAATGGAAATATCCCTAGAATATCGAGACCTATGGAAGAATAAGACACAATTGAATACATCAAATAATTTAAATGATATGCAGAAGTAAAAGTTGTATCTCCTTTTTTTATCTGTTTATTATATTTCTCAAGAAATACAGTCTAATGATTACAAATAGACCATGAAAACAAATGGACTTAAGAGGGGGAAATAGGGGGAGAAAAGCTGATATCATTGTCAGCTTGACGTGCCTGGTCTCCCAATAAACAAGTTAATTATATTATACTGTATTATTGCTAATTAATAGCTCTTAGTACCTAATTATAAACATAAATTAATTGAACGATAATTAGCCTGTGGTTGAGCATTTTGGAGATCAAGTTTAAGGCTTGATAACCCCTGACCACCTGCACTATTAAATCCCATGTTCCCAGAGTCTAATTTCTATATTTAAATTTTTTATTTTTAAAATCTGCATGTAATAATTAATCGATAAAATGAGCGGTAACATACAACTGCTTTTAGAAATATATCTCAATTCAAACGTATATAAAGATACTGGCAAACAAGATGGAATTTAAAGCATGTAATAAAAAATAGTTTTAATACACCAGATGTGGTTTGAATTACCTACAAGCTTGGAGCAATGAAAAATATACACACATACATGTACACATATATATTCTTTTAGTACAATACATACTATGTATGTTATATATTGCTTTTACTATTATTTACCTTCCACCTGAATGAAATCGTCTGTGCCTGCCTTCCCTAAGCTGCAATTGTCTTGAGTCAGTTGGAGAAATGTTTGGAAATGACGGTGGTCTTGCGGCAGCTTCTCCAGTTCTCCGACTAGAATCTTGATGACTACTGTCCACGTCTCTCGCCTGCGGACTTGTACCTTGACTTCCTGGAGTTAACCCAGCATCACCTTTTACAGACCATCTAGTTTCTGGATGGTCTGCAAAACAAAGCTTCGGCATGCCCATTGTTCTACCAGACTCCACGGAACCTATGGGCCACTTCTTCTCTTCTCGTTCTTGACAATTTTCATCATCTGCATCTCTGCATTCTACTCTATCATCTTTATGAACTTTGTTTAGAGGACTATTCTCATCATTCTTAGCATCATCCTCATCCTCTTCTTCAACTTCCATTTTCTGTAAGAGAAAAAATCAAATTACAAAAAACCTGCCCCAGTGGCATTGGCATACACAAGTTCGTAAGGGGGTGGGGGTTATAGGCTCAATGGGGGGTTACAGAGCTACAACTTACATATTATTATGTTGAATATATAAAATCTCATTGCAAAAGGGGGTTACAACATCAACATCCCCCTGCATACGACAATGCCCGGTGACTTTGTGTCTTGATCATTTGGCAATTGTGTTATCTCTGTGAAGGGTAATAACATCTTACAAACATTGTATACGGTGAAAGGGGAGAGTCATTTCTGTGCCCTCGTGACCTAGCGGTTAAGGCACTCGGGATCTAATGGGGAGGGGGGTAGTTTGAATCTAGGCCATGGCAATCTCTCTTTTCCCTCCTATACATCGAAAGCTGTAGTTGGAGCTTAAATATGGGTGTCGGAATATTACTATCTATCCAGAAAAAGGCAGTAACACTGTCTACTTGATAGAATATAGTAAGATTTTTACTATGAAACTAACTATGCTTCGAATAATATATTCCACACTCATAAATACTAATAATTTAACACTAATATTAAAAATTACCAATATAATGATCCATATATCACCAGTTTATTTATTTTTACACTCATTGTGTTCAATTCAGTGATTCCTACATTCGCTGTACATTCAGTTCAGTGATTTCTACATTCATTATATATTTATTTGTTTATATGTACAGTTTGTTCACGTAAAGAAGTCCGATGGGACGTTTAGAAATAACGGGAGGTGACGTCACAAACGGCCTATCCCATTACAGTAGAGGAGAGCTCCAATTTCAGAACTCGATTTTGGCGCCGACAAACGTTCACCAAACGCCAGTTCTGAAATTATAGTTCTCCTCTGCAGTAATAAACTAGCCCGTTTGTGACGTCACCTCCCGTTATTTCTAACTGTTCCATCGGACTTCTTTTCGTGAACGAACAGCATACAGTTTTTATTGCATTTACAGACTGAGAGGTCTATTTATTACAGAGCCATCTACTAGTCTTGTTTTCTTTAATCCTCAAAAAACTTCATCTTCTGCAATCACATCCACGACTATAGGACAAGAAAAGCACTGTATCATAATGGTTTCAAGATAGATGGATAAAAAAAAAAGAATGAAAAGAAAAGGGCAGGAAGATATTCTTGTACGGAGATACTATACAGATTAATTTAATTTCACGTGGCACTTACTTCGACCTTGATTTCCGGGCTAACGTTTTCGTCATCGGCCTGTCTGGCGATGATATTCCCACCACTGTAGTAATAGTTGTTGTTTTCGATGAGTTGAGGTCTGCAAACATTGGTGAGATTGGCATCTTGTACTGCTCTGTCAATACTTGCTTGTTCAAGGGGATGGTGATAATTTTGAGCAAGTGGTCCAGATTTAGGTCCTTGGTGTTGAGATCCATGAGGATGTGCAATAATTTCTTTAGGTGCTTTACCAGTATCTTCTGCAGCACCTTTGAAATTTTCTCCATGATCTTCAAAACTGGCCATTATATTATCATCTAACATGTTGTCTGTGCCATGCGTAGCTGGCGGAACCGTTCTGCAAATGAAATTACCTTTAATTTATGGAAAAATAAAACTGAGCAAGTTTCCTTTAACAGGCCTATTTAGGCTATATACTTATACATATATAGGCAGCTCAAGGGTGCTAAGATCGTGTTGAGCAGAGACTTACAGTTTTCTGAGGAATTCGGACCTGTTAGGACCTACAGAACCAACTCCCCAAAATAATGTAAACAATTAGTTGGTAAGCGTGCTTTTTTGCACTGTTGGGAGTTGAACCTGGGCTAGAAGCCTGGGATAATAGCAGAGGTGGATTAAGTCTATTGAGGGCCCCTGGCGGTAAAAATTTTAAGGCCCTGAGACACAAGCCCCAAAACAAAACAAAAATTGTATAATGAATTAAGAATTTTTTCGGGAAGATTTCAGTAGTAAATTTTTAGTGAGTTCCTTAAACCGGCAATATGTAACTAATAATAAACTCAACGTTTCAAGAAAAATCAGATATTTATTCAAAAAATTTAATAGTAAGTTACCTCAGTGCTTAAAAAATGTTTTGTATATAAATTTGTGTCTTGATTTTTCTTTTCTTTGACAGATTCATCAATTATTTTTGCAGTATCTATTTCATCCAAAATTTTTTGTTCTAGGTATAATATGGCCATGTTGTTCAATCTGTCTTCTCCTATCGTACTCCTTAAATAGCATTTAACGCATTTTAAAACTGAAAAAGGTCTTTCATATATGATATTGGCATTGTTAAAAATATTTTCGAAATAATATCTACATTAGGAAAAGTTCCACTCTCTCTTTATACACTTCGAACTATTATTCAATAGCATTTCTGGCTATTTATTTATCAACACTTCTGATTATTTATTTATCAGTTTCTTATATTCTTATTATTTCTCCTTTCATAACAACATATATTAATATTCTTTGCAAATGTTCTTGCGAACTTCCTTTATCATTTATAACTTTTTAATATCACTTGAGATATTATATCGGGCTTCCAAACATAAATTTTTTACCATCATTCATCTATATAATTATTATTTTTCATAAATTCTACAAAAATAGAATAAACAGTACTTTTAAATTGGACTCTTTACGTCCTGGTATATATATCCAAGCGAGATAAATACTTACTGATAAATACTTCAATAATAATCATTAATAATAATAATTCACCAATAATCCCATTGATCATTCACCCCATAATAGACAAATACTCTCTTTCCCCCTTTTTTTTTATTTCTAAGTTTTATTTATTCAACAATAAGGATTATTTCCTTAAAATGATGATATTAATAATAGTTCGACGGGAGTTTTAGAAAAATTAATACAGTCGGAGCAGGACATAAACATCCTCTCCTCCTCGAAGATTTATCCAGAAACTCCGATTTTAGCATGGAAATATTTTTTAAACAACGATCCAATAAAGTCCTTTCAGCATTCTTGCACTCAAATGTGTGTGTGTATGCACACACAGGATAAGTGTTTAAGGAGTGTGCCCAGAGGTTAAATCAAAGTTGTTCTTCTCAACTTCTTATGAGAAAAATGGCGTTGTTGAGAACAGGGTTTCCGCCATTGCAGTTTTATTTCATTTAATTCTACTGTCGTCTATTTAATTATACATGGCATGGGCGCACATGAGGGGGCTCAAGCCCTCCCCCCCTAGCCGTTCAAAAATTTTATTTGCCCGATTCTGCTATGCATTTACTTTCAAAAGTTTTACAAGCACATTTTAAAATAAGGTACTTTTTAGCTCATTACTAATTGTCAAGCAGTATCAATTATTTTTGTAGCATTTTAGTATCTTGTACATTCACTAAAATTTTTGAAAGCCTTGAGAAGAAAGTAATAATTTTTCTCAATCCCCCACCCCCAGAAGTACTCATATGGACGCACATAATACACGGTGAAACTAAAGTTATGACTAGAGCCCAGATTATATGCACTAAGAAACCAGCAAAATATGCACTCAGCCTCAAAATATCCACTTAAAATGAATAAATATGTATTTAAAATTTTTTTAACGCTCAAACATCTTATATCCCATATTTTAAAACAAACAGATTTATTATTAATCAGCAAGCAGAAAAATGTGATATACATTAAATCATATGTTTTGTACATAGTAAATTCTATGACTGTATAACAAAATGTGTCTCTCGTTGTTCTAAACAGTTAAGCTTTATCTTCTATCATGTAATAGCATTTTTATGGCCCAAAAGGAACCTTTTCAGAGCTACAAGAGGTATTGAACAGCACATACATTTTTGCGGGTTATCTATTACAGATAGCTTGTCAATGATAGACCCATGTCTATCACTGAAGGAAAATGGTGTGGAAATTTAGAATAAGTGTTTGTTTTAATTTGACTTTCAATCAATTTCCAGTCAAACACAGTAAAACTCAGCTTTGGTTTTCCTAACATGGATGGTGGCTATAATTCAGCTACGACAACATTTTGGCGTCCTAGGACATAATTAAACGTGTACATTTACGAATTCCATTGCCTTTCCACTCAGATAAGAAGTAAGAAGAAAGTTCAACTTTAGTATTGTGGTGAAATTTTTCAGATGAGAGAATAATAAAATTCTGAAAATTGCTAAAACCCTTAAAATATGCATTTATTCTGGAAATTCATGGTTTTTGTGCATTTATATTCAAAAACACTAAAAACAGCTAAAATATGTAATTGAATATATTACGGGATCTAGTTATAACAGTAGCATTTAATCGTTCTGCACTCATCTTTGCAATGGCGCACACGAAATATTCCCAAGGAGGGGACCCAGTAGTTCAAGGAATTTTTGGTATAAAAAATGCCCAGGGACCATATCAGTTACGGTTGTTTTTTATGTTCATTTATCATTATTAAATTACTACTAATTTGACAGTGCAATATACTTAAATGATTAAAAATGGTGGATTTTTTTGTACAATTTTACAATGGCCAGCTTTTGTTTTCCACAAAAGATCACTGTTTTAGTAATAGATTTAAAAGTAATCCTATTGTGCAAAACTTGCTTTTGCTTGCCCTCTGTCCACTACTTGATCTACGGAAGCCTTTTTTCCTTTTGCGACCTTTAAAAACTCATCGGCTTTGTGAACTGAATCCTTATGATAGAGAAAAGTTCTAATGTTATCTGAACTTCTCCAAGGTCTTCTTCCAATTATTAAATTCTTTTGAAACAAGTTGACCTGTGGCTTGTGTTGATCTTAAACAGACTTCATGGGGTGAAAAGAGAACACACAAAATTTGCTATAGGCACTGTCTTCTAATTTGGGGCAAGTTATGCTTACTCAGTTCAGATGGGCAGAACTTCCGACTGTGGTGAGATTTTCCTTGACTTTATACAGCACTAGTGACGGTCGTGGGAAAATTGCAATTTGCATATGGTTCGCAAAGACTTTTAAACATTGTTATCCTATCTTCATCAGTGAGGTTAGATTTCTTGACATAATTAGAAATCTCTACAGTCAGAATTTCCAATTTAATTGTTTTGGTCTACCTTTACCTCCTAGAAAGCGTTTGAACACAGCCCTAGCCACTGCTGTTGCCTTACTCAACAGCAGTCTCATCAATGTCACAGAGTTCAGGGAAATGTTGCTGGGATCGTCATTACTTTCAATTTTACTACTTTCAAAAAAAGAATTTCTGTTGGCGTAATAATTTTCCACTTTGTTAGCCCAAGGGGTGCGCGGGCCCCCAATGTAGGTGCGCCAGGGCATGTTTGAACTAATATGATTTTTAATTAACTTTAATTTAAAAAAAAGAACGTTTTGTACTTATATGCGTAAAACACGGGACTGATATTAATTATTGCATCTTTTGCTTTTTGTGTTATGGTAGATTTTAACTGGGAATCTCTCACGCTCAGGGTCCCTTGATATTCGGGGGCCCCTGGCGGCTGCTTAATCCGCTATTGGGTAATGGCACATTTGGAGAATGCGTTACTACTGCAGAGCTATTTCCTTTAATATAAACTGTACAAATAATAAAGACGCAGCTTAAAATAATAAAAGTTGCTTCAACCAAGCTTGGAAATCGATTCTGATAGCGATATTTAAAACACGTGTGTGATGTATAATCTTTAAAAATAGCTATAAATTTATTACATTGTTTTTCAGAATATATTTATATACTCATTTAAAAGTTGCTTGGTATTTTATTTAGAAGTGCATCAGTGCCGGATTTACTATGTATAAGCCATTGACCTTGAAGTGACCTGGTGTTATTTGTTTAAGTTGTATTTTAATGTCATTGATTTGCAAATATCCGAGAAATTTTCAATATTATCAAGCCTGAATATTGAAGATATTGAACTTCAGAGAAGAACTTGCGGACTAAATGTCACGACAGCTACATTTTTTTAGGGGTCCATTTTATCTTCCCAGTCTATGGCTTATCAAAACCTTAATTCGGCAGTGGGTGAAACCGTACGAAAGGAAAAAAAAAAGAATAATAATAATCACCAATAAGATACAATGGCGCAATCACCCCCCCCCACCACTTGAGCCGGGAGTATATCATGGAAAATGAAAAGTACCAGACACTTGGCTAAAAACAGGAATCGAACAAATCGTCCCTCCACCTTGAGAGATTTCTGAACCCACCCTTGCTGTGCGTAGTATAAATAGTGTATTAACACTTTACCTACCAGAAGCCTATTAATAGGCTATTTTTCACCAACGCTTAAGGACCGGTAGCCTATTAATCGGCCTTTCGCTTGCCAGGGTTTGCTGGCAATTGAAAAACTGATTAATAGGCTACTAGTCATTAAGCATTGGTGAAAATTAGCCTATTAATAGGCTTCCGGTAGGTAAAGTCTTAATTAAACAATCGAGAAATTTTCTTAAAACCGTGGTTTTCTTCATTCTTAATAATAAGTTTTTTGTTTGTGTTTTATGATGCAAGGACAATAAAAGTTATGTTAACTTAGGACTTACAGTTCGTTCACGTAAAGTTGTCCGATGGTATCGTTAAAATTAATGTGAGCTGACGTCACAAACGGTCTAGCAAATTACAGCAGAGAGGAGAATGTCATTTCAGAACTGTTTTTTAGTGAACGTTTGTCTGCGCCAAAAACCAGTTCTGAAATGACGTCCTCCCCTCTGCTGTAATCGGCTAGGCCGTTTGTGATGTCAACTCCCGTTATTTCTAACGGTACCATCGGACTACTTTTCGTGATTGAACTATACAATGTCCCGAAAAATTCAAACCTCCCGAATACAGTGGGCAGTTAGTTAGTCATTAAGCGGGGGCTTTTTTTTTGGAGAGCGCACTGTTGGAAATCGAACCTGTGGTACCACTACACTACTGCAGAGTAATGGTGGATCCAGAAATCTTTCAGGAGGGGGAGGGGTGGGGACGATTCCCAATTCCTATTTTTAGCAAGGTGTATGGTACTTTTCATTTCATTGGGCATGATACAATATGGTTAGGAGGGGGGGGGGAGGCAGTCGCCCATTGTCCCCTTCGATCCGTCAGTGCCACAGAATTCCTTAATAGTAAGTAAATAATTCCGTAAGTCCTTGAACCAGAAAAAAAGCACACAGGCGCCAGAGAAGGGAACTGAAAATGCGGTAAGAAATTAAAACTGCATTTTACCCAGCTGGAGGTGGTTTTGAGATGACAGCTGGGGAAGTGGTCACAGTAGTCGTGATGGAATTGTCAGTATAATTCTTTTCCCAGTCGAAGGGGTCCGACTCCTTGATTCCTCTTCGTTTCATGCATCGTTCAAAAAGGCTTCCAAGTAGTGCGTAATCTGGTCGGTCAAAGTATTCGAGCGAGGAGACGTGGTCCAGAAATTGACGAAAGTCTGAAGGCAAGTGTTTCAACAGCAAACGGTGGTCATACTTTTCCTTCATGGTGCCAACCTGCAAACGAAAGAATGATGCTTTCATGAAAGAATATATCTGCATGTGATTATGGCCAGTGCTCAACAAATTACGGTGAACCATACTCGATGCAAAGAGAAAATCTAACAAAAAAAGATTTCCTTCTTACTCGCCATCTGTTGAAGTCTAGTCGCCAAAGACGACCAGATTTGTTAAGCCCTGACTGTGATATATATTTAAAATATATAGTATTTATTTATTTAGTTAGTTAGTTATTAGTACAATTAACGTTGTTTAATCAAATACCTGTTCTTTGTCCTTAATCTTTCTCCAAGGAAGTTGCCCATTCACGAACTCAACAAGCATATAAAACAAGGACCATAAATCATCATGACGGCCCATTTCCTAATGGGAGAAAAGTATACACAATTTTTCAATGATAATTTATCTAGTACGTATAAGTTTTCAATAAAAAAAAACCAAACTGTTAATTAAACAATTATGTAGTCAATTTAAATATTTAATTTGAATGTTCTTTGAATTCACTGAGATAAACCATTTTTGATGACTGAAATAAAAATGGAGTTTGGAGGAGGAGGAGGGACGCGTTGATATTGAAACTTCTAAATATATTAATTAAAACCTTCAAATACGCTAATCCTCATCCTTTTACATTATAAATATATAAATTGAAACTTTATGTAATATCATATAAATTGAAACCTTTAAACAATAGTATATACGCTGAAACCTTTAAACAATAGCACGTAAATTGAAACTTTGAAATACACAGTTGAAATTATTTATTTTACGTCCCGAAACCAAGGGCATAGCAATTCAAAAATTATGGAGGACAGGCTCAAACAACTTTAAAAAAAATTAAATGATTCCGCGTTAAGGATTTATTAAGCTTATAATTAATCTCCGTATGGTAACAGTACTTTTTCCCATACAATTTTGTTCTTTTTTTTTATCCCTCCAGCTAGTTTTCTCTATATTTAACCCTCAAGTTAAGCCTGCAACGGTTTACAACTATTTGTTATCATTTTCTGTAATGTTTAACATAGATGTCAGTGGAATCAGTCACTCTGGTAAAAGAACGATCCAGCACGGAAATAATGATGGGCGATCTTGTTCAATGACCTGGTAGTGAGAATGATTCTTCTCTACTTCAGTAAGTACTCGAAACTCGCATAAAGTCGGTTTGTTGCGACGTACGAATAGTTTTTAAATTGCATTCAATTTTGTAAGATATTTTATCATTTTCCCTTTTATAATTTTATATTCCATTTAGTTTTATTTAATATTACAATGATTTCATAATATAATATTATTTATTTTATATGTTATCTTCTAATCCAGTCATGTCTTATACGTGACATTATAACGATTCCAAATGAAACTGATTCACATAGATGCTTCACCTCCGATGAACCCATTTACAGCGTTAGGCGGGGTCTGCGTGTAATTATACGTAACATTATATTGTAACTTTGAGTGTCATACCTTTGTAAAGATTAACTCTCACAAACTGTTAAAATATTCAAGTCGCATATTAATTGGAAACACTATATAATTCATTCTTTTCATAGCCGCGAGCTGTCTTATGCGCCAGCTAACCAATACAAAAGAACACAGAAATATCAACATAGGATGGATAATAAGGCATCTTCGTAATATACAGTCGATGTACTGTCAATTGTAATATGCATCTCATCTTAATAAACCAATTCAATAAACCATTTTGCTAACGCGATTCTTCTTTTTCTACTGTTTGGAGTCCAGTAATATAAGGAACCTCCATCCGTACTACAATCAATGTTAGAGATCGGCTGTTATCAATCTCGCCAATACAGCATCACACCTCTACACCTTATACGTTTGGCTGTCATACCAGGCTTGTAGCCAAGACGGGGTGCGGCCCAATTGCCCCATCGAGCTATTTATATACATAGAACAATCCCAGGTGCCCTGTGCCCAATATGCTCTTTGCCTTGCCCCAGTTTCCCCTTCATCCTGGCTACAGGCCTGTGTCATACCTTGTAAATTTAAATGCTACACTTGGTAAGTTTCAGTGTCCTACCTTGTTTTTGTGAGCATTGATAGAGGCATAACGCACAGTTCCTCTGAAGCCTGCTGCGGCACGTGGGGGCCGGACTTCTCCAGTTGCAGTGACATATTGGCGAGCCAACCCAAAGTCCAGCATGTAGACCATCCGGCACGTATTTGGTAATCTTCCCATTGAGAAATTTGACTACACAAGAAACAGAAACAGACACTTAGAATGACATAAAACTTCATTGTCAATCATTATTAAACGATGCATTTCTTTAACATTAAATGTTGTTTAATTTATTATCTGCAATCTACCAGGGCCGGATTTAGGTACGATGCGTCCTGGGAATAACGATTTTTGGCGTCCCCTTTATTGGCGTAATTAGGGGCTAAACCCACTAGAAATTTTTTTTTTTAAGTATCGAGGTCTACGGTTTACCCCCTAGAAAATAGGTAAGTCCCTTAGATTTCGAAGCTAGTTACGCCCATGGCCCCCTTCCGCCGTACTACCAAAACAAATAAAATCTTGTCATTCCGCTCCCTCAGATGCGATGAAAAATCGCGGAGGTTAGGGAAGGAGGTGCATTTTTGATTAGCCTACATTATGTGCATTATTATAAGATATAATAACGATATTTTTATAAATAAATTTAGTTTATTTGACGACGATTTTTTTTTTGTTGAGATATTGGAGGCGGGACAAGGGCAGAATAAAATTTCAGGGAGGGCGCAAAGCTTGAAAATTTCACTTGTAAGTTTAGTTTTATTTTTTACTTGAAAATAATCATTTTTAATGTAAATTTATTATTCTCAGGGGGGTGCACGCCCCCTGCATGAATCCAGCCTGTGCGGGGGCAGGGATTGTTTCACACAATTTTTCAGAATTTCAGATTTAGATAAAAGGTGGAGGGCTCCTTCTCGGGGAGAGCTGATCGACAGAATTCTACGGTAAATAAATTGCAATTTTAAAAAAAAAATCCGCAGCCTCTTACGCCCTGGGCAAGTGCCCAACTTGCCCATTTATAAATTCGACACTGCAATCTGCTAGTAAATTAAATTCTAGTTCTTGTTTTATATTCCTACTTTTAATTTTTAAATTAAGTTTAGATTTTGGAATAAAATGTAGAGTGAAATTAAAATTAAATTAAAACGGAATATAGAAGAAAAAAAAATGAAATGAAATATAAAAGACAATGTAAAATAAAACGTAAAGGAAAATGTAAAATGAAATGACGAGACTGCATGTAATATGGTAGAAATAAAAAAACCGAATGCACGGTCGAAGGACGGACGTGAATACGTTCCCAATGCAACGTCATTTGTGCCAGGGGATTTAATGGAACTCAGAAATGAATTGATGCATTTATTTTTACACAGCAACCGCGGTTGACCTAGCAGTCGACGTTTACATTTTTGCGTGCCCTGTGCCTCCCGACCTTCTCAGCCATTGACAATAGTATATCTCTGGATAGCTGCTGAGACACTCTTTCCAATGCTATGCGTTTTCTATATTTTTTTTGCGCGCGTTTTGGCTGACATTTTGAAATTTTCTTGTTTGAGATTTTTTTACTCACTAAAAGTGGTTAAATGTTTTGGATTGTACAAGCACCGTGTAGATCTAATCGAGATCTATCGTTTGGGAGCGAGAGATCAAAATTAGCGTTGTAGGTGCCTGGAGTCTCGAGCTGTACTGACTGGATATTTTCGCGGACACCCAAATTGGCCGCTGGCATCAAGCCCCGCCACTCGCGTACCTCGCATGCGCGGCAGTGACTCAATGTTTTAGAGGTAACGGAACTATATGCCGGTTGGGAATGATAGAAAAATCATTCCAGTTGGACCTATAGTTTTGTAGCCATTCAATAGTTTGTATCGTTATGCAAGCGTTACATCAAGATTTCTGAAGACCGGAGAAAACTTCTAGATGTATTCATGTCAAAAATGAAGTTTGATGTTTTTACTTACTGGTTTGATATCCCTATGCAGAAATCCGACTTCGTGGATACTTTCGATTGCCTTCAGGATCTGCAGTCCCAGTCTAAGGGTTGTACTAAGGCTATAGGCTGCCCTCGGTTGGCTGCGGCGAAGTTCGGCTAAGTTTTTACCTTGGAGTTGCATAACGACGTAGTTGAAACGGTCATTTCGACCGCATCCAATAAAGCGGCATACATGTTCCCGACCTATAAAAAAACAAATTACTGGACACAGAATCACATATACTTAAGTTGTAACAATGCAGGGAAATAAGATGCTACTCTGTTCCATCGTATTCGCATCTTTTCAAGAGATCATCCCAGACAGCAAAGATCATCCTAGGCGCCATCTTGGAGAGGACAGTTTTAGCCTTATCAATTTTGCTTTGAGCTTAATTTCTATGAAAGGCAGTTGAGTGTGAAATCCTTCGAAATAGTCCTATCATTTTTAAGGTAATCGAAAGAAAAAATAGTGAAACGTTCGGTTTCCGGTTTTGCATACTACTACTGAAGTGTGTCATTCGAAGTATGGGCTTCGTGGTAGAAGATGCCAAATGCCTCATTTAACTTCATGTATGATCAATAATGGTGATTAAGGATATTATTATTTGTTTACAGACCATTAATTTCCAAAGAGATGCACTTTATTGCATATCGACAGCAGAGAATTGGGATGAACGAGTCGATGTCGTGGTAATAAAGGTTGTACTTGGGATGGGTGGGACTTCTAAGAGATACGGGCAATCTCCTGCGTCTATATCTCTGTCGTCTGCGGAATCCAACTTAGGAATACGTATAAAAAAAGCACTCATCAGTGGCTTGGAGGTGGGGTCAGAGCTTCAAGCCACTACCATTAGGAAAGGCGTAAAAGGGGGGCGCAGGATCCCAAGCCCCTTCTATTGGATATCAAAACACAATATTTTCTCACATTTATTTCGTTTTCTTTAAAGCTACTTGAGCCCCCACACACACACACACACACAATTCACTCTGAGATCCAGCCATAATTTTAAATTGTTACGCTTCTGCACATTGGATTTCAAAGCATATTTTTCTCTTTAACGCTGAATTACGTGATATATATATATTTTTAATGCTACTTGTTTTTTTTTTTTTTTTAAACCACTGGCACTCAGAAGTACCGGAACCCGCACCAGAATTTTCTGCACGGCATACAAACTAGAGCTTCACCTCCACGCCAGTAGTTTTCAAATCGGAAATGTTGTCACGGAACCCTAGGGTTCCATCTAATACATTTTAGGAAATACTGCTTCTATGCCATCGTCAACGCCCTTGACCCAAACCCGCGACGCCCCAAGGAAACATGACGCCCAGTTTGAAAACCCCTGTGCCCCAGCATAGGGGTTTTCAAACTGGGCTTTACAGAGGGCTTGGTTACCTTTTCCGCTGAAATACAGAATACATAGTGTAGTGGACGTTGCGAATCGTCTACGTTAACGATTACCGCACTAATTAGCTAGCTTTAATTATGCTATTAATTAAAACTTAATTGTTAGGATAGCGCTATGAAGTGACAGCGAGATGCTAATCAATACTTACGATACTTTATCATACGGTAGTATTAATTTATGGTATATTTTCATTTAACCAGGGGCGGACTGGGTTCTCCAAGGGGCGCATACCTTAGATTATTGGAGGGCGCGAGTCCTTGCCCATTGGGAAAACGAGTCCTACAGCCCATGAAGGCGCACCAGCCTAGTCCGCTCCTGCATTTAACTACATAAAATAAGCGATCTTTTAACAAATATAAGGCATATCCAAACAGTATATTTGATAAAGTGTGTGACAAATCTCCCATTTTCAATTGAGGTAGTTTTATCTGCAAGACAATTTTCTTTAATTTAAGTTCAAAGTGAACAAACGGCCGTCTAGACGAAATCCACAGTTTTTGCAAAGTTCGTTTAATTTTTTTTTTTAACCAAATGGTTTCTCAAACAACATTTGCCCACTGTAATTTCTATAGAAGGAAAAATTATGAAAAATAACACGAAGCATTTTAAAATCAACGACATATTGGCATACTTCTTTTATGAATATGAGATATAGAGCCACACGGAAAAAAGGAAATACAGAAATTGAAAAAAACACAAAGTAGTGCAGAGAGGGGCGTGCTTGAAATAACTAGGGGCGATCGAAAAAAAGTACTTGAATGAGAGAGTAAATAAGAGTTGAGGAGATCGTTGCTAAGGCAAACGAGCTGAAATGATAGCGAGATGGACACACTGCAAGAAGGACTGATCAATGATGGGCAATTGAAATTCTCAACTGGACCTCAAAAAACAATCACGAGCCAAGGAAATATACACAAACAAAATGGACGGATGAAATAAGAAAACAGGCTGGTGTAACGGTGAGATGAACTGTCCATAACATGATGGGGGCATTTGAAAAGACAGAACTCCATCTAGTAGTGGACAGATGATGGCTGAATGCGAGGATTGGCGGAATAACTGATTTAAATTTAGCATATTAGTGCGTGTATAGCACTTTCACAGAGCTTAAAAGCTGCGCATGCGCAGTGCGTACCACAAAGTTTTGTGAAGAAAAAGAGACACAGAGCTACGTCGTTGGATACTACTAGGCTTGAGATAGAATTGTGAGAAATCACTTTTTACGAAAGATGAAAATTATATACATTGCCTCCTTCACTAATAACCATAACCACGCCCCTAATTTCTGACTAGGGTATTCGTATCTCGAGTTATTATCTACGGTGAATTTTCTTTACTAGAAATAGATGTACAGAGGCGGGGTTAAAGAGAAAATGATATTAATTGCTGCATTGCGAACCGACTAATACAGTGAAGTATGTCCTTAACGATATTCCAGGACCTGGAAAAGATATCGTTAGAGACAAGGTTAAACCTATATCTATACACGACGACATACATATATGATGACCATGTTTGTCGGGGTCGGAAAAAAATGCCATTATGGACAGGTTATCATTATAGATAGGTTTCACTGTATTTGCAAATTGTACATTGATACCTGTTCATATAGTTCAAATATGGATTGCCACTTAAAACGTAAGTGATTTGTCAAACCCTTTCCATGATGCATATCAAAGTCCAGAAGTAAGCGTTATGCCTAGAACCGTATTACTTAATCAGTCTGCTTATGTATGATAGGTAGGCAAAATAGTTTATTTACTGAGTTTAATGTGAAATAGTTTGTTTACTGAACGACATGGTTCACCTGTACTAGAAGCCGTCTCTAGGACTTTTATGTTACAAATCTTTCTTAGCGTTGATTGGTTTACTAAGGCTTTGTTTATGAAAAAAAATTATGGAATTCATATATATACATATAAAATAAATTTCTCGGTTTAGATGTTCAGTGAGAATTTTTGTAAATGGTGTTCCATAAGCAAATTTTAAAGCATTTTACATTATCAAAGTGCAGGGTTTTTTTGTTTGTTTTTTATAAAATTAAGTATCGCGAACATTTATTTACAAATATTGTGAATTTTGATTTCTGAACGATTATGTGCACATGACTGTATATATTCTTATAGGTTCATTTATTTTGTATTCCGGAATTTGCGCCATTTTAGCACCGTGCGAGTCACCAGAGCAGTGCGTGGTATACGGGTACACGAGACAAAGAAAAATTAATATTGCAGTTTAAGACATTTTAGCGCCACACCTAAATAGTATGAGGCTAAAGAAGCAGTGAGTGCATATACAGCAAAGAGGCATATACAGCAGAGTGATCATACAGCATGAGGCCAAAGAAGCAGTGAGTGCATGGTACAGATACGTGAGGAGAAAGGGAAATCAATTCTGGTTCAAACTACGCATAACGACATTTGAACATTGCACCAATGTTACAAGTTTAAACGAGAGGATAACGTGACAGGCAATGACCTCAGATGAACCTAATAAATAAATCGAATTAATGTACAACGAATAAAATAACAGCTTCTAGACGTAGTTGATAAAAAGATATATCTAAAACTAGGTAACAGTACAGCATTCGATAAATCAATTTTAACATTAATGAACGTCATTTGAAATTCTTTGCACACTGAAATCGCATTTCTTTCAAAGACGTGACAACACAACTTTTTGCCAATTTCTTTAAAAGGATATTATAAAATAAATGTCCCCAATTTTTATAAAATGATGGATTTTAAGCCAAAATTTGAAATACATAACATATTCTATACTCCAAAAACTATAGATAAATTATTGTAATTTTCGAATAACGAAAAAAAAAAAAGTTTTAGGGTTAAAGATGAGGGCAGGTAAGACATAAAATAACATTCAAACTTTTACCTCGTGAATTAAACACGATACCATAAAGTATAACTAGCACATTTACACACGCTGCCTTTGCTGATGATATGGGCATCCATAAGGGGCGGGGGGTTGGGGCTTGGGACCCCCTATAGCCGTTGTTTAAAACTTTGATTTGTCCGATTTTACTCTGCGTGTACTTTCAAAAATTTCGGTCACATTTTAAAATAAGGTACTTTTTAGCTCATTACTAATTGTCAAGCAGTATAAATTATTTTTATAGCATTTTAGTATAATGTACATTTACTAATATGTTTGGCAGCCTTGAAGGAGGTGATTATTTTCTCAGCCTCCACTGAAAGTACTCATATGGGCGCCACTGGCTGATGAGCATTATTATTCAACGTTGTGGGTTATGTCTTGGTAATATCTGCGTTAAAGTGCGTTTTTCCCTCCATTTTACTATGAATTATATCGTTATTTCCTGCCAAATTAATTATTATCTAATCTAATTAATTATTAAGAATATTTTGTGTCAGTATTAGGAATGCTTTATGTTACTTCTAAAGGGCATGATGCCATAGGCGTAGTCATGGGGTTGTAACCCCCCATTGCAATGAAATTTTGTATATTTAACATAGGAATATATGAGTTGTAGCTCTGTAACCCTCCCTCATTGAGCCTATAACCCCCCCCTCTTATGAACTTTCTACCTACGCCTATGCATGATGCCATTGTCATTTTTAACCACTTAGTTTATAATGTCGTTTCAGAGAAGTGGTGGGGCTGCCGTGCCAAACGTAAATAAAACGTCTCAGAGACGTTGTAGAGCTGATCGGGCTACAGGCGACATTCACTCAGTTTTCTTCACCGCATTCGGAACTGCAGACTTACTTTTTACGAGAAATTATAAAAGGCACGCGCGTTTATGGCACGCGCTATTGGAAATTAAATCGTAAGGCAAGGGGTTAAAATACCCTATTTATTATGGGCAATTTATGAAGGTAAAACGCCCTGTACGGACACATATAGAGATTACCAGAAAGTGTTTACATGTACTGGGCAATTTAATAAAGCCAAAAATATGAAATTAATCCATTCGAACAACACTTGATTTATCAAGTAGCAATTTGATAAATTACCTTGCAACTTTTTGAGGACGGCAACTTCCATTTTCAGGACCTGTTTGGCTTGCTTTGAAGATTCCAGCTTGAGGGCGACTAATTCCCTCGTCACCATGTCTAAGCCCTCGTAGATCTCGCCAAATCCTCCACCGCCGATCTTCCTCGTCTGTAAGATAAAACACAAAAAAAACAACAACAACCGAGTAAACAACCGCTTGTTGAACGAATTGCGCAGCATATTTGATGTCAATAACTGCAGCCCTATTCCAAACGTCCGTACATACACCGGGGAGCTTGCAGGGAGGGGCATTGAATAGGGACTATCAGGATCGTACATTCACGAAGGCTCCGATTCTACCCATGTACATAGAAGTTAAGAAGTCTTTGACTTGTTCATTCATTCATTTAACAATAAAAATAGACTTCAGTATCTCCTTTCTCCGTTTTATCCCTGGGGGGAGATGAAGGCCCTCACAAAAGGTCTTTATTTACCTCAATTTTTTACCGGTCTTTTGACCCCTTCTAATGTTTCATCCTCTTTTTTAATTCTGCATCCTACAGTTCCCCTCCAGGTGTTGCTTGGTCTATCTCTCTACCTCCCTCCTTGGGGGTTCCAATCTAATGCTTGGCTACACACATTGTTCGGTTTCTTCCTGAGTGTACGTGCTAATCAGCCATATTTCCTTTGCTTTATTATGTCCGCAGTCAGTGCAGAGGGATATAAATGATTTATTAGGTACTTACTTCATGACTAAGGTGTTGCACTTAGTCATGAAGGGTGTTGGTTCTACATAAGTTTCTCTTACCATATGGACATAATAGACGCAGGGGCGGACTGGGCCGCCAGGCTGATGCGCCCTCATGGGCGATAGTCGGGAATTGTTTTAGTAGCCTATGGACTAACGAACTCGTACCCATCGAAAATCCAAGGAATACACCCTTTGAAAGGACCCAGTCCGTTCCTGAATATATGCATTATTACTATTAACAGGAATCGACAGGCACATGCCAACAGGGAGGCAGGGAAGTTCGCTCCCAGTTTCAGAGGAGGAGGAGGGACGAAAGGTATATCCCCCCCCCACTATTGAGGAATACTATTAAAATTTTAACTTCAAAAATATCATTAAACATTGCCACTAATGTAGCAAAGCTGAAAGAAACTTAGATTTTAATTTCATTTTCTGTCAATAAATGTCAGCACCATACCGTCAATAATACAGCTTCGACAGTGCCCCTCCTTGGCGTATCTATTGTTAAAAAAATTAGCGTCTCTTTACCTGTATATTTTTTTTCAGTCTTTGTGAAACCATCGATTTTAAAGCGTGGTGCTCTGCAAAATCAGTAAAATTGTAAATCGTCCAAATGGTTGTTGTTTTGTAATTCAGTTTATTTTAACTATTTAATTAACTAATTAACATCTAATTAACAATTGATATATCTAATTAATAGTTCATAATAACGGTTTGAATTTCTGGCCATAGATGGCGCCACCAATTTGTCGTCGTAAGATACCTCTTTCCCCCTTTCCTACTCTCTAAAACGTTGGCAGGTCCCTGGTAATCGACAAAGCGCGGCAAACGGTACTCGCCTGCTTCCAAAGGAAATCCAGCAACGTAGTAGGAAAAGGTGATTCCCTCCTCGCCAACTGCAAACTTTTAAGTTGCCAATGGCGATAGAGCGACCGGGTTTATTGAATCTTGATCGTCATTTATTTATTCATGTGTCTTTCTTGATCCCATACCCACCCACCCACCATTGGTACTGTGACCCTATTGGTATCTGGCAGCTCTCTGCTGAAGGCGAAGCGTCGTCAGTCGTTTCTTCATGGGGGCACCATACAGGCGACTGTCATCACCTCCCGACACGTTTACATTACGACCAAGGGCAGACTAAGCCTCCGGCTCCGGGGCCGGTGCGCTCGCATAAGCTATAGAATTCGAGGCCCTTCGATAATCCAAGGTATGTGCCCTTTGAGAGGACCCAGTCCGCCCCTGTATATGATCAAGCTTACTTCGGAGTTGAATCCGAAACCAAAGAGTCAGGAGGCGGTGATTAAACTCACTGGCCCATTGGGCAATTGAGGCATTATAAAACCGCCTTTATTTATATTTCGCACGATCCGCTTGATGTAAATATGAGAGGCATTACTTTTACATCACTACGCTTATTACGACCGAAACTGGATTAAAGCCGAGCGAAAGTGTAAGGCTTTCCGTTCACATTACATTATTTCGTTCGTATGGATAACGAGTCGTGACATTTAAGACACATTATAATTTCGTTGCATACACAGAACGAGTTGCGGAGCTTATACAGCCTGACACGACGCCCTCTAATCCCTAGTGAATTAGAATAACACTGCGATTAATTGTGATAAGCAGTATCTAAACGGCGTGGACCGATTCAAAATTTTAATAAATGAATAATTTATATTTCGTTAATGAAGATTGAATTGTCACCGTCAGTCGTGAAATGAAATCGCGAAATGTGGATGATTTTTCTTTTAAACGAACTGATGAGATTTGTTTTAACGGTGTTGGATTAACGATCTTGTGGACCCTAGTCTGTAAGGAGGGACCCCCCCCCCCCCCTCAAGAAAAAGGGGCCCCTCCTCTATATTTAGTCAATGAATCGTAAGTTTTTCTTTGAAGTTCATTATCTATAATATTCAGGTTTATCAATATTGAAGTTTGATAAACAAGATTAAAATAATTATTAAACTTAAATAATATCAAGGTCCCTGGGGGGGGGGGCAAAATCGTGGGGCTCTTGGCCTATACGTAAACCGGGTACTGTATTGGACGGAAGTTTAAAGTAATTTGTAATAAAATTCGCAGCTATGTTTGTTTGTAGCTCAAAGACTACAGTGGCCATGATGCGCCGGGACCTACTGTTTTCCAAGGAATCCGAACCTCTTGGACCTACAGTTTTCCGAGGAATCCGAACCTCTTGGACCTACAGTTTTCCGAGGAATCCGAACCTCTTAAGGCCTAGGGAACCAAACCCCGTACTGCAACGAGCAGTGCGATCTTTATGAGATGTCTGAGTAAGAGTTCTGTTCACCGTTGGGAGTCAAACCCGAGTTAACGGCGCACTAGGCGAACGCGTTACCACACTGCGCCACTGCAAGGCAAAATTCGCAATTATTATTATTATGACAGGTTACTGACTAATGCAAGGATGTATTTCACATGAAGTGTCCTTATGGATATACTCTACTGCCGAAAAATTGCGAAATTCGAATGCGAATTTCTCAACTCTCGCACCTTATATTATTATTTTAAAATTTTTAAACAAAATTTTAAAGGACTCGCGTTGATAAGATAACACAAAAGCCATCACCATAATTAGACTATAATTATGCCAATGCTTAGATTATAATTTTGTTAGACTATAATTATGCCAATTGATGGTGGGACATTTTCCCCCTTCTGCGTTAAAAGTTGTATCTATTTTAAGACCATTCCGTGACGTAGTCAAGCTGCTTGCAATAACAAAGAAATATCATTTATTCATCGTGAATAGATGACGTCACTCAGTACTTGGTGATTTTCAAGTGGTCATCTTCCTTTATACTGCTGTGTCAGTAAATAAAAATATTTAATAATAAAATTCAACAAAAATTCAATGAGCAAATTATTTGCACGCTACAGTTCAGGGAATACCGCTTTTATGTCAACTCCGCGTCCATTTGCATATATGCGGCTTCGATTGAATTTAATTCAATATCAAGTACACAAACCTCACAATACCTTTATTTATATCTTTATGGCGCAAGGACAGCAAAGGCTAGGCTGTGTCGGGCCCTACGGTTTTCCGAGGATTCGGAACCACTGCCATCACGGGCTACGGTGAGCAGAACAACGCGCGTTGCCGTTGGGAGTCGAACCCGGGTTAACGACACGAGAGGAGAGTTGGCTACCGTAGAGCGATGAACCTAAATTTCTCCGAGGAATTCAAACCCCTGTAAGGCCTAAACCCTACCCTAGAACTACAGTGTGCAACTAACTGCAACTTTTTTTTTTTTATAGTAATCAAACCACGGTTAACAGCATGCTAAATGAATGCATGCATTACCACTGTAGGGTCCCCTCTATAATATAGTAGAATCTGTCTAAAGTGACTACCTTTGGGATTGGACTGCAATGGTCACCATAGATACTTAGTTACTATACACGACAGACTTCGGTATAGGCATGAGTATGTCCCTACTAGTCCTCACTTGTAAAAAGTGGTCACCTCATTCAGATGGCCACTTTACAAGGTTCCACTGTACAATGTTTTTATCTAGTATGTATATGTGCGTGTGTGTGCTTAACGTAAAAAGATAGGGTTAGTGAAGAAGGAAATACGTTTTTCCATGTGGAAATATTGGTTCTAGGCATTAATTAGGGATTAATCGTTTTATCGCTAGTAGAGCATCTTTATAATTTAATGGATAGTACACGAAATATTAATCGTCAGATAATAATGCGCAAGTAATGAAAACATGATAACAGTAAAATAATAAAACATATATATTACCACTTTCCAACGTTCCTTGACGACGTGGCCCGGTTGCAAAAGGTCCTCGGTCGTCATGCTGACGTAGAACCCAGAGTCGTCACAAAGGACAACCTCACTGGATGCATTACTGTCCCCCGAATATCTATAAATAAATAAAAAAAAAAAGAATTTACTGACAATAATAGTTTTTCAAAAAGGCTTAGCCACCGCTAGCATAACGCGGGAGAGGCGTAGGGGTTGAGACCCCCTGAAAAATATTTTTTCTCAAAATCAAATATTGTAGAATTTTATTTTAAATT
Organism: Dysdera silvatica; assembly: GCA_006491805.2. NCBI lineage: Eukaryota > Metazoa > Arthropoda > Arachnida > Araneae > Dysderidae > Dysdera > Dysdera silvatica. The sequence continues at coordinate 36,381,470 of QLNU02014176.1, read as the reverse complement.
TTTTATTTTGTATTAAATTGTACATGATAATGGAAATTGTTCTTTGACGTTAAAAATGTATTCAAAATAGCTTTCTACGGTAGATTCGTATATAGTGCTTTTACATAGGTTTGAGTCTTCATGTGGACAATGATAATAAATGATAGGGAAATTATAGATACGTGTACTAAATCTATTTCTTTGAGAAATTTATTTATTAACATTAAATGTTGGTTTGTTTATATATTTAGTATTGTTAAATATCAGGGCCAGAAAAATCTCCAAAAATTTGCATGTAACCTAAAATAATACACGCCCAAACCAAAATTTTATATGCCCGACACGTATCACTTCGTTTTTTTTTTGCTCTATTTATAACTTTTGTACTTTATCAATTAACGTCAAGACAAATTAAAAAGACAAGGTTTATTATTATGTAAGTTAACTTCTTCTAGGATAGAAACCATGGGAATACTATTAGCTTCGGTAGGGTGTCTCGATACAAATATATTGCAAGATTAAAGAAAATTTCTAATATCTATTATTAAAGTAAACGAGACGAAAAAAAGGAAAATGAACAGGAGCTTGACAAATGGCAATGAGTTGTGAGCTGCAAGAAGTCTGGCAAGATGGCAGCCAAATCTAGTGTTCCCACAGGACTTGTTGAAAATCCTCAAATACATGTGGATATGGAGTTTTTATCTTTTCCACTATTGTAGGGGCTCCCTATTAAATTGTTAACTATTGTTAAAGTATAGGATGAATTGCGAGATTGTCACTAGGACATTGATAAAATCACTGAAATAAAAATGGAAATTTATTTTTAATTTAAAAAACTAATAAACCTCCGAATATCTGTTAAAGACTTACGTTTTTTAAAGCGTTAAGAGCTTTCGATTTTTTACATGCCCAGCTGAAATTTTTACATGTCGTGCAATAGATTTTTCTGGCCCTGTTAAATATATTAATAAAATACATCAAAACATTTACGAATTTTAAGCCCCCCTCTGCAGCTTTCTGAGCCCCCACCCCATAACAAGGGTCTAGCTACGGGTCTGGACGGTACCATAAAATTATTAAGTAACAGAAAATCTCGTAATCATCAACAATGTTATAACAGCACATAAAGAGTTACGAAATTGTTGATTGCTTTCAATTTCATGAACGGAGGTCGTTCATAAGGTTATCTACGAAAAGATCAATAAATGTCACGAGTGCTTAGAAAACTCGTTATTAACTGGGCTTACAGTTTATTATCAGGAGGAAATAACATTGTTTCCGAACCACGTAAGCAGAAGAGTCACTTGAAAAATCTTCAACGGTTGTTTCAGCATTTATATGCATAGTGAATGTAGCACGTGCCCATAAGCGTAGAGTTATGTGGGCCCGTGGGGCTCAAGCCCCCAATAATCTGAAATAAATTGCGATTTTACATATACTGTAATGTATAAACGTACATAAAATGTGCTTGGCCCCCCCCTCCCCCCAAATAATTTTGAGAACACTACGCTGATACCCATGCCACCAACTGTAAAAGGAAAAGGTTCCTTTGGCCCTCAAAAAATATTTGGAGGAGGGGGGCTCCAAAAGCTGATGAATAATAAAATTATGCTGAATATACTTGGGGGTGAAAAACGTAACATATAAAATATAATAATATACGTTGTTTATGATTTCCCTATCACCGGCTGACTTATTTGGCTGTACACGCAGGTCAGTGCCGGATTAAGGACTTTATGGCCATAGGCTGGAAGGAGAGAACGGAGCCCTGAAGAGTGTAGTTTACAAGATATTATGTCAATAAATAAGTTTTCCTATGAGGCTCAGTATCTAAAACAGCCGGTCTTTAACTTTCCTAGACCGCGGACCCCCTTCAGAGATCACTCGCCCTCGCGGACCCCCAAGAAATAACGAAGATGATGTTGTTTAATTGGGTAATTTTCTCTCACTGCTAATTTATTTCTCACGATGTAATGAAGAAGATATTGGCAATTCATAATTGAAAAGTGCGATGTCAAATGACAACGGACAAGTATGTTTTAAATTGGCAATTAAATTGATTTGCAGTTGACAAGTTTGTTGATAATTGACAATTAACTTCATCTGCAAATAACAAGTGTGATGTCAATTGATAAGTGCAGCGACAATTGACATCGACAAGTATAGTGACAATTTACAAGTGCAAATCAATTTGCAATTGACAAGTTCAAGTCAATTTACAATTTACTTACCTGATCTTGTAAATTTGCAACAATAAAATAATGAAAAATGACGATAATTATGGCAGTATTGCTGTAAATGGAATAATATAATTAGACTAAGAAGTACGTGTTTAATGCGACTGGATAATTAAATTTTTTGACAAGGTGCCCAGATTCTCATTACACCATTATTCATACTCATAGCGAGACGCTGCGCCAGAGAATGAAAAATCTTCGCATTCATTAAGTATAATGACTATTTATATTTTAACAGCTCCCATTTCGGTAGACGAGGCCCAACCTCTTGGCAAAGATCCGAACGCAGATGTAAATGCCAGCTAGCAATTTCGTGTCGATTTCAGTATTTTGAGGATTAAAAATAAAATCAATTTTATAAAGGCGGGCTTAAGAGAGAGAAATTTATTCTAAAAAAAAAATGAGGTGTGTAGAAAGATGCATTGTACACTTGGAAGCAAGATTATCGATATACACACTCTGCCAAAAATAAACGAACCAAAATCGGACGGAACGAACAACCCATCGGCGTATGCAGGGGGGGGTGTTGATGGGGGTTGTAATCCCCATTGCAATGAAATTTTGTATATTTAACATAGGAATGTAGCAGGTTGTAGCTCCATGACTTCCCCGCCCACTGAGCCTACAACCCCCACTTACGAACTTTCTGCCTACGCCTATGGAACAGACATTTCTTAACATTACTCCAAACCACGTTTAAGCACATTATAAATTCACAACCAAGGTAAATCATAGAGAAAAGGATTTGGAATATATAATTCATGATAGTTATTATTTGTGGATCACGTGATTTAAAAATTTGGAAAATTTAGAGAGTTTTCCGGGGAAAAAAGCCTTAAAGGCAAGAAAATGCATAAATAGTTAAGATATATAAAATATTGTGCGTAACAGTAATTATATTTTTGAACATGAGATGAACTTATTCACTGATAAGTTCGAAAAAGCTAATCGAATCAAAGGAAAGGTACAGTGTAATCTGACATTAACGGATAAAGAAATGAATAAAAATATATTTGAAATATGTACGTTAAGAAAAATTATATATTATATATATATTAAAAACACGATTTGAGCTACAAATAATTGGAATATACGATAATGAATAGAGCAAGTTAGGGGTTGCATTAGGTTATCCATAGCTAGTAAAATTTAGTTTATTGTTCTGCACGGCAGTAGCATCTTCTAATTGTTTAGAACTACTGTTCCCTTTATCAAGCAAAGATTTAAAAGGGACAGTAGTTCTGGGAACGTTGCAGAATTTATTTCTGATACGTTGGACCAGTGATAAAATTTTAATAGCTATCTATAGTAAGCCCAAATCAGTCGTTGTATTCTTTTGTTATTAGCGGGTTTCAATAAGTATCCAACTCGCTATTGCTTTTGGTTTTTCTGTCTGCAATAAAAAGGGTAAGGTAAAGGTCTTCCGTAAATGCAATAATGATGGTTATTGTTAACGTTGAAAACCTACCGAGTTACTTGAGAATTAGAGAGTGACGAATTAGAGAGTGGAGGATTATCGAGTTGCGAATTAGAGAGTTGCGAATTAGTGTTAATTGAAACCCGCTAAATTTAAATATCGAACATAGGCGGTTTTCTTTCACTTGCTTGTTGCTAATCCATTAACGGTTACGTGCCGAGTGCAACCGTGACGGATGCGACGAAGCTGAAATCTTGGCAGTAGCGACCCAACTAATATTGATCCGTGCCGGATGAGACCTTTTCCCTTACTATTAATTTGTTTCGAGCTAGAAAAATTAAATAATTAAACAAAAGACCACGCCGGAGCCCCATATTAGCCGCGAAGCGAAGCAAGCCTCTAGTTTCCAGCTACTGCCACGAAGGGGTTTGGGGTTCGACTTTAAGCAGCCAAATGTCTATTTTCATATGCTTCTCAAATTATATTTAGCCTAATAGCTAATTTTCACAAATTGACTAGATTGTTTTATTACTTTGTCGTTGCCCCATCGTTTACTCTAACTTATTAAGAACGATAAGCGCATTTAGACATTTTTTCAAAACTCCATTGCTCCCGAAGTCGTCAAGGATCTTCGCGATTTTCTCTCATCCAGTTTCGAATACATCTTCCTCCTCTATATAACTAATTCAATATAATAATAATCTATAATGTAAATATATAATATCATAATAGATAATTCAAATATTTTTTCGGTCGCTGCTGCTACGATGACAGCTGTGCTGGTCGCCAGCGGCATGGATATTATCTAGCACGACACCCATTGGCGTATGTAGGAGGGTATTGCAAAGAAATTTTGTATATTCAACATAGGAATGTGTGAGTTGTAACTCTGTAACCCGCCACCCCACTGAGTCTATAACCCCAACCCCTCCTTATGAACTTTCTGCGTAAGCCTATGCCCTATTAATAGCCCACGTACTATATTTAGATTGTAAAAATATTACTTGAAGAATAGTTCCATGACATTGCTCTAATGGAAGAACTTATTGTATATCGATAAAAATTGGATTATGACAATATATATAACATAGGTGCCAACTTCTAGAAGTGAAAAATCTGTAGTTAATTGCACATGTGGGCAGGCCACCATTTTTTAATTAAACAAAATCATACATAATTTATGAAAAAAGGGCACAATGAGGAAATTAAGTATTTATTAAATTAATAATAATAGAGGATTAAACTGTATTAAACGCAATATTAATTCTTAGAATTTACAAATGCTGTAGTGCAAGATTTTGCATTTGAGAAATTTTTTGTCAAATACATTCTCGTAACATTTCACATGTTGTCTGCATTTAACTATTAGTAAATTTTCTAATGTGTCATCAGACATGGTTGACCTGAAGTCAGTTCTAATTTTCTTCACTTGACTGAAGACTCTCTCGCATGCTGCATTACTGTGAGGGATCGTAAGTATTGACAGCATAACCTGAGAAAGTCGTTTAAATTTTAATTCACAAGTATCATTTTTTATTTTACCTATGGCTGCCCATTGTGCATCAATGCTACCTTCATTACTCACAGTTTGTGGAACTTCGAAAGCCTGGAACTCACTGAATTCTGTTTGTAAAGCATCAACAGCTTTATCTTCTGTATTATTGAACAAAAGAACAGGAAATTTTTCTGTAAAATATTTTAAGCTGGAAAATGATGCATTTTCAAAATTCGATATTTGTGTAACCTCTGCATGATGTAACACTTCTAACTCAAAAGGAAATTTATTGTGCATGTAGTCACATGCTGCTATGAAATAGCTTCTGACGTTTTCATAAAATTCATTTTTATCATGGATGTTAAAATCTTGGATTACTTTCAGTGTTCCATTTCCAATTAAGATATCAACATCATCTTTTTGATTACTCCTCTCATGATAGTGGACTTTCAAAATATTATTACATAATTTTGTGACGCTTGGTTTTACAAATTTCACTAGCATTTCTCTGTACAATTTTAAGAGAAGAGATTTTAGCATATGAATATGTGGTTCCGCAGACTGAAGTTGAGCATTTGCTTTTTTAAATACAGGCACAGTATAAGATAAAAATAAACAGAAAGCCTTATTGATATCTTCCGACAGAAAATAAAACAACCTTTCTTCACGAGACATGGAGTTTTCAGTTTTTTGTTTCTTAGAAATATCCACATAATTTTGAGCTTTCCTTTTTAATTTCTGTGATGCTTTTTTGCTGTTACGTTCTTTCACTTTATCTGCATTTTCAACCGAAACTTTGATAGAGGGAATAGTAAAGAAAGAAAGTGGGGTGATTTGATTCCTTTTCATGGCCTCTTCCTTAAAAAAACTGATCAAAGGTTGCCACTGCTGGATTATACGCTCTAAGCACTTTCCAACAGACAACCAACGAGTGCTAACGTGTTTTAGTACCTTTTTTATATCAGTCTCATGAAATTCTTGAAGAATTTTCAACCTATCTTTTCTTTTCGAACTCTTTTGTAAGTAATAGTAAATGTCTACCAAAATTTCATCGATTTTAAATGGCAAACATGCAGCACTCTTTTCAGCTGCTAAGTTAATAAGGTGGCAGGAACAGCCCATAATTTCAATATTTTGGTGATGATTCTTTAACACCGCTGCTACACCTGCTTTTTTTCCTATCATAACAGGTGCATTATCACAGCTAAAGGCAACACAATTAGAAATTGGAAAGTTTTCAGATTGTAAAGCACTTACCAGAAGATTTCCAATATTTAACCCAGTAGCATCTTCTTTCAAAGATGGCATAGATAAAAGACAATTCACAATTTTTTCACATAAAGGATCGAAGAAAGTTACCACTATTGGATACAGCTTTGAATCAACATCGTTGCTTCCATCAGTTGCAATTGAAAATGGATAGCACCTTAAATTTTCAACAAGTGATGAGGATTCCTTTGCAGACATTTCTTTCATAATTGCAGAAGTTTTGGTCTTTGCAGATCCATATTGTTTTGCAATACTGCTGTCAGGAAACGTTTTCCGAAAGAGCATCCCCGTGTGATCGCTGCAATTCATTGGCAAATTATGTTCGATCAAAAACGATGTAAATAAACATTCAGCGTTAATCATGGAGGTATCGTTAAATGCAAAAAATGAAGGCTTGATACTATGATTAGACTCAACAGCCTTGAACGTCTCCTTATGTTCAACAGTCTTAGAGCCGTAAAATATCTCTCGCCCTCCCACTCTCCAAAGCGTTGGCACGTCCCTGGGTAGGGCGACACCCAGATAAATGGAAACGAAACGACGACCGTTAAAGCATCAAGAGCAACTGGAAAGAACGGTCTTCAAGTGAAACGACCGGTGCCTGCGAAGAAGGAATCCAAGGTGCCATACACCGAATGTTGGCAATTAATCTTGATGTTTTACGTGTGTTGCCACATATAATCGCAAAAACGCACAACTCTAATAAAACGCAATGCTAATTTTCATTTCAGCGCTCATTTAATGGTTAACAGCGTACGCTGAAACGCCAAATTATTTCCTTATTAGAACATACTCGCGTATGCCAGTGGCGCAGTAAAGTGGGGTCCCGAGGAGCTCAAGGCCCGCCATTGGCTAGCAAAACACATTATTTTCTCTAAAGCCATATCACATAAACATCTTTAAAGCCACTTGAGCCTCATCCCCATAAACGCTTCAGCCCCTCCATGATTTTTGAATTGCTACGCCACTGGCGCACGTAGACGCAGTAAGTAAAAAGTTATTTCGTACGTCAATCAATAAAGTGTATTTAACTACATCAAGCAACACAGACTAACGTATCTTTCACCATTTGTTGTAGATCTCTTCGATCTTTGTTACCGTCCCCCTGCGCACTTAGATTTGCGTGCATTTTGAAGTTTACGTGGGGGTGGCGAACGCTTCTTTTCGGCGTCTAAACATGGTAAGTTCTTTGCTTTTAGTACGGAAATCTTCGCTGTAGCGCATCATGATAGGGGCGTACCATTTGTAACGGATAAAACAACAGCAGACGGAGCAATAGAAAAATAAGTATCATTACCAGTTGCGAACCATGCAAATTATGCGACATTTTAGAGAAGTGAAACTTAAAAAAAAAAAAATAAAGCTGGAGGACGTAATGCACGAATGCCTGCCTCCTCGAAGATGAAGTTATTCGAGATGGAAATCCCTCGAAAATGTCTATATTTTAAACGAAATTACATTTTTGTTTTGATGTCAAACCCAACACTTTTCAAAAGCATTGAAGCAACTCCTGATTTCAAATTTATAATCAAGATAAAGGTTCATGGGAACGATGACCCACGACTCTTGTATAAATAGGTTAAATAGTTTCTTGTACTAATTGAATGATAACTCCAGCTTTTTGCTGAAACTGGTTTGAAGATAACTAAGGTCTCTTGTATTAGCTGACAATCGTCCCCATACATCATTGTTAGGTCCTACTAAAGTAAGCTTTAGAGCATATTTGTACATGCTGTCCAACCATTTCTTAGAAGTGCCCGCATAAAAGCTTAGTAAACTGCCATCGGATGATTGTTTAAACTGAAAAAATTTGCAAGCAATAACATATACAGGGTGTCCACTCACGTTGGAGATTCCGATTTCTAGATTGTAGGAGAACTTTTTTAGAGATTCTCTCAATCCGACGGTATATCGTATTGAGTAGCTAAAACAAGAGTCTACTCTAGTAGATTAAAGAACCACATAATGCGATGCAGGGTCGGATTAAGGTTTCGTGGTACCCTAGAATTTTTTTTTTCTGGGCCCCTTGTATTATAAATTAGGCCTGTGTAATTACAGTGAGACTCGTATATAACCATTGGCGGATTTACCAATAGGCTAAGTAGGCTAAAGCCTATGGCGGTAAAAATTTTGACGGTGGCGAATTTTCGACGAAAAGTTTGCCGCCGAGAAGTCGTCATGGCGGGATTTTTTGATGACTAATTGAATCATTAATTCTGACCTTTTATGTTCGGAGGCATAACTAGGCATTGACAAAAGGAAAACTGCCTTGGCGCCGTCTTGAGAGATAGAGGTTCAAAAGGCGCCAAATTTGCGAATACTTGCGAAAAGACGAATTTAAAATATAGGCCAAGGGTGTCAAATTAAGCATTTGACAAAAACGTCAGAATCTCTGTTATGCCTCTACAGTTACGTTTGGTGACATTATGCGGCAAAATGTGTCATATCCTACAGGCAGCAAAATCGTAAATTCGCCTCTGTATATAAAGGGGAGCTTGGAATCAACGAAAATGTTCGCTATATCCAATCGCTCGCTAAATCTGTTCTGGAATTTAAGTTTTAAACTTTGAAAGTAAAGTCGATACAAGTAACATATTTTTCATGAAAAAAAAAAAAAACCCCACCTCTAAAATTCTCAAAAAGAAAACTTCGCGCGGAAATTCGCGCCGCGATAAAATTACTGTTTTAGCGATAAGCAGGGACAGACTGGGTGCTCTCCTCAAGGGCGCGTACCTCAGATTATCGGAGGGCGCGAGTCCTATAGCCCATGAGGGGGCCGGTTGGTAGGCGGTCTAATTATATCTATATTATTAATTAATTATATCTACAAGATCTAATTGGCAAGCGTCGAGTCTTCACCGCGCCGGGCCCTTAAAAAAAAGCGGGCCCTAGACCCTTGTGCAAGCTCTAGACCCATTTGCCTTGTTTATATATGCGGTCCTGATGCGATGGCTTTCCCAGTAAACGAGTAAAAAGCTACCATATATTCTTTAAATATCTCATTAATGGTCATACATAGTTATTAAACTTTATATAGCCGACAAAAACACCAACAATTCAGTTGAATGTTTTTCAGACACTTTATTTACCACATTTAGACATCTTTCAACCATAGATATTCCTGCATTTTATTAAATTGCACCCATAAAGCTGGAAGGTCCCAGGATGCCAGACGAGCCGTAATAAAGGCTGGCAGAATGTCTTCCGGAATATCAATATCGGGTTATCGGTTGAACCAGACTGAGTTATTTTCGACATAAATTTGCCTAAACGAGGGAGTATATCGATGCCACAAATGCGACGAAAGCTACTATTAAAGCATTATTTGGTAATACATTACGTTTGTTATGACGTTAATGGAGGAGAATGCAATGGCGCAATTTAACAACGACCCCGATTAACTGATTCGCCATTTGGAAAACCCCTGATTCTGTTTCCGCATCAGCAATGTAAATCGACGCCCATTTTCACAGGGAAATCAAACAGGATACGGAAATGAGAATGAAGACGATATTCATAATCATTAGAATAAGTAATACGCACGTTTATTTTCAATGCTTATTAAAAATTCTGTTCATTAATACAGATTCTTAACCTGAAGGGGAATTTCGAGGGAGGGAGTGGGGTATTACCGATTCATATCGATAAACTTTATCAATACTGATTCTCTACTAGTCAAAGAAGTCTTAGCAAACGGAGCTGCCGCCTCAAGGTACGCTGAAAAAGGAGTATGGACAAAATAGGTTGAAAATCACAACACCAAGAGCTATATTACTTGTTCGTTGGTTGGTGAAACTGTTTTTTTCCCTTACAATTTGTAATGGAATCGAGAGTAATAATAGTATACATTATATATAATGTAAAGGCTTATAAAATACACAGAAATTTAGAGAAGAAAGGGTCAACGTAGGTGCGACGTCTAGTAAAATCGATTCTTAATTAATCGTAATCCTAACTTCGTGCATCAGAAGAAATTAAAGGAGCGCGAAGTGTAGGACCATACTGTCCCGGTTTCTACAATGATATTTTACACTTACATTAGAAAACCTCATTTTCTTACCGAAAAAATGCCTGGCCTATAATTTTGATAAAAATACGGGAAAGCGGAGAGGCGAGACAATATCATTAAATGTCTAGATTGACACATTACGTGGGCGGCAAGTTGGAAAAAATAAATGGGAGGCCAATCGATAGTTAAGATTTTGGGAGTAGAGCCAATTTTTTTTGGCGGGGGGAGGGGCGGCAGTATATTCTCTTTGCGAATTTTTTTTTCTACGTGATTCAAAAGTTAGGCACAACCTCAAATCAATTTTATTAAAAAACAAATAAAATTATGCGTGAAATTACAATATAAGGAAAATAAACTGCATGAACACGTTGAGGTACACGTGTGTAATTTTTTGAAAATTATGGTTACATACGTTACTTAAAATAAAATAAACTACAAAAAAAATTATATATATATATAACAAACTAAACACATGAATGGTAAGCATGCTTGTTTTCTAGAAGATTAAATATTTTCACATTAGCTGCAATTCAGAATTATTATTCCTACATTATTTCAATCATCAAAAAATAAGCTCTAAACGGCATTTTACCATTCATTTAAGATACTATGTATCCATGTAATATATTACATATATGGATATACTATATTTAAAATATCTGCGCGGAAATTTAAGTTTACAGTTTCAACCGTTTCATTATCGCTTCCAGTCGGCTTTGAACGGTCTTTCTTATTATTAAGTTATAAAAATGCTTGAAAATTGTTATGCATTTAAGGCAGTTTTCGCATGCTTTTCTTATACAGTGAAACTGATCTACAACGACACGGCCTATAACAATATTTTCCCCGCTCCTAACAGATACAGATTGCTTATCAGATTCAGCCTTGTCTATAACGATACCACCCCCTTTTCCCTGTCCCTAGAAAATCTTTATAGACAGATTTCATTGCATAGTCTTTTGATACACTGAAAAAATAATAAAGTATTATTACCCTTCTCGGGTTAGCGCAACTGACAACTAGTCAACACACGAAGGCCCCCCTGTTGTGTTTTTTTGTACTTTTTAAATAAAAATTTTAAAAACTATTTCTATTATGGAAATATAACTATATATTATTGAAAGATTATTATTGCCGACCGCGCTGAATAATCATTATTATATATTGTACTTACGGATGATCGTTACGTACTTTATGGAGCATAATACCGTGTGTTCTTATTGCTTACTGCACTGCATATTACACACTACAATATCATCATTATTGCATAATGGGCAGTAAAGCCTTGTTGTCGAATAAATCAGTAAAGCTACCAATTACATTGCGCGCCATTCATACATTTCACAAATATGATTATTGTGCACCGTTTGGCATGATCCATATTTTCAACTTCCTCTCTATGGAAGTAAGTTTTCTTTTTATTATTTTCTATCTCTAGAAGTCTCCTCTCTCACACAATTCTTCTCCCCTCACCCCTTCAATTTTTTTTTTTATCACATTCTTCGCAGCCTCTTCATCAAAATTATACCTTCTTTGTTACGTTTTTATTCTCCGCATTATTCATTTTAGTCATAATTTCATTTCACTGTCTGACATTTTAAATGACCATGCTGACCATACGCACGTTTTTAAATTTTTAAAAAGTACTGGCTTTTACTACAGTCTTTGATTTTACCATGTTTGGCGCAGTATAGCCCAGATGCTCTTGCGCCATAAAAAAAACCAAACAACCAATCATCACCTCTGACATTTTAAATGACCATGCTGACCATACACACGTTTTTAAATTTTTAAAAAGTACTGGTTTTTATTACAGTCTTTGATTTTACCATGTTTGGCGCAGTATAGCCCAGATGCTCTTGCGCCATAAAACACCTAAACAAACAAACAAACAAACATAATTTCATTTTCGTATTAATAATTTTTCATTAACTTTTTTTGTCTTTGAGTTTTACGGCGTAAGGACAATCAGCCTCATGCTGCTCCGGAATTCTCATTTTTGAGAAGAATCCGAACCTTTCATGGCTTAAGGAGTCGAGCCCTGGACTACAGTGAGAAGGTTATCGTTGAGTCTATTTTAGAATGGTTGGGAGTCGAACCCGAAATAACAGTACGCTAGGCGAATGCATTGCCACTGCGCCACCGTAGAGCCTTTTATTAACTTCTGAAGCACACCAGCTCAGCAAAGAAAATGCGCCTGGTGAGGATGTATACGCAGGAAGAGGTAAACCGGAAAGAACTGGAGACGGTTTTGGAGAAGAGGGCAAATCATGGGGGCAGATTAAAACTTGGAGAAACCCGAGACAAATAAAGACCTTTTGTAAACTGTCCCACATCTCACTGGGGAAGGAGAAGAGACATCAATTACTTCTGGGCCATTTCTTAAGCCCATCAAAACTTTTCTTCAATTGAAACTAAATTAAATCGGTTTGTTTTTTAAAACATGCCGATTTTTTTCCAAGCTCTTATTTGTTTAAGAAAAACAATGATTATTATACTCTTTTGTGTGTTTGTTTTACGATCCTTTTTATATCCATGTATTTCGATAATTACTTCCTGTTTCGGATCTATTAAGTATGCCACAGAAGACCTTTTGTTTATCGGAATCTAATCGTGTTCACCGATTGTTTCACTGAAATGCTTTCACCCCAATTTTCTTCGTGGTTTCGGTTTCTGAAAGCCAAGTTTGAGAGTTGGTCGTTCATTTGTTTCAACGTATTCATTTTGTGAAATCACTTCAGTCTTTACTTCCTAATACGTTACCATGCTGATTAAGTTACTGTCTGATGTACACCGTGTAGAAAAAAGTATTCGGACACGTAGGCGGGGATGGAACGATAGCATTAATGAATCGAAATCAGTACATTGTATGTGTCGGCCTATTTTTGACCGCAAACACTGTAATTACCCTATTATGCACGGTTTTTTTTTTCACGACATGCATATCGGAAAAATGTATCCTTCATTCCCCTTTTAAAGTTAGAGCTGCCCCAGAACAGCGTTTCTCAACCTGGGGGTCACGAACCCCAGGGGTTGCGATGCCATGAAATGGGGTCGCGAAATTAGCCTACAACTTTACACGTAAACAATAATGAAATCATTTATTATAAATATTTTACTTACAGTTATACGTACACGTGTAAAGAAAATGGTGAGACAGTTACGTTTGTTTTTCATTCAAAAATTTCTCCATGGATCTACATTAGGGACACCCAAAAGCAAACTGTTTTGAACTAATAAAAGACGATTCCGATATTCACACATCAAGATGGAACCCGTAAATAGCTTATGTTTATACACTTCATATATGCATGTTCATACCCGTCGTTATCAACGCAGCTAAATAGTTTAAACTAGGTTTCATTGGGTGGGGGGGTCGTGGAGCTGTAAATGTTGAGAATCACTGCCAAGAGAAATTCCTCAGTGACAGAGACTGGTGTGGCGTTTTGGCTTATCTCTCGCGAATGTTCGATTGAATATAATGATAAGGAAAATATGGAACATCTTAAGACGAACTGGAACGCCACATCCTATCACAGCCGTTAAGATCCCCGCCCCCAGCTTTCCGATGTAAGTTTTGAGGAAAGAATATATTCCGGTATCGAGGTGCATGCCGGTAGATATATCTCCCGGCATGCACCTCGTTTAACGCTGTATGATCGTTGCCATCGTTACACCATAGAAGTTCAACTAATAGATTACCATTGTATCGTGGAAATAGTTCTTATGTTAGTATGTGCATCTGCACTTATTACAATCTAAGTATTATAGTTTCACTAATTAAACTATTATTTCTTTTTGAAAAAAATTCCCAAATATTCTGTTCTTTGTAATTTATCTAAAATAATTTATATTCTTTTCTTGGAATGATATTTTTTCAGTTGTCTATCTACGTTTAGATCTCCTTTACCACCCCCACCCCCCGTACCCATATATTTTGATGTGTTTTATATCAGATCATGCTCTGGGCCTTTTTTTTTTATTATTATTTTTTCAGTACTACCGATATTTATGGCGCAGTATAGCCCAGATGCTCTTGCGCCATAAAAATCCAAACAAATAAACTACCGATATTTCATGATTAGTGTTTACTAATAGAAATAACGAGTCTTTTATATTGTAATTAAAGCAGCCTTTTTTTTATAAGTGATGCATTACATTGATTCTTAATTAAATTGAAGGAAACGTTAATAAAATAATTATTAAATGCCGTCGGTGTTTGTTTCTGATCAGTGATAATTTGATCCGTTGCAGAGATTTTAAATTTGTTTGTTGGCAGTTTTAGTTTTACCTAAAAGTTTTGAGTAGATTTGTTTTTGATCAGAGTTAATGAAAGATTTATTGAGGTAAAAACGTTTGCCAGTTTCAGTTTTTATTTCATTTATTTCGATATATACGAAATGAGGAAAGAGGATCTAAAGATGTGCTTTTAAGGTTTGTTTTTAATAACAACCTCTCTGGAAAATTGATTAGTAATCCAGGATTTTCTAGTTCGTTTAGATTTATTTATTTGTTTATTTTATTTTTTTTAAATGTAAAATAATGTGTTGCGAAAGTTATTGAAAATTTTGAAGAAAAGGCTGTAGGCATTCTGAACATCGTTCGGTAAAAGAACCGGTGACCAGTCAACAACTGTAAGGTCATTCTTGAAAAGGATTAAATTATTGTCGAAAAGATTCTAAATGCGAAAATCCTTTTTAACCGTGGAATAGCGCAGATGTTGGGCGTCGATGGTAAAAAAACATTGGAAAATGATCTTTAAAGTGGTTTGTAGAAGTATTACAGAAAGTTGAATGAGGTTTTAGTTATACAGTAATTGATCAGAGTTTGGAAATTGACTATGATTCTGGTAAGGGATTTTACAGAAAACTCAAATCCGCCAGTGAAAACTAGATCTTTGAGGTTATCAGCATGGGAGTTACAATCGGATCTAATACGGTATCGAGATTAAATTCACCCATGGTAATTAATTTTAATTTGTTGTCGTTAATGCAATCAAAATGGTTTTGAAGAAATTTTAAGTATTCCTCTACATTTCCATTTGGGGGACAAATATTTGGACAAATTTTGGGTGACGTGTGGGCCGGCGCCAAGAGGGGTGAATTGGGCATTTGCCCTGAGCGGCAAAATGGGATTATTATAAAACATGAAGTCATTTTTTGTAGCGGCGAAACACGGGTTCGCGCCGAGCGGCATAATAATACTTAGCGCCGGCGCTGGGTGATTTAAGTTCACAAGATTCTATAGTGACAATTTCTGTTACTAATGCGATACATGCAGTATGTGTGTATTTATACATGTATCAAATGTGCAATGATTGAATGATAAAAAGTGGCATCCATTTTTAGCTCGAACTGATTAAAAATTAACAAAAATTTACGATTACGTGCAGTTTTGTTTTTTTAATTGTAGTGTGTAATATATCACAGTATTGTAGTCTTGTCAGGGCGGCTATTACTTCCTGACCATGTGCCGGTTTTGTTATTTCCTGTGTCTTACACAAGCATGGTTCAGAATCCGCCCCCACCTCCACGTTGTCAGCAAAAATTAACAAATGTCAAACTCTCCCCTCCCCTAAGGATGCTTACGTAATACTTGAACGGCCCCTAAGTCTAATCAATAGCTGCTATTAATATATTTTGAATCTGTAAATTTTATCGGGTTACAATAACTCTATACAAACATCATTTTTTTTATCCTATAGGACACTATTTGAAGCGGGTTCCAAGCCATTTTTTTTATCTAAGTTAGACAAAGAAAACACTAACACAGTTAACACAACCAACACAGTTAAATTGACTAAAAATTAAATTTAACTATGGTAATTGTGTTTGAGTGTGTTTTCTAAGCTTTTGAACAATAATTCCCGTTAGCAACGACATTTCTTATCTTTTTCGATGTATGCTATAACTCACAGATACGATGGGCACACACTTAATAGATGCCACATAAATAAGTAAATAAATATTTTAAAAAAAATACACAAAATCGATATGCATAAAAATAAATCCATTTAAATCAATATAAATAAATAAATCCATAAACATACAAGGTGACCAAAACAAAAAACTGTCTCGGAATATTTTTCTTAATTCTGACACCAAACTTACCTTCCTTAATGAGCAAGAGAATTGTCTTTTACAGAAGATGCTGGAAATAGCCACCGTTTAGGTCGAAGTAGCGCTGTGTTTGAATTAACAAACTAGGAGACACAGGTAGCAGCTGTGCATGGGGGTGACAGACAGAGCCGCCGAGAGGTGGGGGGCAGCGAGGGCTGCATCCTGGATGAAGTCTAGAGGCTCGCGCAGGCAAGGACCTAAGCTGGGTGGGGGGAGGACAGGCCTCGAAAAAACATCTATGTCACTGCCCAAGGAAGGGGTCATGGGGGCCGGTGAGTCTTGGGGTCTTCGTTGGCTTTCGGCGCCCCTGATGACAGCAATAGCGTTTTCAGTGTTCTGCAGTGGCCCTTCCAGTGTGTGTGGGGACTATTTGAGTGCACCTGCCACTTCAACTTGCCCCACAGGTAAAAATCACAGGGAGAGAGATCAGGTGAGATCAAGAAGTGAGAGGAGTATGCGGTGTTCGATGAGGAGAGGACAGTTAGTAGAAGCAGTAAAATTTCCTGGCCACCAAGATCGCCTGATCCCCTCTCCGTGTGACTTTTACCTGTAGGGCAAGTTGAAGGGGCAGGTGCACTCAAATGATCTCTACACACTGGAAGGGCTACAGTAGAACACTGAAATCCCTATTGCTGCCAATTGTTTGCTAAATTGAGTACAGCGCTGCTTCGACGTCAACAGTGGCCATTTCCAGCTTCTTCTGTGAAGGTATATCTGAAGGTATTCTGTGAAGGTATATGTGAAGGCATTTCTCCTACCCATCAAGAAAGGTAAATTTGTGTCAGAATTAAAAAAAAATTCCGGGCCAGTTTTATTTGGAGGAACCCTGTATAAACCGATAATTTTTTCTCTCTTACTTACCCAAATTGGAAATTAACTTTAATAAAAAAAACGTTAGCTTTTCCTTTTATTTCCTTCGTTGCACGCAAAACAAGAAAGGCGCCGACGAAAAAACAACGACGTCAAAAAAAAAGTCCAAATAAAATAAAAAAATTGCTGTATCTTAACGAAAATCCATCTTTGTTCCCCCGCTCCTCTATCCAACGGTTGCACAAATCTAGGCCTTTTATGACACGGTGGGAGACCTTTATCTTGGTCTATTTTTATACTTTTCCGTTGGCATTTTCCTGCGCAATTAAAAAGTCTCAATGGAGAAATTATTATTCACATTGCCAGTATAAAAAATCCTAAAATACTAGCGGAAGAATTATTTTTTTCAGTTCCAGGTAATGTTTCCACACGATATATATGTATATCTCCTATATATATATATATATATATATATATGTACTCTCCAATCTTTAAATTCACTTTCTTTATTTAAAAGATACCTTACTGATCACTTGTTAAATTAACATCCATACTCTTTATTATCTATCATTATTTTCTCTTTATTATTTAGAAGTATTTATTTTAAACATAATTAAAACACTCACATTGGGCAGCATGGGCTTTGTCAGACATAATATTCTTTACCCATTGCTGCCCAGATGAGTCAATTTAAGTATAAAAAATATATATCTCATTTTCACGCTTCCTTTCTCAATGTACGCTATATTTGTGAAGTTAAGTTATTGTGGTAAGTAGCGTAGCCGTTATCCAATCGCGTGCTTGCGTTTTTCTCGTTTCGTTTTTTCATTGGCTGGCCATAAACTCAGGATACCCAGAAAGTTGACAGCAACGTTAAGCCAGGAATAGACGTCAGTAACGGTTGAAATCGCAAAAGGAGGAATAAAAAGACATACTTAGGAGCGCCAGACAGTCTGGTTGCCTACCCTAATGGCTGGCAGGTAACCTTAAAACGTCATACCGCACGAGACCAGCAGACATCGAACGAAACGAACATGGAACTAGAGAAATGAATCCTATATTTTTTAATATCACTAGAATTCACCTATAGCAGCAGCTGCGCGCTTTTTTTTTGGGAGACTCGTAGATTCCTGATATAAAATGATTTTAAACCCAAGTAGTGAATTTTTAATACCATCTGAATTCACATATAGCAGCAGCTGTGATCTTTTTAGTGGGGACTCGTAAATTCTTGATATAAAATGACTTTACACCCACAAGCAGTGAATCTTATATTTTTAATATCATCTGAATTCACCTATAGCAGCAGCTGCGATTTTTTTGGGGGCTAGAGACTCGTATATTCTTGATATAAAAATGATTTTACACTCAACTGGTGAATCTTATATTTCTTAATATCATCAGAATTCATCTATAGCAGCAGCTGCGATCTTTTTTTTTTTGAGGGGGGGAGGAAGACTCGCAGATTCTTGATATAAAAATGATTTTACACCCAAGTAGTGACGACCAAATATATTTATTCTTGTAAAACATACTTCAATAAATAACGTTTTTTTCATAGAGTAATCTTAATGATTACACCAAATTATTTTTAAACAACAATTTTTTAAAAGAAAACACTAAGCATATTTTTACATAATAATTCATCAATATTTATAATTCTATTTCTTTTAATAAGTGTAACCCAAATTTAAGACGACAGAAAATAATATATATATATAAATGCATTTTAAGCTCTATCTAACGGAATAAGTGGCTTATCGTTTTACTTAATATTTTAAAATAGAGTAGAGACTCGCTAATCCGGACCCCCGCAAGTCCGGACAGACCGAAAAAAAAATTATCGTCAAAAAGCGTGCATCAATTTTAAAACCTACTATGACCGTTGCGTTGGTACTGTATTAGTTTTCTTTAGTACCATACAATCAATAAACTTCGAATTTCAATCACTAAAATGTTTTTTTTTTTATCCTAAATCAATCCATAGGTTAAAAAAGTAGGCTTACGTTCTAGTATTAAGACCGAAAAGGACATTTTTATGATAAAAACATCAATTTTAATAGTTTTACCCATCTAAAACTTGTTTTACAGACATTTTAAATCTTATTCCGTTTAATCCGGACTTTCGGTGATCCGTACGGGTTTCGGTTCCATCAAGTCCGGATTATCCAGACTCTACTGTATGTAAAACTACAATAAACGCCCGCCCGTCTGCTATCCATTCATCCATGAAACATTTGTTTACGGAGGGCAATTTTAAAAATTTACATAAAAGTCGTTGTTGCCAAATAATAAATTGGAATGATGATAACGTTAGAATTTGTTATACATTCTTCAAAACTTATTGGGGGGGAGGGACGACAATGATACGAACGAACAAGAAGCAAAAGATTACCAAAGAACTTGGAATGAGATATAGATGGACCTTGATATGATATAATCTGTCTGTATGTAACGAAAATAGAAAGCAGCCAGACAGATGTAACGGTAAAATCGAAGCCGAGAATCCCAGGGATGTGCTGCAGCAAGCTGTCTACTAGAAGTCTAATGTAAAGAAGCTCTTTTACCGACCTGGCGCAGTATAGTCCAGATGCTCTTGCGCCATAAAAAAGCCAAACAATCGATCTTTTACCGACCAACAGGAGGAAAACGGAATAAAGCATTTGAAGTTTGAACTGACTGGCTCGAGACATAGACCGAATGGAGAAGCTTTTATTCAATACTGTATAAAATAGTAGTTGAATAGTATGTGTATTTATATCGTCAAATCGTATTTACATTGTTGGTGGTATTGTGCATTATTGCACTATTGTGTTCAAATTAACGATATATTAAAATTCAGTAGCACTGAATTTTGTTTATATGAATTAACATTTTTTTATAGCATCACGCCTTAAACTTCCAATTTATAATATAACTGCAGAATAATGAACAACGTTTAATAACGTAGGGCGAAAATTTATACCTGTTAAAGTAGTTATTGCTATGAAGACGTTAACATTCATCCGAGAAATAGGCGAGCAACATACTACCCGCAGGCCAAATCCACTCCGTGAGTTGCCTCTATTCCGCTCGCTACGTTTTCTGGCACTTATTAACACTGGATAATAGAAAATTATTTTAATTTTAGAAGGATTAGAAAAAAATAATGCGTTAAATATTATAGAAGGCGAATACAGTCTAACCTCGATTTACCAATTTTCACGAGACTCATGAAAATGATCGTTCAATCGGGGAGCACATTTATCGAAAATAATGACGTACCTTCGGAGGGGGGGCCGATGAATGCGGGCTCTTCCTTGGGTTGAAAATTTATATGTTAAAATACGTTAAAGGTAACAACTATTACATTATAATATATATATATTTACATTTTCGGCCCTTCCTCGAGCAAAAATCGTGGATGCGCTATTGATCGGAACTGAAATAAGAAATTATCGAAAAGGAGAACAATAAAAATGCTTACCAGCATTCTGAAGAATACATGTTAATTTCAATGAACGTAAGATACAAATACGTACGTAATTACTACTTCGGAAACAAATCTTTGATTGGCGTTCGTTTTTTTTGTTTTTTTTTTGAAGTTTGCATTTAATACTACCTTTTCGATGTCTTTCAAATGCATCGAAAAGATCATCACATGATGCCAAAACGTAGTAAACAGTTCGTTACACACTGTAAACCAGCATTCCCTTCAATTGAGTGAACTCAATTGAAGTTGATTTTCTGACGACAGTTGATTTTCTATTTGAAATTCTACTTATAGCTACAGAATAATGGGGAAAAGTTACCCTGAAATCGAGGAAAAGGCAACATTGGTCTTTGTATAATCAATTCGGACCAATAAAAACAATCGTTAACTTGAGGGTATCGTTAGATCGAAATTAGACTCTATAAGAATGTGGATTCTCTTAAAAAAAAAAACTTGCTGAGTTCTATAGGAAAATACAGAAAAAGCATTATTATATGTTCGAATGCACCAAAAATTCCTTTTCCCAGAAGGAAGACTAGAGAAACCATCATTTCTCGAAAGACTGGACAATTAAATATTATAAAAATGAAAAATTAAATGATAATTTAAATAAATAATTCGCCTTAAAAATAAATAGCTGTTAATTATTTCTCTCTTATCATTATATTAATTATTCCTCTCTTATCATTATATTAATTATTCCTCTCTTATCATTATATTAATTATTCCTCTCTTATCATTATATTAATTATTCCTCTCTTATCATTGTGATAATTATTCCTCTCTTATCATTATATTAATTATTCCTCTCTTATCCATTATATTAATTATTCCTCTCTTGTTATATCCCCCCACCCCCGACTTCCATCAAT
This sequence comes from Dysdera silvatica, assembly GCA_006491805.2. Classification (NCBI taxonomy): domain Eukaryota; kingdom Metazoa; phylum Arthropoda; class Arachnida; order Araneae; family Dysderidae; genus Dysdera; species Dysdera silvatica. Next base: position 36,359,791 of record QLNU02014176.1, on the reverse strand, counting down.
CGCTCTATAGCTCTCAGTTGTGCACCTCCAAGCCATCTTTGTTCAGTATTTGTAGGTGTTCGGTAATAGAAATTTAACATAACAGCATTCAAAACAAGAATATGTAAGCTAATAAACGTGTTTAATTCACCACATTTTATAAGGTAAAACGTTTACCACTCCTAGTTTTATTTCAAATAAGTTAAAAAATCTGCTGCATTTCGTTAACATCTGCTCTCATTACTTATTAGCGGGTTTCAATAGATATTGAACCCGCTATTGCTTTTGGTTTTCTGTCTGTACGCAATAAAAAGGGTAAGGCAAAGGTCTTCCGTAAATGCAATAATGATGGCTATTGTTACGTTGAAAAACTGAGTTACTTGAAAATTACAGTTGCGGATTAGAGAGTTGTGGATCAGAGAGTTGCGAATTAATGTTAATTGAAACCCGCTAAATTTAAATATCGACCTTAGGCGATTTTCTTTCACTTGTTATTTACTTAATTTTCCACAGGTATTAAATGAGGACACGTTTGTTCGAAAGTTTTACGGCTTAAGGGCAGTGAGAGCCATATTGCGACGAGACCAACAATTTTTTCCGAGGGATCCAAACCTCCTACGGCCTAGGAAACCAACCTTCGGACTACGGTGAGCAGCCAGTTGATAAGGTGTTTTTTTTTTAAACCTTTGGAAGCCAAACCCGGACACGCGCAAAGCGAACGCGTTACCATCGCAGGGCCCAAATAAGGATATAATGTTAAACAGTTAAAACGAATTTAATTTCACAGCTTTCACATTTTCAACGCCTTGTCATATTTTTCAGTGAGCGAATACACATAAATATAATAATTTTCTAAGATATCAAATACTTAAATAAAAGAAATGTGTTTAACAGTAATGCTACTGAAAAAAGGAGTAATTAAAGGCAATGAACTTCTTTAACTGAGTCATCCGTTCTTGTGGGTTATCGCCTCTCGCTATCGCAAAATCCAAAATTAGATTACATGTCTGAAAGATTGCTTTCTCAGAACGAAACGAATTGGCAGACAGGGAACTAACTCGAGGGCAATACTAAATACCGAGCAAGAATAAAACGAAACAGGTATGACTTGATAACGACGACTAGGAGCACTTTTTCTTTTTTCCCGCCGTATACTATCGCTCCTCCTCAACCAGCTCTTACTTTGAAATCGACTCTACCCAATTTAGAAGAGCTAGCTCTTATTAGTTCCTCCGTCGATGAGAACGTTCTTTCCATGATGTTCTGAATGCATCGTTTAGGCACTTCTGAGTTTCCTAAAGAGAAACTTCCGCCATCTCGTTTGCTATTAGTTCCTTATTACATTTTAAAATAAAATTACTATGTAAAAGAAAACGCTAGCGTTTCTCCTGCTGTTCCGTCGAGAACTCTTGAAAATCGTTCGACCTCTTTCGTCTGTGGCAACGTTGTCTTCAAAGCTCCAATATTATAGTTACAATCCAAATTCGCACAATTTTTAGTCTTTAGTTCAGGGGTGGGAAACCCGGGGCCTTAAGGCCACATGCGGCCTTCGAGGCCCTTATGTGCGGCCTTTTGACCGCATTAAAATTTAAACAAAACAAAAAAATCCTTTTATTTTTATTAATGTGATTCTGTTAGTCTTTTTTATTGAACATTACAATCTTTAAATAAATCTAAGTAAAGTATAAAAGAGTAGAAGAAGATTTAACGAAATAATCTTCCTTGATTGACTGACGCAATCAAAACACATGCGTATGTTCTGAAATGAAAAGAAAATGTTATGAATGAAAAAAATGGTGCGTATGTTCGTACATTAACAGCTTAGTTAATGCGTATGTGCGTACATTAACAACTTAGTTAATGCGGCCTTACTACACGAAAGGTTCCCCACACCTGCTTTAGTTCATGAGCTCTTGGAATACGTGTGATTCCTTTCGTTAAAAAATAGAGAAATTAGACTGGACGGGAGTCGAACCAGGAAGCTTTGGATTACTGGTACGGTGCTTCAGCTATTCTGTTGTTGAACAGAGACAAAAAATGTTTTCATTATTTGCTGACAACATGGAGCTAAAAACAAATCAAGTTTTAAACAAAGACACAGTGCAGATATATGGAATGCCAATAACCACACAACCACACCTATATATTATATGAAGTAATATAGGCCTATACACTAGAACATGCATATACAGGATTTCAAGAACTAATACTGCATGTTGTACATACATTTATACATTTAGTGCTCAAATTGGGGGACATGCGGGGGGGGATGGCATAAATCCACCTTTTTTAAATTATAGAAGCGTACCCCTACTTTTTGGAGATGCGGGACGCTGGGGAACGCTGTTCAAATTGAGGGGTATGGCATACCACCACTTTTTTAATATACAAAAGCTTACCTATCTCGTATTCTTTTTTTCCTCTTATGAAAAATTTTTATTAATTGGCACGTGTACGGAAACGAAAATGCAAATGGAATTTTTATTTTTCAGCTTAATTAAAGAAAGGAAATCTGTCCATAAAGAAGGAATCCCGCTGCTACAAAATTCCCATTCTCAATGTTTTAACAGCGAAAAAAAATTTCCCCCCAGTTACACATCATAGGTCGCCGTTAGTGTTTCCAAATTCCTGCGAATCTAGTATACTCTATTATAAAATAGATAAAGGAATTTCCTACAGTTGGACATCATTGGCAACAGTTAAGTTTTGCCAAAAATACTTGCACAATACTCATCGTACATAGTGACAAAAAATGGCTAAACTAACTTATAGAAAAGGTGTTTATCGTTTTAATTATACATCGAACTTAAAAAAAAAATTAGGTAGATGACAGGAACATATATATAAAAAGAGAAAATAGTAAACAATGTGTGGGTTGGTGATACCGACAGAAATTACGAAAAACAGCAAAGTCGTTTATCTCAATAATTTCACACTAATTTGGGCAGAAAACCACTAAATTGGCATCATTGATACACGTTGGACAGGTCTGGAACGTACTAAAAATCACCGAATGTAAGAACAAGCAGAAAAGGCTATTTATACAAGTTGAACACTACGCAGATTAAATTAAGGAACAATTTTTATCAACGTTTTTTAGGCGTAGTAATAGTAACGCCGATGTTATGGCATGGTTAGATGGTGAAACGTTCGTAAAGAAAAGAAAACGTTTTTCTGTGTCTGGTGGTGGTAGGGCACTGTTCCACGACCTTCTGATATCCGGGAAGGTGCTCTTACCAACTGAGCCACAGACGACAAACACTCAATCTCCCTACGAACGTATTTAAAGCGTACTTTTCGAAACCGGTTATTTCGCCGAATGAGGCAGTACATGGACTGCTTTTTAAACCAAATTGCGAAGAGATCGGTATTAAATTCATCGAAAAGCCCGTTGCAGCAGATATATTTATACAAATCGAACACTACGCAGATTAAATTAAGAAACAATTTTTATCGACATTTTCTAAGCGTAGTAATGGGAACGCCAATGCTATGACATGATTTGATGGTGAACTGTTTCACCATCTAACCATGCCATAACATTATTACCACGCCTAAAAACCGTTGATAAAAATTGTTTCTTAAGGAAAGGCCAGTCCAGTGTTGATTTGGCATGTATTTATATATGGTGGTGGTATATACATAGGTGTTTATGTGAAATTAGCAGTGTTAATTTGTGGTGTGATTTGTGTTGATTGTGTGAATATAAACGTTTAAAATGAGCTTGTTGTCGTGGTTAAATAAAACTAGTTAAGAGCACAGACTCGTCTAGTAACAATGAAATCGATTGTTAAAGTCTCGAAAGCTAGCCTTCTACTTCGACTAGTTTTAATGGTAATTCCAAATGAGAGTCGTGTAATGCAAATAAAAACAGTGACACGAGTGAGAGTGACATTGAAACTACAAGTGACGATGATCCAGAACCCGTTCATAATAAGAAACGAAACATATAGAGAGATTACCCTCCGACTGGCCTGACTGTTGGACAAGTGAAATGTGTGTTTCAAAATGCAGTGAATATAAATGGCTGTTCGCAAAAGCAAAAGGATTGGTTGCAGTGTGTGTAAAAATACAAAGAAAATAGAAAACTCTTTGAAAACAAAAAGTGTTCAAATGTCTCAAGAATGAATAAGTTGCATCATTGATTCCTATGGGACAACGAAGAAGGAGTAATGCCAACCTCCGGGAAAAAATATATTTAAACATAAAAAGAGAGGTTTATAAACGCGCTAACAAAAATAGTATTAGATGGTAAAAAAGAAAACTGAAAACTGCAATTCTTAAACAAGATTTCGATAAAAACGAAAGCACATAACATCTTTAGGACTGTGTTAAAAAGGCAGGCCTTTCACTGATATGCCTTTGGATGCAGATTTACAAATGTTAAATGGGACAAATATAGGATGCATTCTTCAAGGCGATCACTCGGGTGCAAACATATATCATATAGCAAACGAGATGAGGAAAAAATTCTTTCAAAAAATCGTGGAAAACAAGTCTTAAGTTTGCTTTATTAATAGATGAATCAACTTCAGTGAGTAAATGTACTGTTTTGGTTGTGTGTATTAGGGCATTTATACCAAATACAAATGAAAATGGCAATAATAAAAAATTCAATTCGGAAATTACATCTACAACACTTTTTTTGTTGTTGATTGAATTGGAAAATACATCATCTTCGAACATACTTGATAGTTCATTGTCTTGTTTGGAAAAAACATGGTTTTATTAATGACTATCTGACTCAAAACTTCGTCTGCTTTGCAAGTGATGGGGCTTCTAACACGATTGGGAGAAAATCGGGCGTAGCGACGTTCTTAAATAGCAAATATTCAGACATGATTGTGTGGCGCTGCTCAGATCACCGTTTGAAATTATCCGTCGAAGACGTAGAGAATGAAATAGCTGGTATCAACTATTTTAAAATATTTTTCGATAAACTCTCTAGTTTGTACAGTGTCTCTCCAGACAACCAAAATGTACTTAAAACCTGCGCGGCAGAGTTGAATCTTGAAGTATTTTCTATTGGAAAAAATTTAAATACTCGGCGGGTTGCATCAAGTTTCAGAACAGTAAAAGCAGTGTGGAAAAACTATTCAGCAATCTATACGCATGTTGAACGTACTTCAAACGATAATTTCAGACTGACTTTAAAGCGCCCAAAATATTCTGGTCTGAAAGAAAGACTAACATAAATGGCCTTTTTTCTCAATTTGGGTTTATTATTTGATGCTTTATCAAAACTTTCCCATTTATCATTAAAACTTCAAAAACACGGTGAAACGATTCCTAAAGCTCATAAATTAATCACACTGCAAATTCGTGTTCTGGAGTACGTAGAAAAAGACCCAGGACCAAATTATGAAGAAACAGAGAAAGTTATTAGTGAGCTTATACATATTTTACGACATTGAATTGCATAATGGAAGAAAGGCGCAAGTCCTTGGGGGGGATTCAAAGGGGACAATTCTTCCGAAGCTTAGTAGAAAACCTACTTTCCCACCTATTTACATATGCGTCATCTCACGTATAAAGAATAGCACCAAATTCGAGTGAATATGATGCTTTAAGTCATTTAAAAGTGTTCGATTCTCAACAGTGGCCTGAAGACCTCAGCATTAGATACGGGGAAAACAGAAGTCAGAGATTCCGACGAGGGAACCCACTAACGTGCCAGACGGAGAATGAAACCAAAGCTCGTTCGAAAGGTCAAAAAATTTATTAGACCTATGTCCAAGCTTTTTTCAGAATGGCCTTATATTTCAGAGATACGGCCCTCCCAAAAGTCTGAAAACAGCCTTTTTTACGGACCTTGATATTTCATGATTCCGTGCGTGGATTTTAATTATCTGAGGCTTTTAAGACAGATTATTAAAAATTATTTGATACATGTTTCAGCAACTTCCAGTATAACTCAAAATTTTGAAATATTAACCTTCTAATCTTTCAGCAAAATGAAAAATAATCAACTCCTGTTCAGTAGTTTGTCAGCAAAACGCTCATTGAAAAAAAATATCAGCTTCAACGCAGTTAGTTCGAAATCCAGATAGGTTCGCTTGCTAGATATGTATTAACGTACAGAGCAGTTTTGCTGCCTGTAAATAAGAAATGAATTTAAAAGTTTAAAATAGTTATAAAGCATGTTATAATATTTTTTACTAATAAATTTAAAACAAATCACGTAGTCTTTTCTGGTCATTTAAGCGAGCATACTAATTGCCATCCCCCCCTGCCCTCCTCTGATAAATGAAGTCAAAACAAGTTTAAAGAGAAAAATTGTTCGAAAATATAGAAAAATGAGTTGAGACGTATTTGAGCAATAATTATATTAAGTATAGAAATAAAACTGATTTTGTTCGTTAGATTTCGTTCCGTCAATCGTACTGCGAGTATTTTAAGGGGTCACCTCCTTAAATATTATTAATATTAATTTTAAGATATGAAAGAAATTAATCATGCGTTCATCAACTTTAAAAATAAAATTAAATTTAAACCAATTACGATTTTTTATTGATTTGATGAGTTTGTTATTTGATAGTTAATAGGGCTTTGAAAGGACATGCATTTAAAATTTTTGTTATTTTCAGTAATTTGAAATTAAGAATAGCACTATTAATCCCTTCAATGTTCATCACTATTTTGAACACATTGTAAACTACGCGTATTCAATTTTTGAAAGTAATGCAAATGAAATTGTTCAAGAAGAAAAATGTTTAGCTTTCGTGCTTTTTAAAAAACTTGAAATTTTAATTTCCTCTCTCAATTTTATTGAGGATGAGGAAATAGTTCAAACAAAATGTGATATTGAGGACCCCACTTCATGTTCGGTGATTAATGTAAGTGAAAACCAAAGACTTGGATTGCAAGTCAGAATAATGTTTAGTACGAACACTCGCTTCAATTATCGATCGCAATGGGCGAGTGTATCTCTGAAAAAAAAAAAGAAAAAAAAATCACAAGACGTACAAAAACCAACCCCTTCTTCATGCGGCGTGTATTGTTTGAAATTACCGAGCTCAAAGTTATTAAATGGGTAGATAATAATTAATAAATACACAATAAGTAAAATATCCCATTTTCGAATTATTAAAGCTTAATACCTTCAATTCGGGGTTTTGCTGAAAAACCACCAAACAGGGGTTGATTATTTTTCCGTTTTGTCGAAAGATTTGAAGGTTAATATTTCAAAATTTTGAGTTACATTGGAAAATTGCTGGAACACGTATCAAGTAATTTTCGATAACCTGTTTTAAAATCCGCAGATCATTAAAATCCATCCATGGAATCATGAGATATCAATGTCCGTAATAGGGCTGTTTTTGGACTTTGGGGAGCCATATCTCCAAAATATTGGGCCATTTTGAAAACAGCTTGGACGTGGGTCTATAACTTTTTGAGAATTTTCGAACGCGCCTATTTCGGTTCCAATCCCCGTCGGGCAAGTTGGGGGTTCCCTCTTCAGTAAACGTTTTAAACTTAATAAAGAAGACTGTGTAAGAAGTCTTCGTCAGTATTTAGAAGACAACATAACTGCAGAAGACAACATAATTGCTGCTATTAAAACTCTTGTTGTTTCGACCACAGGATGTGAAAGAATATTCAGTGCCATGAATATGATATATACTGACTTGAGAAACCACCTTCAAGTTACCACGGTGTCTTTACTGTTATTTATAAAATATGTGGGTCCTCTAATCAAGTATTTTTAAGCCAAAAGAATATGCCGCATCATGGATTAAGTCAGGAAGACAGAATGCAGACGACACCCATTGTCGGAAGAGACAAATAAAGGTAACTTCTTCGGAATATAAAACAATTTGTAACTACCTTTAAAGACACAAAATTTTGAAGCAGACATTTATTGCTTTCAAATCTAATTTTGGCACCAAATGGCTTAGAAATTATATTATTGATTACACATAAAATGTTGAAAATATTTGAAATAAGTACTATATATGAAAGAGTGTCCACAATTAAAAACGCTATTTAATTATTATAAATTCTTAATTTTTTATTTAATTATTTAAATTTTTATTTAATTTATTTTAAGTTTTTAATTATAAGTAATTAATATCAATTAATTAATTATTTTAAGTTCTATTACGCATCGCCCTGGATCGCAAGCCAGGAACAACACTGACCCATACCCCCACTATTTATTTCCCAATTTGACCATTGCCTATATTGCATATGCGCTTATATATGATGGTATATATAAGCGCATATACAATATACGCTTATATTTGATGGTATTAGTTCTTGAAATCCTGTATATACATGTTTTAACATATAGGCCTATATTATTTTATATAATATATAGGTGTGGTTGTGTGGTTATTGGCATTCCAAATGTATCTGCACTTACTTATTAATAATTTTCATTTATTTACTTCCATTTTTCACCAATTTACTTACTGAATTTTCTACATTTTCATTTATATTTTCACTTTTTTTCCATATATATTATTAATCATATTAATTGCTGCTGCTTCATGGGCGCTCTTTGTTAATAATTTTATTTTATTATT
>QLNU02014176.1:36332518-36351184 GCA_006491805.2 Dysdera silvatica | reverse complement strand
TCATCGAATGGTGAGATGTAAAATGCACTTAAATACTAAACTAGAAAGGCAGAAGCTCATTAGGAAACAAGTAAGTAAGAGGGTGGATTTAAAGAAATTAAAAGAAAATACCGAGGCATTCAAGTTGGAATTAAAAAATCGCTTTTCTGCACTGGAAGGACTTATTGAAGAAGTTGACATCTCAGAAGCAAATGAAAACATTGTTAAGACAATAGTTGAAACTGCTGGGGAAATTGGTGGTGTAACCTGTAAAAAGCACAATAGCAAATTATCTGAGAAGACGAAACAGCTCATGAAAAGGCGAAGAGATATGAAGGTGGACAATCAAAATACCAGTTCCAGGATTGAGTACATAGAACTTTGTAAAACTCTGCGCAAAAGCATGAAAGAAGACATAAGAAAATTCAACTGTGAGCTAGTAAGGAAGGCCATTGAAAATAACAAGAGCCTTAGGGTTGTTAAAGGAAGTTTATCTGTTGGGAAGAAACACATCATTGCATTAAAAGGAGAGGATGGCACCGTAACAAGAAATAGGGAAGAAATACTTAGAAGAGTTGAAGAATTCTACAAAAAACTATATGAAAGTAACAGTGGATTAAACGAAGACACTGAAATAGTCGAAGGAACAGCTCCTAAAATCTTAAAAGAAGAAGTTTCATTTGCAATAAAAAGTATGAAGAAAGGAAGAGCCCCTGGCGATGATGGTATTACATTAGATATCCTAAAAGAAGCTGGAGAATATGTAGAAGACATACTTGCAAAATTCTTTACCAAATGTCTTAACAGCGGTAACATACCAAACCAATGGGATTCTGCAACAGTAATTCTTTTGCATAAAAAAGGTGATAAAGAGGATTTGAAAAATTACCGACCAATTAGCTTGTTACCTGCTATTTATAAAATCTTCACAAAAGTGCTAACACATCGCCTGCAGAAAAAATTAGATGCAGCTCAACCAAGAGAACAAGCTGGATTTCGAAGTGGATTCAGTACAGTGGACCATATTCAAGTATTAAGAGAATTAATTGAAAGAACACATGAATATGAACTTCCATTGTGTGTTGCATTTATTGACTATGAGAAGGCCTTTGACTCTATTAAAACATCAGCAGTCATCAACTCTTTAAGATCAACAGACATTGAGGATGTGTACATTGACATGGTGAAACGTGTGTATAAAAATGCAAGTGCAAAATTTCGGTTACATAAAGATACCAAAACTATCAAACTTGGCAAAGGGGTGAGGCAGGGAGATACCATTTCTCCAAAACTTTTTACTTCAGCTTTACAGATGATTTTTCAGCTGATAAATTGGAATAACAAGGGAATAAAAATAAATGGTGAATATTTAAATCATTTGCGGTTTGCTGATGACATTGTTATTTTTTCAACGAACCCATCAGAACTCCAAGACATGGTACAGGAGCTCTCAACTAGAAGTAAAGAAGTTGGACTCAAGATGAACCTACAAAAAACTAAGATCATGTTCAATAATTTTGTAGAGGAAACAAAAATACAAGTTGACAACATTGAGCTAGAAATTGCTGATTCATATATTTACCTTGGCCAGCTGATTTCAATGGATGGCAACATTATGAAAGAACTCAACAGACGTATTAAACTTGGCTGGAGTGCATTTGGAAGAAACAGTTTTATCCTGAAGGGGAAATTGCCTTTGTGTCTAAAAAGAAAGGTCTTCAACCAGTGTGTATTGCCAGTCCTCTCTTATGGATCAGAGACATGGAGTCTAACAGTTGGAGCAATACGAAAGTTACAGACAACGCAAAGGAGCATGGAGAGGTGCATGCTTGGAATAACTAGGAGAGATCGAAAAAGAAACACTTGGGTGAGAGAGCAAACTAGAGTAGAGGACATCATTGTTAAAGTAAAAGGGCTGAAATGGCGATGGGCTGGGCATATTGCAAGAAGAACTGATCAACGATGGACAACAGAAATTCTGAACTGGATTCCAAGAGACCACCGAAGACCTAGAAAACGTCCTCAAACTAGATGGGTGGATGAAATAAGAAAACAGGTTGGGGTGACGTGGAAACGAATGGCCCAGGATAGACTTGTGTGGAAAGCATTTGGAGAGACCTTCATCCAGCAGTGGATAGATAATGGTTGAATATGATGATGATGATATATATATATATTGAGGTTCTGCCGCATATGCAGCAGATTCAGCTTACTGTTCGCTCACGAAAAGAAGTCCGATGGAATAGTTAGAAATAACGGGAGGTGACGTCACAAACGGACTATCCCATTACAGCAGAGGAGGACTCCAATTCCAGAACTTGATTTTTCCGCCGACAAACGTTCACCAAAAACCAGTTCTGAAATTGTAGTCCTCCTCTGTTGTAGTGAACTAACCCGTTTGTGACGTCACCTCCCGTTATTTCCAACAGTTTCATCGGACCTCTTTTCATGAACAAACAGAATAGCGACTTACAACGATGTAGCGACCGATTAAAAATCGATTTCGGCAGTTCTCCTATAGGTGCGAAATAGAAAGATGAATATTTGATATAATGGTCATCTGATATGAAGCCCCTAAAGTCAAAGTTACTATAATGAGAATCTACGTTATTTGATATTTGTTAAATGCCAGAAAATTTCACTAAAGGGAATAAAAATAAATACGTATTTTCTTAATTTAACAGTAAAAGTATAATCTTTCAGATTACACTTTAAGAGTAAGTTATTTATATTTAGGCCCATTAATTATTAATTACAAACACGTATAATCACATAAATACATGTAGAGTAGTTGACTCAAGTACTCTACACAAATTTACATGGTTGCAAATATGCAGAATTGTGGGTTTAGAACTTAGTTCAGTTGTTGAGAAGACATCAAGCGACTACCTCCTCTCCAACGTTCTTCATATAATAAATAAATTAGATTATTAGGAATGGATTACATATATAAAATAAATAAAATATGGTGCTCGCGAGCAAACTTTGACGGCGTAACTGCCATGCCGCCAACTATATGTACAGTGCGTTGAAATATTTAGTGAGAGATTATTAAATATGATAGGTTATACGCCTTTCCGTTTCATATTAATATTTCACGTCGGCTTTCCATTAGAAAAGGGAGCCGGAGTAAACAAACTTTCGTTTTTTAAAGCTATACGTTTGATACAACTGCTTATCTTTAAAGGAGACGAATTTATACTTCTCGAAAAGCAGCATTTAAGCAGAAGTATTCGAATAAATAATATTCCAAATAAAATATTTACAGTTCTACCTTACGGAGCGCTCTCGATGCGGAACTGTCTCAAAGAAGATACGCACAAAAAAACCTTTTACCAAACTCTACTACGTTTTCAACCAAAGAGTGGAGGGTACTTAAAATTTAAATGCACATAAAACCAGACTACAAGAAATCTGTTTCCTGCACATGCGTGAAAAGTGTTTTTATTAGCAGCTGTATTCTTTTCATGGTGGGAAAAGAATTTAAAGACGTTTCTGAAACACAACTAAAACAAAAACAACGAACAAAACGGTAAAAAGAAAAAAAAAAAAAGGGGAATCAAGAATAGGGAAATAGAATCCGAGGAAACCGGATACAGAAATGAAATCCATTGGAGACAAAGAAAGAATAATTCGAGACTTGGAATCCGGCAGAGAATACAAAACCCTCTCATCTGCTCTGTATATCAATTTTAAAGGAGGAGGAGGAAAAACAGGAAAAAGGAGAAATAGAAAAATTAGAAACAGAAAAAGGAAAAGGAGGAGGAGGGAGAAAAAAGAGAAGAAGAGGAGAAGAAGAAGAAGAAAGGAGAGGAGAGAGTAAAAAACTATACATAAAATGACTCTAACTGTTAAAGCTCCGGTATAGCTAAAGAATAGCTAAAATCATACTAGAAATATAAAATATTCTTTGGCCCATGTTACAAGTGGTACAATTTTTTTAAAAGATATTTATAGTATATATACTCCTTGTCCCTTTGCCGCCTTTTTAGAAGGTTTCAGGGTCAAAATTCAACGAACGCCAAGTACTGCCTACCAAAGTTTCATTAAGGACAATCGTTGTTTACCTAATGCTCATTTAAAAGCAATCACTGCTTACCTAAGCAGATACAATTTATATCTTTCAAAGCAAATTAGCCCTTTGGAAGAAAAACATTGAGTAGGAAGTTCTAAATTTCTGCTTTCCTACACTGCTCACATTTTTAAATGAAAATAATTTAAAATTGAATGAGGTCGTGGATTTCGTACTTCTGGACCATTGCCACCGTTCTTCGAGTAGTAGTTTCCAGAAGATTATCAGTGGTACAATTGGATTAAAATTGCTTCAGCGTTCATCCTTCATTGACATTCACAACTGCAGAATCAGAACAATTTATTTCTATTCCATCGGATTCGACATTGAAGCTCAAGTTTGAACTTCATCTTCCTGACGAAAATTGTAGACATTGGTGAAGCAAGGATATCCTCCTGTCATCATCCCTGAAATAATGTCCTGAATTCATCCTGTAAAATCGTATTTATGTGAGGCAGGGTTTTCGGCAGTGATGGTAACCAAATAAAGGTTCGGGGTATATCTGAAGAAGGAGATAATTGAAGTTTCTAAACTTACGCCCATATTTGAATATTAATGCAGAAGATAGAAGCCCACACTACTTATTGTGATTTAATACAAAAAATATGTCGATTAAGATAATTTTTAATAAAAAATTACTGTTTTCATTTAATAATTATACGACTACGGTGCATTTTCGCTTGAAGATTGTTAATAATGCATTTAAAGATAACCTTTCTACACACATTTTGACCCCATCAATAACTGTAAAACTGTCTATGCAAATGCATTTTTTTACAAAAGTATTTATAGCATGTACTTTATACATTACTGTATACCCCAGACAATTTATTAGATGTAGTATTTTATTAACAAAAATAACACATTTTCACACAATCACACCGCGAAACTCCGATTCAACTGTTAAGTTTTCATCCTCGATGTAGTTAAAAGAGCAGTCGAGATAGTGAGGCTGATAGGCAGTCAGAGACGGATACGTGCAGCTGCAAGTGACAAGGAAAAGTGTATTCAACCAGATATGTAATTTCTCATAACTACAACTCCTTGAAAAAAACAACATACATTCTAACAGACGATGAAATATCACAACGTGATAACTATTGTTTTTGAAGACGTCAGTTTAGCACGGGATGTGTAAAAGGTACCATCTACTAAAAAAAACCAACCATTGTTATGATATAAACGCTGTAGCCATCCATCATCCAATCGTTCTTTTCTGCTAACACTGTCTTTAAAAAGAAAGGAAACAAAATTCTTCAACCAGTTCCGCCACATACCTCAAACCCTCTTTTTTTTTCATACTAGAGAATTGCGAGAATATTCCCGAAGGGACAACTTCATGATATATTAGGGGTTCGAATGCCAGAGACGTGCATTGCTGAAGGCATAGAGATATGTATGAGACTGGAAGCTGATCATGTTATGGCAGAACAAGAACGTCCACCCATTTTGACTGAAAGGTTAAGGTCCGATTCTCAGCAATGAACTACAGACATGAGTTTCCTTTGACAAGAAGCAGTAATGATATTATTCATTAATGTCCAAATTAACGAATGACCGCCATTATCGAAATGACACCACATTTAACTAGTTTTTCGCCGATGATATAACGTTTCCTCGACATCAAACGTTCGTTCTTAAAATGTGTGTGTGTGTGTTGCATTTCTTATGTGTTTCTCGAAAACTAGGGACCGGGTCCCAAAGGGCTCATTGTGGTATTTTTTTTTACGTTATACTCTAATCTCGCTTCTGAGGAGTGGAACAGGTTCAGATACGGGTCTTATGCAGTACATATAAATATGGCAAAAGAAACAGGTCCTGCAAGGCTCGGTGGTTAACATGTTCGCAGGTTAAGCTGAGTTCGATTCTAAGAGTGGGGAAAAAACTTGATAATGAGTGGAGTATATTCTGCACATTGCTCTTTTTAAGCCGCGCGGCAGAATGGAAAAATCGTGAATATTGGCGATTTTCTGGGAATTTTCTACAGCTTTGCGATGTATCCAGTGGGCCCAACGATGGCCAATGGCAGATTTATGAATACGCTGGCGCCTACGGCGGCCTGATTTTCGGAAAAATTTGCAAAGGCGGGGCTGCATTTTTGGTGGCCGAATTAAACTATTAATTTTGAATGGTTGCAGCAGAGGCGTAACTCGGCATTAGCGACGGGAGGAGTTGTCATGGGCACCTTAGAGGAGCTCAAAAGGCGTAGAATTCGCGGGTAGCGCGGTGGAAACCGCTAGAAAAGTCAAACGAAGAATTCGACAAAATCGCAAATTCGCACTCTGTAGATGGTGACGTCGCCAGACAAGATAGTGACGTCAAGTACGCTATATGCGATTAACCTATGCAGAAGTAGTTGAGAGAGAAGACCGCGAAGACACAAAGGAACGACGTCAAATGACATGAACGGATGAAATGCAAAAACGGGCACGGAATCATGTGTGGCCTTTGTAAAGGATTACTCGAGTCCCCTAACAATTTTGGTGCGCCCCTGGTTGGAATACTATGTAAGGAGTGGCGTGGAATTTATAATAGCGCATAGGAAAAACAAACTTGAAGAACCTAGACAGATAACTGTTGATACAAAGTAGCGTTGTTGAAACTAAGCACAAATTAACAAGGAAGTGTATGTGTCGTCCCGATAAATACTAAATTTCAAATTTGCTATGAGAAAACGAAAGATGACGAAAAGATTAATTATATTTACTGGAAAGTCAAAATTGAAGAATTAACTAAGCCTCGTAGAACAGTTAATGCTAGTGAAATTTGAGTTCGATAATGACAATTAATAGCTGCAGTTTACAGTGGAGGGATCACGAACACCTCACGTCCTGTTAATGCGGGAACATCGTCCGATAACAGACATATTACCTTACATTTGAAAGCCATTTAAGCGCTATGCGCAGTTTATTAATGGGCAGCCCTTGCTCCGTCCGCAGCGTAATTACTCCCTTGCCTTCCCCACACAGGAAAGTTTATACTTATGTCTTTTATGCGTAATATCTAGCCCAATGAAACGATGGAGATAAAGGTAATGGGAAGGATAAAGGTAACGAGAAAGGAAAGAAGAATTATGAAGGCTATAACGAAGGCTAAAGCATTTCGATTCACCCACAAACGTTAACAGAATATAACTCACATATTAATGTACGAAAAAAAAAATACCTAAAAATAGAGATAATTGTTACTTTCTGAAAAAGGGCATAACTCATTTCGTTCAAAAAGGTTACGTCGGTGTTTAATTTGGCGTAGTATAGCCGAGTTGCTCTTGCGTCATAAAAAATCCAAACAAGCAAACGATTTCTTTCCATAGCTCGAGGCTATTTATTCCTTTTATTCAAGGCTCGTAGCCACAATATTTTAGTTTGTTATGGTTGGTTGTGTATTTTTATGGAGCAAGGACAGCGAGGGTCATTCTGCGCCATTAATTTGTCATGATTTCCAGCTGGGTAGATAACATACATAACCTCTGTCTTTGCAATTTTTTTCATTTTTAGGAGAAAGGTCAGACTGAGATGACGAGGAACAACGGCAAGACAATATGACATTTTTATTTAATGCACAGCCATTATTAGCGTACGCAGAAAGCTCATAACGGGGTGTATAAAGGTACAACTCCATATATTCATATACATACGTAAAAAAATTGCATCATGATGGGGGATTATGATCCCACCAACACCCCCCCCTCTGCGTACGCTAGTGCACACAACAGTAAACAACGACAGGACGACCGTGAGGAAAACTATTTTATATATAGCAAAGCAGAGGAGTAGCCAGGGGGCGGTTTTGGAGGTTGTAACCCCCATCGCAATGAAATTTTGTATATTTAACATAGGAATATATGAGTTGTAGCTCTGTAACCCCTCCCATTAAGCCTATAGTCCCCCCATGAACTTTTTACCTACACTACTGCAGCAGAGACGATTTTATGTTAAAATATGTCAATGAACTTAGGGCCGATTAGGAACTAAACAAGTAAACCAAAATTGTTGCAAGCTGTAACCACAGAGTTTGCGGTTTTAAGTAGGGCAATGAAATAAGATACAAGGGAAAACGTGTGACAAGTGACATGAAAGTGACTCATATGATCCGTATGCGTTTTTTGTCAGGAAGGAACTGCTGCACCTTCAATGGTTCTGCTGACCCAGCATTATTGCGATAAAGAGTGTTTGATTGAGCTGAAACAAAGTAAGGTTGTCAGCAAGTTTAAAGAGCATTTTACACATATTACGTTTCTTCCGATTCCATCGCTTTGAGTTTCGCGATTACTGGTAAAGTCTTTTTTGAAACGAGATGGAGGGGTCAATGTGAGCTCCGAACCATAATGCATTTTTCAATATTCATGCCCTATCCAGAACTGAATGAACTCAGTGTAGCATGACCTTTCCTGTTCTTGCGCCGTAAAACTCCCACCAGACAAACTAAGACTCTGCCATATGCGAACGGGCAATGATATCACGATACGGGTGACTAATAGGCCGCTAGTCTTTTCTCCGTGGGGGATCTAATCCTTTTCACAATGTGTATGTTTTGGAGGCTAAGCAAAGACAATTTTACTCTTCTTGTTTATATTCTGACCTTCACCGGAGTAAACAACTTAGTGGCGTTCTTTTACTTGAACGTAAGATACTGGAAAGATTATTATTATTAATCATGCACCACTAATACTGGAAAGTTTGGCCAAGATGGAGGTACTGTATTCCCAGAAGAGGATTGCGGAACGCAATAATAGAGGTGGATGTTCCGCATTTACCCCGGGTTGGGTGAGGATTGAAGGATGTATTCCCAGTACATGTTTATCTTAAATCCCCATTGGTCAAAAAGGAAAAGAGCGCCAAGTCCTCTGTGTGATTTTTGGAAGAAAGTCAGTTCGTCAGTTCTTATTAGCGCTTTCGAATTGTAAATGAAAGAGTGATTTGATTGGTTGATTAGTTGAATTCTTATGGCGCAAGGGTTATTTTGCGCCAAAAAAGGTGAGGCCATACATACGGTTTTAGAGAGTAATTTGAACCTCGGGACATCGAATTAATATTATAAGTGAACATGAAAAAAGAAAGTTCGAAACCACAAGTTGGCCAAAACGTTTAAATGCGGAAGAAGAAAAAGCAAACAACACCGTAAAAAAAGAAAAAAGTAAAGACTGCAATCACAAAGAATAAAACGCAAAGTAAATTTTTAATTTTAGATTTGGCATACTAATGTGATGCAAATTTGTGTATGCGACTTGAATTTCTTTTTTGTTTAATTCCCCCTTCTCACCATAGACCTGCATTAAGAGACCACCTTTCCGAGCGACTATTTTTCTCGGAATCTACGACGGTCGCCTTGCAGAGCTTTTACTGTAAGTGAAAAATTGGGTGAAAACGAAACATATTTCTCATTAAGGAATCAGGAGAATGATTTGTATAGAATTGGTTAACCTAATTAGGCAAGGGTGACGATATTAACTTAACGCTGGATAACGACACATTAATGACGTCATTTGTTGGCCTCCTTTTGGCGATTTTTCTTTTTATCAACATGAAGAGCATGGCGCGTGGGATGTTTCTTTGGGGGTGCTAAGCCAAAAAGAGAAGTGAGTGTAGGCAAAGGAAGCTTTCACAGAGAGCAGGAATGTCGATTCTACGATCGATAGTAGAGGGCGTTAACGGTTTTAGGCCCTTTTCTTTTTATCGCATTGGCGACGCCCCTGCATAGCGTGTCCTTCAGCAATGGCCTCAGTTTTCATTTTTTTTAGAAAAACGTTAGAGGCGCTGAATAAGTAATCACAGACAGACGAACAATTTTTTGTTAAGTTTCAACGGCCCATGGATATTAGTAACTTAATAAAAGATTGACAGGAATTTAGTTTATTTATAGAAAGCTTCTATTCAAATTTTCGTTAAATTTAATTTTACCTTTCGTGTGAATGCATTTTCGAAACTCATTCTTTTCAGCTAATCACTCATTAACGCAACGAGAATAGAAATGGTCATTCCTCTATTCCAGGAATGTAAAATATCAATCACCGTTCTCACTTCAAATCATTCATTGAATGGAAACAGGGACCCAAGAATCATCATTCTTTAAATGAATGAGTTAGCATTTTTATACTCATTTCAAAGAATGATAATTACCTCATTCGCAGCATGCCTATACAATAAAGAAATAATATTCTTCTGAAGAATGATTCTTCGTTTGAAAACAATAAGTGAATGCAACTGCATCAAACTTGATTTAAAAAAAAAGAGAAAAATTCTAAGAAACAATTCACACTCTCACACTTCCTTATCCTCTCATCTTATGTTTTCACTTCCTGTAAATGCACTTTTCTTCGGTAAATGTAATAATCCGCTAAATCGTTTCGCAATCTTAACCTAAAACTCACGGCCATTAAATTAGATGTGCATGATTATTAAACTAGCAGTTACGAAAAGGATATTGATCATTTGTCATTCAGTAAAAGTACTTTTTTACAGAGATAAGCGATTTTGGAGAAGAGATTAAAGATTGAGAATTATGTTCTTTCAGAAAGATTAGAGTAAAGGAATTTCGTTTATATCGAACACACAGATCCTTGGGTGGATGGGGGGGCATAGAAGTTCACAAAATTACATTTCCTGAATCTCAGTTGCGGCTAAAACTTTGCCGAAAGAGAACAACTTCTGTTTGAGAAGAAAACCATCCTAAAGACAATAAAATCGCCAATTCTATTGACAAAATCCAATTGAGTTTGCTTTCGGGGTTTCGGGAACTACATCCAATTGGTTTGTTTTTTTTGGTTTTTTTAAATTCGTCGGGCAATTCGACATTTTTTTTTTACCGCTTGTTTTGATTGATATATAAAACGAATACAGTGGAACCTGATAAATTGGACACCCGAATAAGGTGAACACTTTTTATAAGAGAGAACTGGTAGGGACTTAGTCTTGCGTATACCAAAGTACGGTATGTCGTGTATAGTGACCACCTGTCTATGGCGACCATTGAAGCCCAGATCCAAAGGTGGTCACTTTAAGCAGGTTGCACTGTATATTATTTCTGAACTTGACGTTTGATCTGACAAATTTAAAATGATTTTTGAAATTAGAGGGTTGCCTTCGCCCCGTCACAACGAAAAAATCGGAAGTTCGGAATTGTAAAATGAAACTAGTCATACCCGCAAAGTTAGCCCTCGTCAATATTCTTTAATTAAATAATATACAGTAAAACCTCCCTAAGGCGACCACAACCTGTTCCGCGAAAAAGCGGTAGCTCAGGGAGGTGGACTTTCAATGGAGGTAAATTTAGCATTGGGTCTATGGGAGAGGAAATCCGTTTCCCGAAAAAGTGGTCCTTAAGAGATGTGGTCTCTAAATAGAGGTAGTCGTTAAGAAAGATTTTACTGTATGTATTTTTAGGATGCAAGGACATCAAAAATTCATGCTACGCCGGGACCTCTAGTTTTTCCACTGAACCCGAACGTCTACTGCCAAGGCAACCAACTCCCGGACTACAGTGTAAAAAAAACAGCAAATGTTCTTCGATACCACTGGATATCAAACCTGGGGTTAACAGCACGACGAACGGATACGTTACCAACTACCTCACCGTAAGGTAGTGGACCCACACTTTCCCGAAGAATCCGAACCTCTTCAGGCCTAGGGAACTAACTTTCAGACTAGGGTGAGCAGTTAGTTGGAAAGGGTTCTTTTTTTTTTCCGGAACCATTGGGAATCGAACCCGGATAAATGGCACACTTGGTGAGCGCGTTACCACTGAGTTATCACAGGGCCACGTCATACGCTTAAACAATGACCAAACTCGATTTAACCCGCGAGAACGCGATACTATTAGAGGAACGCGAGAACGCGCGCGGGGTGCTTTGCACCCCATCTGATTATATAGCATTATTTCATTAAAAACGTCCAATTTTACAGGGAACAATAAGTGGAATTTTCTCTTTGTCACCCTACCCCAAAGATTGTGACTTTGAAGGCAACAGGAAAGAGTTTGGCCAGTTTCAGAAGCAAGGGCGGACGTTTATTTTCACAAATTATAAGTTGTGAGGCGTGAAACAACCCGCGCAAGTCCTTGCGGATTAAAAAAGAATATCGACAAAGACTGATGTTTTAAAAAAGGTGGCGACTACAATCGCGTTTAAAATATGCGTAAGTAATAAAACAGAAGTGATGAAAAAGTAATAAAAAAAAGCAGTAAAATAATGAACAGTAAAAAACCCGAAGCAATAAAAAAAATCGCGAATTATATTTAGATAGGAGTGAATAAAATGCTGCATTCGATCGATTAATCGATTCAATGGTCATTAGTATCGGCTTCCGTCTATCGTTTTGCCAAACAGATCGTAGATTGGTGGATAGGAACCCGAAACCAGCTTTGTTACAAATGAGTAGATAGCTGCATTTATCATTCGATGAACGTAAGCGATAGCAGCTTCTAACGTTACGATTGCCAACTAAAGGCCACGGGTATCTATCTCAAACGCGCGACACAGAACGTGTGGTAACAAAGTATCTAGGCGACATACGGGAATAAGTTGTCACAGAATATGCTTTCAATTAATGAGATTTTTGTTAAAGTAATCTAATTTTTTAAGCAATTTTCAACGCTAAAAATTTTGTATATTTTTTTGATGATGGCGGAATTTTTTATCTTCGTTTACATGAAGGTTTTTTTTTTCATTATGTATTTTGTTTTCTTGGTTCGTTTTTGCTGAATTGTTTTTCTTATTGTCGTTTGATAGTTATTATGGCAGTTTCTCTGTTGTTCACTGTTGATTACTTGTCATCGTAATCTGTACTTCGTGCTCACCTTCATCATTTTTGGCGCAGTAGACTCTTGCGCCATAAAAATCCAAACAAACTAACAAAACCTTCATCATTATCCTCACAGATTCGTTTAGTTGTGCAATAACCTTTCCCGAACTTTTTTGATGACATTATCGTCATAAATCTCACAGTATTAGTGGAAGTATCTAACATTATCACATCACATAATTTTAAATTATACGAACATTATCACCAATCCTCACATTAATATTAACTCCCAATTATAAACACATCACTACTAACGTATTATTACTATCACATTATTATTAATTATCAACACATTATTATGAATTACGAAAATTACTTTCTAGTACAAAACGTTTTTGATTCGCTAGGAAGGTACAAAGGTGTGTTTTTCCCCCCCAATGGAGCCTCGATTAATCGAACTTAGCTAAATAATAGTAAATTAATTAATTATTACAAAGAGAAACATACGTTACAGATACAGAAATTTAGCATGCAGGCCTATTTAAAATGTGTTTAATCAAACATCCACCTCAATATCGAACTATGATGCATTCGTTAATTGTTTCACCCTCAATAGTCCAACACAAGGCTCCTAGAAAAGAGAGCTGGCGCATAACCGCCATTTTCCTGCCAGCGTATCACATGATCCTATTCACTGCTTTGTTAAAGTTGAGTGATTTCCAAGTGTGTTATTTTTAATAAAATAAGGTGAAATGGACGAGTGTTCCGCTGGGAATTGTTCTAATCATTCGAGGAATAAACATAGAATGTTTGCAGTGCAAGTTTGTTTTGATTATTTGCATTATAATTTTACATTAATCGAAAACTAAGTTACGGTTGCAAATTGTATTTATTGGCGACATCTTAAAAGTTGCGCCAATGTTTACATTCGTCGGATAATCGCGAAGTGTTCATTATTTTTATGCCAAAATAGCGATCATTGCTCTAAAGTGGAAAACCTTTATCGCCAAGGTAAATGAAACCGGAAGTGTGCAAGAAAATGGCGGCTGGTGCACCGGCCTATACCTTCTAGGGGCTCTAGTCTAGACCTTCGTTGAAGGTCGCGACGTTTTTCGTTCTTTAAAAGATGAAGTAGTTGAAGTACTGCGAATACTTCTACAACAAAGCTGTAACAACGGTTTATGTGAGTCTCTACACATATATACATATATATATATAGAATAGGCCTATATATAAATTTCTCAATAACAGACAAACGCTTTTTTTTTAAACAACTAGCCTGTCGTAGTTCTTGCAAAGTTGACATCCTTCAACTCTAAAACTTCTCAACAGCCCTTTCGATATGCTGAAATCCTCCACCAAGTCCTTCAAGAGTGAGATTGATTGATTGATCGTTTGGCTTTTTTATGGCGCAAGAGCATCTGGGCTATACTGCGCCAACAAGAGTGAGAGAGCGAACAGAAATATCATATCAATAATAATATATTCGTTTGAAAATAACCCTGGCTGTTTAAAACAAATTGAAAATGCGAGTAGATGTTTTTGAGCAGTCAATGAAAATGACGTTTTTCTGAGCAGTTAATGAAAATGACATGGAGAATTGGAAAACACAATGAAATATACCATTTACATGGGGACCCTGAGTTGGTGACAAAAATGAGGAAAAGAAGACTTAGGCGGCTCGGATACATAGAAAGGATAGAAAAATCTAGGACGGCTAAAAAAATCCTGACAACCAATCCATTAGGAAGAAGGAAAGTGGAACGTCCTATTGGCTTGATGGAGTGGAAGAAGATCTGCGAAGAATGGGGGTGGGAAAATAGCAAAGAAAGGCCTTGGATAGAGGAGAATGGGCGAAGATCGTTAAGGAGGCCCAGGTCCTACAGGGACTATAGTGCCGAAGAAGAAGGGGGGGGTAAATTTTTCGATATAGTTCTTAAGACAAATTCACAAAGAGAGCCCATCTATACTCAAAGGCCTTTGATTGGATTACGGCCTGAGTACTTGCTGTAACTTTTCTCGACCAACTCCAAAGACTCCTGCTACTCTGAACCAGAAATTAATCTCCGTAATTAATTTAATTATTCACAAGGTCCCCTCTTTAAGCAGAGAATACTCCCGTTGGTGTCATTACTAATACTGGCAGCATTACTAACGTAATCATAAATACTCACTGTGTTATTAGCGTTATTATCAATACAGTATCATTGAAAGTATTACTAACACTCAGAAACGCTAACTCTAGGAGACCTAGGTCCCTTCGACCCTTCCAAAATTAATAGATAATGAATAAATGCAGCATGATTGAAGGTTAAAGGCATAACGTATAAACATGAAAAGGGGAAAGCTCGGGGGGCCTCGAGCCCCTGGATATCAGAACACATTATTCTTTCTAATAGCATTCTTTAAAACCACTTGTGCCCCCCCCCCCTTGCCGCAATTTCATTTGGCTCCCCCAGAAATTTCAAACTGCTGCACTACTGCATATAAAGTATTATTATTATTATTATTTATATGTGTCCTGCCGCTGATTGGTTCACTTTATTGCATATGCGGGGTTTTCAATTATTCAGGACCCCTCCCCCCTGTTTTATTTAAATTGGCGCTCATGATAGCACTTTTATTATTACTCGAAGCAATACTAACATCTTTACTATTACTGATCTTATATAACATTACTAAAATAGTTCCGTTTTGTAGATAATACGATTTAATAACACATTACCAATATGATCACATTTTTCTGTCTCTACTGGCATGGATAATGTCTTCCGTGCTTAGCCTAGTCCAAGCCTTTAAGTCATCCATGTATCCTCTTCTTTTTCTGCCTCTAAGTCTCTTCCCCCATGACGTTTCCTTCCAGTGTTTAAAATGTAAAAAATTGCAGTGAGTCCGGAAATTTTGCATGGACAATTCATTTGGTAAATAATCTGCGCTTTAATCGTCCAGTGGCTGTGACCGGCGCTTTCGGACTCTCTGGGTCAGCTTCGACCCCCTGTAAGCCTGGCTGTGAGTAAGTGCGTCATGGCCCGTGGTCCCGTTAAGTCCTCGATCCCATCCCAAACGCCCCATAGTGCAGCCTTTCGACAAAAAATATACAAGCAGTATACTGTCTGTTCACGAAAAAAAGTCAGACGGTACAGTGAAAAATATCGGGAGGTGGCGTCACAAGCCGGCTAGACGCTTACAACAATGTAGGACTTCAAGTTCTACACACGTTTTTTGGCAACTACCAAAAAACAAGCTCTGAGATGGGGAATCCTCCTCTGCTGTAAGCGGTTATCTGGTTTGTGACGTCACCTCCCGTTATTTCTAACTGTACCATCGGACTTCTTTTCGTGAACAGACAGTATGTAATTAAGGGAAGCGAGTGTCTCTATGTTTAAATTCAAATCCAGGAACCATTTCTCTCCAAAATAGTGACGTAGCAATTCAAAACTCATGGTGGGGAGCTGAAGTGGTTATGATTGGGGGGGGGCTCAAGTGGCTTTAAAGACGATCATGTGAAGCTGCATCAGAGAAAAAAATAATGTGTTTTGATATTCAATGGGGCGCTTGAGCCCCCCCACTTTCCTATACCGCTGCTCCGAAATGGCCGCAAAAATGAAATAATTTATTTAGAGAAGAGAAAATTTTAACGAAAAAATTGTAAAACCTATCGGCGGTTGTGGAATCCCAAGTTTTCTTTGAGAAAATATAGAATCAAAAAGCGACCCTACGTGCTTTATTTTCTCATTCGGAAGTACAACAGAAACGTCTCACCCTCTCGTCTGAACAAATAAGAGTGAAAAGGCCCATCAGCATTGTGGAAAAAGAAGAGGAAAGGAGAGGCTTCCAACCGAGCCCACGGTTTTCGCTGTCTTATAATAGTGTCTGCAGTGTTTTTGACAAAGTTCCAGGACTACGAAGACACAAAAAGAGACTTCCTTCTCATTCCGCCGCCGTTCTTTCAAATGGTGATCGACGCCACTTTCGCATAAAGCTCTTGAGAAGATTCAGAGAGAGAGAAAAAAAAGATTGACATATCTACAATTTTGGGATTCCTGTCCAGGATCCTCCCTTGGACATTGCTATTGCCGCTATTTATTTTTGCTTTTCTTCTTCAGAATTTCGGCTTTGTTACTCCATAGAGGAAGTGGAGACACAAGACAGCACGTACCCCCCCCACCACGAACACATAGGAACAGAACAAAGTTTTAATAAGTGCGTTGAAACCCGAATATGTTCGTTCAGAACGGAATGTATTGCAACAAGACCGAGTGGACGAAAACTACATGAAATATTGAAAACGACTCATTGTACAAATTATTTTCTCTGTACGGTTTGAATCCTGCTAATACGAACCACCTTTAACAGGAACTGCTCCCCGAATTCCCATCAAAGTGGATAATTTGATGATGCAATCCCATCCTTTCCGGATAACGCGAACTACTTTTAACACGAACGATTTGTTTGTCACCATGAGTGTTCGCATTAACGAAGTTCGACTGAACGGCATGAATTTTGCGGCGGAACCTTAGTTCGCGCTTCAGAGGAACCGTAGGTTCTCGTGACAAATTATGATTAAAAATAACCTGGGAGGAAAGAAGAGCACCACGCTGGACTATGCTCTGTGTCTTAGCAATCAAAGAATGGAAACGGCAATCGAAAGGTAGCAGGTTCGAGTCCAGACGCCATCCATGTTTTTAGTTTTTACGGGGCAAAGAAAGCAATGGTCATGCTGTGCCGGGACCTACTGTTTTCCGAGGAATCCGAACCTCTTATGGCATAGGGAACCAAACTCCCGGACTACGATGAGAAGTTAGTCGGTAAATGCTCTTTTTTTGGCGCAGGTAGGAGTCAAACCCGGAATAACCGCATGACAGGCCAACGCGTTACCGCTGCATGATCTCCATTCATGTTGTCTGGGATTACAGTGCCGCCTTCGGCGGCCACCCTTCCATTCTCACCCTGCCCTCTTTTTCTTCCATCTACAGTGAATGCCATAAGTATTCGTACACCTGCAGTGTGTTCTATTTAAGAAACTGCTGTATAATAATTATTAGATGTAGAGATATGGGACAAATGTCACCACAATTAATATAAATTTTTGTATTTACTTCATAAAAAAAGTAAAAAAAAAAATATACGTGCACTGCAAATAACAATAAAAAATGAACAAACTTACACATAGCTCATGTGTCAAAAATATTCGTACACTAATTGTTTTTTGGTCAGAAAATTCATTAATAAAATAATAATTCATTCTTAATATTTCGTTGGGTTCCCTTTGGCTTTAATCACAGCTTTCATGCGTTTTGGCAACGAATCCACTAAGTTTTTGGTGACATCCGTTGAAATGGATGCCCATTCCTCGAGAAGCGCAATTTTCAAATCATTTTTATTTGATATGCGTCGTTTTCTCATCCGCGAGTCCAGAATGCTCCATAAATGTTCTATAGCGTTAATGTCAGGTGATTGTGGAGGGGTATTTAGCTGTTTGGGAGTATTGTAAAGGAGCCACAGCTTTGTATTATACGCAGTATGTTTCGGGTCGTTATCTTGCTGAAAGATAAAGTTATTTTGAAGACCCATTTGAGCAGCACTAGGACCCAAATTTTCCTTCAGAATGTTAATATACATTCTGTGGTCCATGATTCCGTCGATAATGTGCAATTTTCCCACTCCCTCTGCACTCATACAGCCCCAAACTTGCATACTTCCACCTCCGTGTTTGATTGTTGGACACAGGTTCGTCGGTTGAAGCTCGGTGTTATTTTTACGCCATACAATTTGCCTGCTAGCTGATCCAAATATATTAAATTTGCTCTCATCCGAGAATGTAACTCTTCCAAAAGTCAGGACCTTTATCAACATGTTTTTTTGCGAATTGCAAGC
>QLNU02014176.1:36296829-36332418 GCA_006491805.2 Dysdera silvatica | reverse complement strand
CACCTTTAACGCAAAGAAGAAAAATAAATAAGAAAATACTTATTTTGCCTTCAGACATCATTGTAAATTTTTACTTGTAGTTTTGCCATCAAAATTTAATTTTTTTGTGCTCTCCTCCTTTGAAAGAAAATGGTTGCAATATTTTTTTTCTTTAAAGTATTTTCAAATTAGTGGTCTAGAAAACGACATCTTGTAATTAGAATTTTGATAATTTATTTAAGGTTCCAGACTTTTTTTCTCCCTTCTTGCAAGTTTGACAAGTAAATACATATACGTATTTGTTTGTGAGCATGCATGTCTGAATGAATACATACACATCGTAGCAGAGAAACAATCACTAAATGGTTTAAAGAGAAGCGACAGGCAACGTAATTATATAAACGAGCTACTTAACAAGTTTGCTATTTACTAAAGGTCTATTCTCAAATTTGCATGTTAAAAAATGCATTAATTTTTTCAATATACCGTATTTTTAATCGTTACAGAAATGCTGATAGTTGTAGACATGTTTTTTATGATAACGTTCTCCATTTTGAAAACGTTACAAAATTATCCACCCAATAATATCAAAGAAAGTTGCGAAAACGTTGTGGGTGGGGGATTGTTTTCGCCATTTTTGACCAAAATTGATTTGCCGATTATTATGATTTAAAGTAGTACAAATATAATGGCTATAAATTTAATACTGGTTACCAAAACAAACGTATCGAATATTCTTCAACGCACTACTGTGTCCCCTTTGAGGTAAAGTAAACAATGCGTACTTGTAGCTCGCTATGAGGTACTCGTACCTTTAGAGACATTTCTTTAGAGCATAGAGTACTCCTTTAATACTTGTAAACAAAAATATATATATTTCATAAACTTCTTTTTTATTTACCATGACTAAAATTTCACTATCCTCTTTAATCATTATCGATCCATATTGGTAAATTCTCAAAATTTCTGCCGAAGATGACAACTCTAGACAGTCTGTCTCCAACTTGCATTCTGGTTTCCTTTATCTGCTTCGTTTGAGGAGATGTCCTCAAGGAAATGACTCAAATGAATTAGTCTGTAACGCCAAACAAATATTTAATGTGCAAACTCTGATCGTGGCCAAAATCATTGTCTCGAAACTATCTGAAAAATGAAGACATTTTTAAAATGCTGAATGGTATTTCGACGTGCGTTAGGTAAAGACCAATTTCCTTTTAGGGGCTTCGAGATTAAACGCTAACAAGCAAACTCATATGCTATGAAAAGAAACAGATGCTATTTCCATAATTCGCTCCATTTCATATGCGTACCATGTCAGCTGATACGAATTTCGAATACCTACTATGTCGAAGGATATCAACCATGCAACAGCCATAATACAAACGTTTTGTTTTCCTGTATACCTTCGAATACAAGCGTTTGGTTGTGTCGTGCAAGACGGGGCATTTAGTCATATAGGGATTTTATTCAGAAGTTAAATTTTTATGACGCTTATTACAAAGATTGTAATTGTGTTAACGTCAATTTCAAAGAAAAAAGCTTTGAAATTAATCCACGAATTTTTTTCGGTTCATATATATATACAGGGTGATTCAGAACTAATGGAACAAACTGAAAGGGGTGGTAAAGGACGCCAAATAAGCCATATTTGGCGAAATCAGGTCCGCAAAGGACCCGATTCGGCTGTAGAGTGAATTTATTATATATATATATATGTGTGTGTGTGTGTGTGTGTGTGTGTGTGTGTGTGTGTGTGTGTGTGTGTGTGTGTGTGTGTGTGTATCGTTGCTACGTAAGCAATTACATGAGCCCCAAAAACTTTTTGGCACATCATTTAAGTGATTGAACTAAAAATGCTGAAAAACAAATCGGAAATTCCCTTCCCTGGCCCTGAGTAGTGTTGCCATTTAGTCATCAAAGGTATGGAAAACGATTGTTTTACCATACTGGAGGCAATTGGGAATTGTCAAGCATGTGTAATAAATGAAGGACATCAAAAGAAACAACTTTGGCAGAGTGAACCAATGTCCGAAAATGAGCCTTTCTGGAACTACAGAGATGTTATTATTTGCATTCACATTAGTTAACCACGTAACAAAATTTGGAAAATTTGTCGTTTTAGCCTAGAACCGTATTGGAAAAGGTTTCACTACTTACTATAGTCCAAAATAACTTCCCATGGCCAAATTTATGCAGTTGGGGAATTTATAGCCCAAACGTGAGGCTGAAGTTTGGGGATAAAAATACGTAGTTTACCTCCGTTTGGCTGTTTGAATATTTATTTATTTCGCCAACGCACAATTATACACAATAGTTACATATATAATAAGAAATGAACAGATGAAGATTTCCAAAATTTTTTTTAACTTTTAAATATCGATCAGCAAATACTTTTACTTTGATACTGAAACAGGTTTAATTTACATACTTTATTAAATCAACAATTTTTCCATATTAGCCAACGATGTGGCAACAATAGATGTTAAATTATTTCTATACTCGCGGCAAAGCTAACCTGGTACACTGTTAAGGCTACGACGACCTATTCGCGCCCGTGCAACGAGTATTCATTCGCGAATTGGCGAAAAATGAGGTAACCCTCAACCTTATTAGACTATTTATCGCCTAATTTGGAATGCAGAAAAACGCGGTTGCCAAAATTCCACGCGCCAAATATCCCGCCAAGCGAACGAAGTCCTCTGAGTGGTCAGTTACTTGAATGACGTCAGCGCTTGCTATAATGAGTCTTTTTCCTAAATTTAATAAATACCAGATTTTATTTGCACCAATATGCCTATGTTTTATGTATTTTAGCATAATTTTAATGTTTTATGTACGAAATGTATCTTCTATTAACTCTCTTAACGTAAGAAAGGGCGAACTATATTGCACTGGCGAAATCATACTGCTCTGCGCCTTGTCAGTGTACCAAGTTTGCCGCGAATGTAGTCCGTTTTATCGTCCATTCTTGCTTCTTTAACTTGTCGCTTTGGTCAACGTAGTCACAGCACTGCCACACTAATAGCGAACTTGTCCATAGAAAGCCTTATATATGCTCGTAAGGGAGGAAATGATTGACGCCTGCAGCTTAGTTGGTAGAGCACCTGACCGGCAATCAGGAGGTCGTGGGTTCTGGTCCCAACAGGCGCCGGAAAATCATTCTTTTCTTTACGAGTAATTTATCATTAATTTAACATTTAGCCTAAGACTGTTTTGGGTGGATCATTTGAAATAACCGAAACCTTAAGGCAACCTCAGTACAGTGACCCCGATAAACAACTAGGTTTAGTTACTTAGCAATTTACTTAATAGCGAACAATTCAAACTCAGCCATGCACAAAACTAGGGTCTCAGCCACTTAACCGCCGAGTACAAGACTATTCCTTGGTTAATCATAACTTAATAATGACAGAAGGTCGACAAATACTAGCATTAATTAACACTGACGTGACAAATTAGCACTAACGCAAGGGGACTTTAAAGAACTAGGATGGTATTTACGTCCAAGAGTTGAAATCGAATTTACGTTCAAAGTTTAAAGCAGAGGTCCGTTTGTTCGCGTTTATGGCGCAAGGGCAGGTAAGGGCAAATTGCGCCAGGACCTACAGTTTTCCAAGAAATCTAGACCTCAGTCGTCTGGGGGAATTAAACATGGGTATACGGGTCAAGAGGGGAATGGTAAGCTTTCTATACCACTTTGATTCCAACCCGGATATCCTATATGGTAGACGAACGCATTATCACTACTATCTTTAAATTCAAGAATCCCATTTTGGCGGTCAGAAATAAACGGCCTGCACTGATCTATAGGCCTGCTTATTCATTCCGACGGGCCGCTAAATTCCTAATTCTTAGTGGCGAAAATCTTTGGCATTCCAATTCTCACGAAGTGGAGCAACCACATTCGTGAAATTTCCAAAGTATCGAACAAAACATTTACGCTTATTTGACTCGACGTTGAATGCAACTAGTTCGAACGTTAATTATATAGGAATTCACGATTGAACTGGCATGCGAGTCGTTTGCGAAGCCATTGCGATGAAGGATTTCTCGAAATTCGCCCAGATGTGCTCTAATAATTCTTTGGCCCAATAATACATTGCTGAAATATGTTTGCGTTTTCACTATCTGACAATCCGCCTGTGTTCTCACCCTGTTTCTTCACCAGCGCTTGCTGCATAGAGGTACTAATCCCGGATGAGTCCCTATTATTACCTTTTTTTTTTAAAGAAAAAACAAAGTATATAATAACTAAGAACGCGTACGCTCAAACCATCATTCATAACACATAATACTAAGACGCGCACACTCTCTCCCTAATGCTAAATCCGAGTGAATGAACTAACTGCCTGTTCAAGTGTTTTCTAAGAAATACCTGTGAATTACTTTCTCAAACATTTCTTAACAAATGCAAAGAACTGTGAAAAGGCCAATCACTTTCCATCTTCTCCATCATCACAACCTTACCTATAAAATGAGGTTATTCTAAGTGTTTGAAAGAGTTTAAAGAATACGAATGAGATTGAGTAATGAAGGAAAAAGGGCCTCCAAGTCGTTTAGACAGTTTTGAGAAAAAGTGTGTAACATATATGAAATTTTCATACTTAAATAAGATAAAAGATTATATAGTACTTTCCATGGTCACAGTAAACAGTAGGCTCGTTTCTAGGCAGATGACATAAGCAGGGGTTTTATAAGGGTACGGGGTAAATCGTTACAAAAACAGTTAGAGTGCTATAACTCCACAGGCATATGGGGGTTGCGCAGACCTGTAGCCAAGCCGGGGCCAGAAGGGGCGTGGCCTCGGTTGCCCCATAGAGCTATTTATATATACAGAACAACCTCGGGCGCTCTGTGCCCTGTAGTCCCTTGCCCCAGCTGTCCCTTCATCCTCGCTACAGGCCTGGGGTTTCCACTTCCATCAACTCCACCCCGCATACGCCAATGCTTTCTTAATACAGTCGAACCTCGGTAAAGCAAACACGTTTAAGACGAATTACCTTTAACACAAAACGTTTTCTGCAGTTCCGTCAAAATGTATAGAAATCCCCACGTTATTTTACCTTCTTAACACGAAAACGATTAAGACGAAATACCGTTAACCGCGAACTGAAAATCAATGGCCTTTGAAAATTTCCACCGCTTAATACGAACAAAACGCACTTAGCAAGATCAGAGCTTCTCACTGCTAATTTTAACAGACCATAGTTGCCAGACTAAACATACGGAAGTGGCGACTTAAAATACTTATATACAATTGCATAATAAATATTTCCTCTTGGCATTTACACGCGACAAGAATTGAAATATATTTTCTATCATAAATTTGTTCGAAACGACATAGAAGAAAACATCATAATGGAAGAGAGAGAGTGGAATTCGACATAGCCCATGCACAAACTTATGGTGTTTTTGATTCCTTTATATTTGATGAATATGTTTCAATAGACAACAACGAAGTGACGTGCAATGCTTCGATGGACGCCTAAATATTTGAGGCCGTTAACGGTTATAATAAAATAAATCTCATTACTTTTTAAAAAAAAAATCTACAATTTTTGTTTATTTCTCAAGAACCATTACTTTTTGATGTTTCAGACGAGTGGACGGAGGGACCGGTTGAAGCGGCGGCCGATTAAAGCGGGACTATTTAAGAGGGTTTCTATCTATTCTGTTTGCTATATTAGAGTAGTTTGTCTACATCCTACGATATATATAACCATATTTGTTCACTGCACCATTGGAATTGTTGCAAAAATACATGCAGAGAGCATTCTGGGAATGCGCACATTTATGTGCAGTTAGTTATTAACTTCACATATTAGGGTCATCAATTACAATCCACGAAAGTCTTAGATTAACTTTAGTTGTAACATGGCTATGCATTTTTTATTTTTTTTTAATTAAGAATATCATGTTTTAGTTAGGACGTTAAGACACATGTGCTTTCCATCTCCACGGATCAAACTTAATATTGTTATAAATTCGTTGCCATTACAGCTTTGTCGATAGCCTTGCGTAAGTCATCCGTAATACAAGATTCAGGCAGTTGTAGGTAGACCACCAAGTGTGTGTTGGGTCTTGAAGTCCTCGACAGTCGCATATCAGATCAAAATCCCCGCTTAATCAAGTTCGTCTCACACCTCGACACCCCCAAACTCAGGGGCGGAGTGGGCCGTTGCGCCCTTATGAGCGATAGGACTTGCGCCCTCCGATTGATTGATTGTTTGGCTTTTTTATGGCGCAAGAGCATCTGGGCTATACTGCGCCCTCCGGTAATACAAGGTATGCGTCCTTTGAGAGGATCCAGTCGGCCCCTGCCCAAACCCTCACCCTGTCCTCTAAACAGCAGAGGGAAGTTCTTTTTCACAGGCCATTTCCTCCTTTGGCACTATTATCATTGAGACGTACACCATGTAGACAAAAGTATTCAGACGCTTCGGTTGAATTAAAAATAAAAATTACAAGCCGGAATTAGTACATTATTAACCAGAGGTGCCAACTTGGAGTAAATATGGGGGGCAAAACCGCAGTCAGGATGTAATTTCGGGAGGGTTTACAAATTTTTTACAGCATGTATCGATACAATCACAGCATGCAAGGCCGTAGCCAAGTCCCATTAAAAATTTAGTTTCGGGGGACCGGTCCCTAAGATCCCTCCTAAAATATGGGCATGGGAGTCCTGAATGAAAGAACATGCAGGTAAAGTCAAGGGAATAAAACTAGAGACGGGGGAAAACTAAACAATAACAATTAATTTACATATAAAAGGTTAAAGACTGGTAAAACAGCAAATGATCACACAAGCTTTCGGACGCGTCATCATCAGTAATTCATTACTCCTGATTAAGAACCATTGCTAATGCGTCCGAAAAGCTTGGGTGATCTTCCTTATTTATACATATATTTTACCCGTGTTTAACCTTTTGTATGTGAATTTCTTTGTTGGTACTTTGTACATTATTTCTAATGACAATTAAAATGTATATGTTAGGTCCAACATGGTAAGATAATATGTTAGTTTTTCGCCCTCAATACGTTCTGTACTTTTATTATATACTGTTCATCAACCTCGATAAAGTCCAGTCCTCAAATATGTTTTTTTTTGTGGGAGGAGGGGGCAAAAGGACCCGATTCCCTCAGAATTGCCGCCTCCGGCTGTGTAAAGAGTGGAAACGCTATATACGATCCCAGTCAGGATCTTCAAACCTAGAAGAAGGTTTAGAATCTTCCAAAGAAGCATTTTATAGCATGCTGGTAGTTCTGTATCAATCCAGGAACATGGGCAGACATAAATATAATACCCCTGAAAAGAGAAAAGAGAAGAAGCATAATATCCGACCCTGGCCTTGCAAGTTACCGGACCTCCAAAACTTGCAGAAGCTTTGTAAGTAGATATTCCACTAGAGACCAATTGGAATGGGTCACGTACGCTTAGAACAATAATACGTGAATACTTG
Source organism: Dysdera silvatica (assembly GCA_006491805.2). Taxonomy (NCBI): domain Eukaryota; kingdom Metazoa; phylum Arthropoda; class Arachnida; order Araneae; family Dysderidae; genus Dysdera; species Dysdera silvatica. Next base: position 36,324,979 of record QLNU02014176.1, on the reverse strand, counting down.
CTGTTGAGTAGGTACACACTATACTGTTAGTGGGTAATAAATACTGTCTTTCTTTTGTTTTTAAATCTGCATGTCCAAATGTTTTTGTTCACATGGTGCGCATAGAGGAAAACAAATGAAGCACAAACATAATCATCATAATATTTTATACTACTATTAACACGACGTATAAAAAGCAATATATACAGTAAATGTAAACGAAATTTTATACTGATGTTTTATTTAGATCAGTTGGCATTCGGAAATATGAAAAATACAGCACATAAAAACCCCCTTTCTTCAAATCGGAATTCGGTGCTGAAAGATTGACTCTCTCAAAACTTTTGCTTCGAATTATTTAATTACGGGAACGAAAGGCAAGAAATAAAATACATATAGGTAATAAGTTCGACACCCACGTTTTTAGCTCAAACTAGTTTTTTCGTTACAAGATAAAAAAAAGAGTCCGTATTAAGGAGAGAAGGAGCTTCGTTCCGATCCTCGATGGCCTAGCGGTTAAAGGTGCTCCGGGCATAACGGAGAGACCCTAGTTCGAATCCAGGTCGGGGACGATGCCTCTTTCCCCCCTCTTGCAACAAAAAGCTCTAGTTTGAGCTGAAAATGTGGGTGTCGGAATTATTCCCTATAATGAATTCCAACGAAAAACACAAAAATCTCGCCTCGAATGCTTTGTGTGTTGACCATAATTTGGCAATTGTGTTAGCTGATAAAGCCATGGTATTTTGGGACATGAGTGACAAATTTTAAAATTTAAAAAACTATGATGTTTTATATATCATATTAAAGTTAATAAACTATATCATTATAATCTTACATGTTTTTGCAAAATAATGTGTTGTATTATTTAATTAACAGTTCCGAATTTTTTTAAAAACAAAAACAAAAACATTGGAAACCCCGTTGCGGAAGGACATTATTTCATGTCTTTTTCTGTTTTTCCAATAACGACACACATTTTTCAATGTATATTTTTTTTATACTGTATACAAATGTTGATAACATCTTAATTAAAAGTAGTATTAGGCCCTTTTCTTAAAATGACTTACGAAAAACATTTCAGTTTAATATTTTGATAGTGTAGAAAACATTAACCATGATGTCGTTCTTCCGTAACATTTTAAATACCATGGCTTTACCTAGCGCTGACTTACAAATATAACACTCTTAAGAAAATGGGGGCCCTGCGGTGGCGCAGTGTGGTAACGCGTTCTCCTAGTGCGCCGCTAATCCGGGTTCGACTCCCAGCAGTGCAAAAAGAACGCTTACTCAGAGATCTCATAAAGATCGCACTGCTCACTGTAGTCCGGGGTTTTACCAAAAAACAAACAAACAATAAGAAAATGGGGTTTTATCAGCCACGCAAGGCACCTGAACTGTGCGATGAAGTGGCGGGAATTTTAAATACGAAACGTCGATTAGGTTACTTAATATCAATTTCTTTTCAACCGATATCATTCGACATCGAACCTTTTAACATTACAAATTGGAGATTCGTTTGGATAGTAACAACCAAAACGAGAAAAAAAAACAAAAAAACAAGCGACAGAGTTAAAATGTATAACAGAGAAAATACACACGCACATACACAAAGGATTTTTCAAAAACGTCCCTGTTTTTTAAACATATTTGAAAGTGTTTTTTATTTGGTTTTACGATCAGAAAGAAAAAGAAGAAAAGAAAGAAGGAATAAATAAAACCACTTTTTTTTTTTTTAAGTGAAGTGTCGTTTTTCTGGAAGACTGTTTGCCAGTAGAGAAAAATTCCTTTTGTGGTGAAATTTATATAAAAAGGGATTCAGAAAAGTATTGGCAAAAAAGTTTATTCAATTTCAATTTAAAGATTGAGAACAAAACTCTTCTTTACGCTTCAGAATTTCGACCATAGCTTCAGTTTTAAAAAAACAATAAAAAATAACAAATTTAAAACAATGCCGATGATTGAAAAACATGCAATTTTAATTTGTAAAACAACAACAATAAGACGATATATGCGCAAAACAACGTAAAGTGGGTAAAAATTATTTTACTATATACATTGGCCAGGCTTTCGGCTGTTCCACTGGACAGCCATCATCAGATGCAGAATGAAAATGACAATAAGAATTGAAAGAGGTGAAGAATAACAAAATTATTTAGCAACTCGAAATATTTTAAAGATTACATATACAGTAAAACTGGGTTATAATGATATTCAAGAAACCATCGAAATTTTGACGCTATAATCGATATATGTACAGTTAATCGGTATATGTATGGTTAACATGATTTGAAAGTTAGTTGAAGTCGAAAATAAATTCAAACCAGATCCATCCGATTTAAATCCGCATTTATTATGAGGTTAAACGTTTAGAATAATTCAATAAAACGCCAAAATATAAAATAATTAGAATACAACGTTAAAAAAATTTAGTACGCTTTTTTTGGTGGAGCCTCCGATGGTACGTGTGCACAAGTTGATGATAGATCGAAGACTAATCGACTGAGGAATTCGAAATATAATTATGCACATCGTTGCCAAATATAAAAAATTAAATATTGTACAGTAGTCGTAAAATTTGAACAAAGGAATTTGTACTGTTGCCAATTGCTGAAATTGTAATTGTAAAAGTTGGGCGGCCAGGCTATCTCAGCGGCAACAGCTTACGAAGCCTGTAAAGCGAAGAACACCCAAAACACCCCCCCCACACACACACACTTTCCTCCAGTGTAGACGTGACTTCTGCTAATAGTCTGAGCGAATATAAAGTATATGGACGTAAGTATAGAACGTCTTTTCCAATATGAACTCTATTGCATGCGTGTAATTTTTTTGCGACTTCGATTGCGTGTACTTCGTACACGACCTTGACTGCACGTAATGTGTACACGACTTTGCTTGCACGAAATAATATACATGTACATTCTGGTAATTTTGTAACTTATTAATAAACATACAATCTGCTAGAATCAGCAATTTAAAATTCATGGGTGGGAGGGGCTTAAGTGGCTTAAAAGAAGATCATGTAATGCGGTTTTAGAGAAAATGTCTCTTGATATCTAATGGCATGAGCCCCCTCTTTTTCCTACGCCCCTGGCTGGATTGTTATACTATCATTATTAATACAAATGCTATTATTAATGTGGGACTTAAGCTTTAAAATGAAGCGCTGTGTAGATAAATAATATGTCCTTTAATGGCTAATCAATTTCTACAGCTACTACACAAAGCGTAAGTATATCGTCACAACCAGGCCTGTAGCTAAGACGGGGCCAGCAGGGGCGTGGTCCCAGTTGACTCATCGAGCTATTTATATATACAGAACAATCCCAGGATGCCTTGTGCCCCATATGCCCTTAGCCTCGCCCCAGTTGCCCCTTCATCCTGTTTACATGCCTGGTCACAACATCTCCGCTATATCCCTATACCGTCATAAAAGTCGCTGCCCTACGTCCGCACTCCACCTTGGTTGCTTCCCCTCCTCCCGTGTGCTCCCTGTTTTTACGCATGCGCCAGCGCCACCGTCCACACACTCGTGGCGTCCCGTGTGTAAAGGGATGGGTGTCCCAATCCATAAGTCCATCTCTAAATTCAGGAATGTGAGAGACATGTAACTTGAGCATGTATATCTTCAATATAGTAAATAGTAGATAATATTTTTGACGCCCACGTGTTTTACCTTAGAGTGGTTTTTTGTTTTGTTTTGTTTTTTAGAAGAAAAAGACGCCGCCCTGGACCGAAGTCGAACCAGGGATCCTCTGCATGAACTGGAGTTCCCTAACCTGCTTGGTCGCCAAGACACAAGAGTAATGTTCTCTTTCTTAAATAAATTAAAATTATTTTATATTTAAAAAATTAATAAAGTTCGTAAGAAAGCTAATAATATCTTACATAGTAAATAGTATATCGTGTTAAAAAAAGTATACCAACTGAACTTTGCCTAATATTAAATGAGAGTGTCAATGTATAATTAATATCAATCATGGTTTGCTTGTATATATCAATTTCCATCTTTGTATTTGCTTGGAATACAAATATAGCGCAACTACTAAGTGCATTGCTTTCTAATCCATGGTTGGTTGTTTCAAATTGAATTTCCCAGCCCAGTTCCAAATCGAATTTGAATTTCACGTATTCCATAATGATGAAATTGAATAAATGAAGTCATTTTCCTTATCTCGATAAGATCGAGAACATGTCAGATTCAATTCAAGACTGTTCGCAATTGAAAAGTTTTCGAAATTCGGAGACTGAAACAACGTGCTCTACGTAAAATATGAATAGTTTTATGGCACCTCCAAACATAGACGTTTTCAGCTAAATCTCAATGTAAATTGGTTCGCTCTTAATGAACCGAATTTGTGGTGCCGCCTATTTCATTTCCCAATATGAAAGGCCACATTATATCCTCAGGGTAGTATGAAAATTGGTTAAACCCTGCAGTAATGTAGCAATTAATTTTATTTTAAGTGGGGGGGATCTCAAGTAACTTTGAATCCGATCGTGTGATGCAGCCTTAGAGAAAATATTGTGTTTTAATAGCCAATTATAGGCGTACGCAGGAAGCTCATAAGTGGGGAGTTGCAGAGCTACAACTCCATGTATTCCTATGTTAAATATACAAAATTTCATTGCAATGGGGAGTTACAACCCCCATCAACACCCCCCTGCGTTCTCCAGTGTAGCCAATGGAGGGGCTTGAGCCCTTAAGCTTCCCACATTGCCATATCACGGAAACACTGATCTAAATCTGTTAAAAGTCGGTGCGAATACATAGGATCCATTAGCGTAGAAATTCAAAACTCATGGGGGTGGGCTCAAGCTAGTTTAAAGAAGATTTTCTGAGGTGGCCTATGAGAAAATAATGTGTCTCGATATTCAATGGGGAAACCTTGAGCCCTCTGAGCCCTCCTTTCTATGCCACTGATAGGATCGGGAACAAAGAAGGAAAACAAAGGGGTGATAACTCTCCAGGGGGTCCAGGATCCTGAGGAACTTGGCGCAAAACGTTTTCCTTTCCTTAAAAAAAAAAAAAAATGACGAGAACCAAGGCCGTAGCCAGGTTTAAATTGGGGATGGGTTCAGTACCTTTACAGCGTATCCATACAATCACAACATGCAAGTACATACAAGTCCCATTAAATTTAGTTTCGTAGGTCTTAAGACCCCCCTCTGGATATAGGCATGACGAGAACTATTAAAAAAAGTACGAGTAGGATAAACCGTTAGCTTTTAGTTTCTCGAAAATTATTGGGGGGCGTGCAGGAGGGGCCAGGTATTGATGTGGGGTGCTCCGATCTGCTAAACTGCCCGGGCTCGTAAGTCCTATCCCCAGTCCTGCAGGTAGAATAGCAGAGAGACTCGTGCACGCACCATTTGAAGGAAGTACCGTAAAATATTACACTATTTTTGCAACACATTGAATGTAAAACGTGTTGCAAAAATAGTGTAGTATTTTACGGTATTTCTGTCAGATTGTGCGTGCACCAGTCTATCGGTTGTTGTACCTGGGGATAGATTTACGAGCCCCTACGTAGTTTAGCAGATACGGACACCCAACACCAATACCTTTTAGAAGAGTGATTTTACTTTTACCGGCAATGTTTTTTACCTCCATTATTCAAATCACGTTAGTAGATCGAAAATTGTGGATAGTTGAAAACGCATCAATTCGGAGGTCGACTACCAGACATATTAGAAGCACATATTGATTATATAGTATGGGTATACATTCAATAGGCATGGGATGCTGTTATATTAAAAATAAAATGCAGTTTTCTGACCTTTGCCGCGGAATTATATATATTTAAAACACCTTGCAAACGTTTAAATGACGTTTTATTTGACTCGATTTACGTTTTCTGCGCTTCGCCGCTCTTCACGAAGCTGCTTTAACAGCTTCAGTCCCGTTGAATCGATTTTTCCCCCTATCCCAGTTATGATAAGTCCCGGGGAAAAATAAGAAAAAGTTGCTTCGGAAATGACTGTCGGTTAACAAAGGTTTCCGGATTAAAGGGAGTCGGATCAGAGAGGTTTAACTGCTTTATCATGAGTCGATTTCGACGGGATAACAATTGAGACGTGTCGTATCTCACTTTGACATACGGCAATAACGATGATGATTTTTAATTAGCTAGCATTATTATATCACACGGCACAGTAATGGTGGTACATTTTTAATTAGGTACTATCATTAGTTAGAATAGAATAGTGATAACGGTGCTTTTTAATTATTATATATTAATATATTTAAATATATAAATAGCCTATTATTAATCATAATAATTCAGGAGCGCATATGTCTGTTAGTTGTGGAGGGAGTTCACTACTGTTTGTGTGTTTATTTACTTTCAATTCTTTTATTTTGTGAGCTGATGCCGACTTACCTCTGCACACTATAGCAGGGTTCCCATTAACATTGGGGAAAAAAATCCCTGACTCTTCCAGGTTTCTTCCCTGACTTTTCCAACAAAATTCCCTGACTCTTCTAGGTTTTTTCCTGACCTTTTCAGCAAAATTCTCTGACTCTTCCAGGTTTTTCCTTGACTTTTCCAGCAACATTCCCAGACCAATCACAAAACTTTACACTCTGGTTGTGGGGAAAATGGCCTTACATTTGTGGGAGATTTAGCTATTCAAAATATAAGTTAAGCTTTCCATGACTTTCCCAGGTCTTTACCAAAATATCTTGTTTTCCCTGACCGTTAGGGACAATTTCAAATTCCCTGACAATTCCAGGTTGCGTGGGAACCCTGCTACGGGTGTTCCAAATCGTTCACAGAACGAATCAATTAATGAGTTTGCCCATCTATCATACACGAGAAAAACCGTTCAGTGAGTCGGTTACTTAAACGATTTGACACATGGGGTTACTATGCACACAATTACTGTTTATTAGGAATTTAACTATAGTTGGATTCGGTTATAACGGTCTCGACTGTAGCAACAACTCGGTCATCACGTCAAAATTCTGCAGTTGTCCTCGCGGATTATTTGTATTATTTATTCAAATAATTCGGATTATTTGTATTATTTATTCAAATAATTCGGATTATTTATATTATTTATTCAAATAATTCGGATTATTTATATTATTTATTCAAATAATTCGTATTCTTTATTCGGATATAATTCATATTACTTATATATAATGATGTACCCGTTATAGCGTCAAGATTTCAGTGTGGATGTCGTTATAACATAGTTCCACTGTACTTAGTTAAAATTAAAATCATTAACAATTTATTATTTTCAAACCTTCATTAACGTCGAATACAGTATGATTAAAAAAATTATTGCTCGAGAATTAGTTCGAGAACATTTTTTCAGATTATAGTTCGTAATACACGTAGACGTTTGTTGTTAAAAGAGAAGTAATTGACAGCTATTAGTAAATGGATATTAGTGAGCTTGATTATAGGGGTAAACAGCAAAAAATAGTGCCGCAAAATAAATCATTCGTCCCATGTTCCCGTTCTTGGTTAATGCTGACGTCAACTATACTAGGACATAATTATTGGAAATCACTTAATCCACAGCGAATTACATTAATGGAAACTATTTGCTCTAGTACCGTGATCCTAGTTTTTGCGCATTGGCTCAGTCTAGTACTGAAAAATAAATGAAGAAAAAAAATTGCTGGCAGAAGCAATGTGCAGACGAAATGTCGTCTGGTGCCAACGGAATCGATCTTGGGCAATAGACCAAGTTGACGAATCCCAATTATATTTTGATTTAAAGGCAACAGACACGAACATGCTTGTTTTTTCTTCTTCTGAGCACAAGATCAAAAGGTGCTGTAGCTAAACGCACAACAAATCTGTAATAAAATAAATCATTATCATCAGCACGTCGTTACCGCCACTGTCACAAACTAGAAATTTGTATTTACTGTCCAACTGCTAGACCAGGGTTGTCCAACATACGGCTCGCAGACCACAATCCGGCCCGCTGACAACTGTTTGGAATAAAAAAAAATCCCAAAACAAAAATTTTCGTTTTTTTTTTTTTCAGAGATAAGGATGCGAGACAAATGCAAGTAATTAACTTTTGGAAATGCGCGAATTTACATTTGGTTTTTAACTTTATAGAGACAAAGTTAATAATTTAAGTACAATTTTTCTTAATTTATGCACCTATATCCTTAATGATATACCTCATATATATCTATAATCTCTTAATACTCCTTAGAGCTATACTCTTACTAATATTTTTTATATAGAGTGACATTTTAAATGTCACTCTTTATGGCAATATTCTCAATAACATTTCTTATAGTAGAATATTCTTGATAATATTTCACATAATGATCACTCTGTATCCCAGATAATTGTATCATTTGTAAGCATGAGCGCCCATACGAGTACTTCCTGGGCTGTGAAAATTATTACCTCCTTCTCAAAGCTATCGAGAATTTGAGTGAATGTACAAGATACCAAAACGCTACAAAAATAATTGATACTGCTTGACAATTAGTAATGAGCTAAAAAGTACCTTATTTTAAAATGTGACTGTAAAACTTTTGAAAATAAATGCATAGCAGGTTCGGCAAATCAATTTTAACGAAAGCTAGGGGGCTCGAGCCCTCCTTTACCCCCCATGTTTGTAAGGCGACAACTAACATGCTCTACATTAACTTCATTGAAACACATAAGTTTTGGCATTGCCGTGGGATATCCTTGAGGTATGGATCGGTGGGCTGTGGTACCCCGCTTTTCGATTTTTCCCCATATTTGCTTAAATTTTTATTGGATCAAAATTTTTTAGTAGCGGCAACATTTTTACTAGGGGGGGGGCTTCTCCCTAATTACGCCTATGAGTTTTGGGCATTTAAAAAATAAGACAACTACAAATTTAACAATGGTACATCAAAAAGAAAATTGCAATTGGAATTCAGATTGTATCTGAATTATATAATTAAATTATTCACCATGTACATTAATTGAAATACTGATACTAGTATTTTACTAAAAAAATAATAGTGTAATGTAATACATATCATATACAGTCGAACTCAATACGAGCACGGCTAAAACGAGCAATCTGCACGTTAAGTTTGGTTCACTATTTAACTACATTAAGAGTTTTACGAGCATAAAAGTAGAATCTCGGATAATATGAAAAAAAATACTTACCCAACTTCAATGCAATTTTCTTTTTTCCATGTCATTTTTTCGTCTTTAACGAGGAAAACGGGGGAAAAGAAATCGTCGAGATATACGATATGCACACAATGAATGTTCCAAGCGAACATTTAAAACTTACTGATTTTTTCAATAACTGTTGAGGTGCAATTAAGTGAAATGAGACCATATGTGTATTTATTTACAGTGTAATAAAAATAAACCTCATAGGGTTATATATATAAATAATATAAATATAGAATAAACCTCCCTGGGGTGACGTGGAAGCGAATTGCTCAGGATAGACTTGTGTGGAAAGCATTTGGAGAGACCTTCATCCAGCAGTGGATAGATAATGGTTGAATATGATGATATATATATATATATATATATATATATACATAGAGTAGAGAGAGAGAGGAGAGAGAGAGAGAGAGAGAGAGAGAGAAAGAGAGAAGTGAAAATATAAATGAAAATGTAGAAAATCAAGTAAACTGGTGAAAAGTGAAAGTAAATAAATTAAAATTATTAATAAGTAAGTGAAGATATATGGAATTCCAATACCCACACAATCGTATATTATATAAAATAATATAGGCCTATACACTAGAACATGCATATACAGGATTTTAAGAACTAATACCATTATATATAAGTACATATGTAATATAGGTGTAAATGTATGCACATCATATTATATTATAAAATATACATGCATATGTAACAAAATACAAAATGCATAAACAAGTTTATGATAAATAGCTTTACTAGAAGGTACTGCATTTTTACGATTTGTAATAATGCATTAGTAACGAAAGTGAGAAAAATTGTACGATAATATATTGTAGGGTTCAACGGCACTTGATCAATTTCCTGAGTTTTCCAACATAAATAATAGGCGATTTCAGGTAATATTTTGTTCGTTTGTTTGGATTTTTATGGCGCAAGACCTTGGCTATACTGAGCCAAATGTGTAATATTTTAAATTATACTTAAAAATAAATAACTCGAAACTAACGTAGTATAGATTTTTGAAGCAGTAGGCCTATGTTTAGAAACACTGTAAGTTTTTTTCATTCTTGTGGAATGGCACCCAATGAGCAACTGCATAATATCAACAATAATGCGCAATACAGCGCAAAATGAATAAATCCCGTTCCGAATGTCTTTACATTCTTTATTTAAAAATATCACCTTCACAGAATTTAATTATATCATGTCAAAAGTAAAAACAATATATTCTTACATTATACACATGTTAATCTCAATCATTTAACAAAGTGGATTTGTTGCAGCTATTATAGAGTTGCTCATACCATTCCCCTTTCCACCGGTCATCAATGTTTCCTTATTTAACTTTATTAAAAATTAGTTACAAGCACAATTAAATAAAGTACACGAAACCAATGCATTAAAGAATGAGCAGTATCTATTTGAACCTATTACAATTATTTTACTAAGCACAATGTTCAGATTTTAGCTTTTATTTTAATATAAACTTGATGTATTAAATGGAAATATAACAAAGACCAGTGTAATTTATTGTTTATAGTTTCCTGTTATGATTCAAGTTCTTTCAATTGTTGTGCTATGGCCGTTACTTCTTCTTGCATCTTTCGTTGCTTTGCTTGCAAAACGCGTATCCCATTTGCTTTACGCTTTTTTCTTCTCTTTCATTAGCTTTAGAGTCGATTTTCTTTTTTCTTGTCTTCTGCAATGTTCCTTCGTATCTTCTACGTGCTCCTCTCACACTTTGGATCACATCTTTATTGACATCTACATTAGACACTCCCCCTGCTACTTTCACTGCATCATAAACTTAACGAATGGCCACAATCGATTCTTCTTTAAGATTTTCAACTAAAACTTGTTTATTTCTGGAAAATCCACTTTACACGTAGGCATTGCCATAAAATAAAATCAAAATCATCTGAATTACACTCCACAGCTCAAAGAACTCACCTTTATTCTTAAGGATACCCGTAAAGAAAGAATGCAGTTCATCATTTTTGACTGAGAAGTTTAAAATTTTCTCTTTCAGTTCCTTTTCACTGCTTACTTGATATAATAAAGTCTTATACTGTCGAACTACTTTATCTCCAGTCACTTCTTGTATTCTTTTCTTTTTAAGAAGTTCCTGCACAAGATTTTCCGTATGATGAGAGCAACGTGCTGGATACTGAACGATTTGCTCTGGAATTCAACAGCTGGATGCCCAAACGATAGCGAACTTCAGTGGACGTTGAAGATCTTTAAAAGAAAAGTTAAAAAAGTTAGAAAAGTTGAAGATCTTTTTTGCAGTCAACAACAGAAAAGTTAATAGAACGTATTCTATTAACTTTTCTGTTGTTGACTGCAAAAAAGATCTTCAACTTTAAAAAAAAAAAGTTCCCCTTTTCAAACACCACAGGTTTGCAATACAGCCATGGCACTAACTCCAATGTCAAATTTGGTTAATGTACTTAAGTTTTCAGCTTTCTTAACATCAATATGAATCAATTTGAGGCTGCTTTTAGCATTATGTCTAGTGTTAGATTTTAGCATTGTGTCCAGTATGTCCTTCTTGATGAATCTTCTCATTACTCCTCTAATTCTTCTTGATGAATCTTCTCATTACTCCTCTAATTATCTCTTCAAGTGAATCATGGAGAAATGGAAACATGGCCTTCGGGGTTTGAAACATTCTCAAAAAAGATTCAAATGAGCTAGCAAGGTTCATGAAGATTTGCACGCATAAAAGGATCACGAAGCCTTACCTTGATATTTGATAAAGAACGTGGTGATTGGAAACGTTTACTTTGATGAAAAAATTTTTAAATCAGGGAAGGTCTCTATAACTCTTTCGGCAACTGATGCATTTTGGAGCTAACGAGATGCACAGAACTTTTGAGGTAGATCAGTCTTACCAGTAAACCTAACATACTCTGCATGCCGAGCAGGAGAGTCTCTAAAAAAGTAATAGAGGCCTCTAAGGAACTCATTTACACTCGATTCTGATTTCTTGTGGCCAAACTAAAAAGCACCATGAAGACCACAGCTTCCAACTGATAATAACTCTGGATCTTCCTCGTCTGTTACCAAATCCGTAGGCAATTCACGAAAAGAAAGCCCAATTTACATTGGGACCGTCCATTGACACTTGAATCAATTTTTGAAGAGGCAGAGAGGCTAAAGCTTCTAGGAACTTTCTGAGGAGATCTTTTGCTGTTGTGTGCCCTAAAACTACCGATGTAAGGTAACGGGTAGAGATCTTATTCGCAAGTGTATCCCAGTTCCTCAAGACAATGTCCATTTGTTCACGCTGAACTACTTTGTTCAAAGACTCATCAAAGCATACGATAAACGAAGAACTCAACAAGATGTCATCAGTCAGACAACGTGTAAAATATAGTGCCAAACCATACAAAATGGAATATGACATTTTCGTAGAACCAAGAGCAAATTGTTCCGCAATCCTGCTATCTTTGAACATTTTTTTAAACATGTTCAAATTAAATTATAAAATTTAACACGTTTTATTTTGGTAGATATATATATATGTATAAATACACTTTTTAAAAAAGAGTTTGGAACAGTTACTGGACAAATTTATTTTAACATGGGTGGAGAGGTGCAAAAGTTTCATTATCATAAGGTTTCGTTTAAGTTATAAATCATTTTCAAAGGCATTTAACTAGTTTTGCATAGCTGATATTAATCGCCGAAGTCCACGAGGAATCCGAGTCAGTCTTCAATTAGTTTGTGCACCCACCCTCCATACCCGACACTTTATGATTCCAATCATACATTTGATAGTTAAAAACAAAAATAATTACAATATCCTCATATTTTCATATTGAGACAAAAATACGAAAAATTTTAAAATTTATTTACCAGCAATTTCCTCACGAAAGTTACTTTACAAAAATGCGTCTTTTAAAACGACGAAAATGAAATTAACCAATTGTGAAAAAAAAACAAAAACAAAACAAAAAAACACGTGACCATCATCCACTGCCCTGTTTTACCGCCAATTAAAATCTCCCCCAAAAAATAAGGATCTTATTTTTAAACCTAACAACCAAGTTCGATCGAGAAGTAATATCATTTAACTGACAAAAGTCAACATTTTAGTTAACATTTAGCGGACAAAAGTCCAATTAGTGTGATTGGCGAATCTTAAGAAACTCGAACAGAAAGCTTTGAAATTTAGAAAACTGCTGTTTGAAAAATAATTAATTTGATAACTATTTTATTAAATTCAATACATTAACTTCGTTACATAAAAAATAATGATTTTGCAGAATTAACAGCTATATTTACATGTATGTATTTAACTAAAGCATATTGATAGGAGGCGCCCATATGAGTATTTCTAGGGGGGGCTGAGTAAAATTAATCCTCCTCTCAAGGCTGCCAGACATTTTAGTGAATGTACAGATACTAAAATGCTACAAAAATAATGGTACTGCTTGACAATTATTAATAAGCAACAATTAAAATGACAATTATTAATGCAACAATTAAAATGACAATTATTAATAAGCAACAATTAAAATGACAATTATTAATAAGCAAATAATTAAAATGACAATTATTAATAAGCAACAATTAAAATGACAATTATTAATAAGCAACAATTAAAATGACAATTATTAATAAGCAACAATTAAAATGACAATTATTAATAAAAAAGAACCTTTTGAAAGTAAAAGCATATCAGAATGGGGCAAACAATAAAATTTCTAAACGACTGGGTGGGGATTCGAGCCCCTCCCTGCCCCCTATATGGGCACCCATGTATTGATATAAAAATTACTGATCCTTAATCTATAGTTTTTAAAGTTTACTGAGATATTGAATTGTTGTTAATTCAGTATATCGGTTTTCTTTCTCTATGTACGACGAGACTGCATGGTGGCGTAAGATTAGTTCACTTTTCTACCATGAAGAAAATTAGGTTTTGAATCTTGCTAGTACTAGACACTTGCCTTTTCTTTTCACCAATCCGTATTTTGGGGTTTAATTCCCTAAGAAACTGGTTCGGACCCCTTGGTAACTGCATGCGTCCTGGTGAAGCATAATATCAATTGTCCTTACGCAAACGAACTCTCTATACACGAATTGCGTGTTTTGCTGACTCCACTATTATTATTGTTGTTGTTGTTGTTGTTGCATGATTTCGGTTTTCTATTATCATAGGTGCCAAGAATGTCAGATAAGTTGGGCAATTAGTATTATAATAGGAGGAGTAACGAACATGTTTCTAATCAACAAAGATCTTCGTTTTTAATATCTAACATTATCCATGCTTATAAACCCACTTCTCCATTTCTTGTTATTACTGCAATGTTTCAGTTATTACTGCAATATTCTAATTATTACTACAATATTCTAGTTATTATTGAAATGTTCTGTTTATTACTGAATTGTTTTAGATATCACTGCAACATTCTAGTTATAATTGCAATATTCTAGTTATTACAGAAATGTTCTAGTTATTACTGCAAATATCCTAGTTAGTACTGCAACGTTTTAGTTATCATTGCAATATCCTAGTTATTACCGCAATGTTCTAGTTGCTACTGCAATATTCTAGTTATAATTGCAATATTCTAGTTATAATTGCAATATTCTAGTTATAATTGCAATATTCTAGCTATAATTGCAATATTCTAGTTATTACTGAAAGGTTCTAGTTAGTACTACAACGTTCTAGTTATTACTGAAATGTTCTAGTTAGTACTACAACGTCCTAGTTATTCTGAAATGCTCCAGATATTACCGAAATGTTCCAGGTATTACTGAAATGTTCCAGTTCTTACTGAATTTTTTTTCCCAAGTATAAAATTTAAGGTCGTTGTGAACCGTCTTTTAAGCCTGGTTTCATTTCCCGCAGTTATTTTAAGACGGACGACACGAAGCAAGTGTTGTTCGAAGGTTTGCTATAGAGCACGTTATTTTCAATCCTGGTGTGCAGGCGTCTTTGGTAAGAATTGGTCCGAGTTTGACTCACGGTAAACTTAATCGTACGTGAACGTACAGTGGATCAGACGTCACGTTAAGCCGGAACTGTGAAAACTTAACCTCACCAACATTTACTCAGATGGTCCGCTGTAAAGTACCAAAAACTGATTATATGTATCAGATAGCTTATCTTCATTGAAATGCCACACACTTTTGGCACTAAGTCATGCTCCCAGAAATGTCCACACTTCATCAACCCTTTACTGATTCATCGCAACTTGAATACTTTCTCTGATGACATAAATAAAATTACAATGGAACTTGACTAAAGTGGCCACCTTGATAAATTGACCACCTGATTACAGTGACCACTTTTTATAAGAGAACTGGTAGGGACTTAGTCGCGCCTATACTAAAGGCTGTCGTTTACACTGACTACCTGTCTATGTACTAAAAACTGTCGTGTATACTGACTACTTGTCTATGGTAACCATTGTAACCCAATCACAAAGGTGGTCACATTAGGCAGGTTCTACTGTATAATCAAAAATTTAACTTTTTTTTTTTAATATGGAGGATCATTGGCCGAACTACGGTGTTTTTTTGTTTTTTTTTTGTTTTTTTTTGCAGGACATTATTACCCTTCTCGGGATTAAAACAACTGCCACATGGTCGATACATAAAGCCACAGGTGGCATGTTTTTGTAATTTTTCGTGGGGAATTTTTATAGGTAGCAATTTCCGACACAGGGGTCGCATATCCGTCCCCATCCCCCGACCTTTAGACACCAGCTGCGCCATTGTGCAGGCAATATTAAATTCATTCAGACTATACTTGAAAAATAATACATTTTAAATCCTTTTTACTAAACAAAAAAGTTGCTAAAAAAATGCTGTAAAAAGATGGGAGGGGTTTTTTTCTTTTTAAATAAAACTTGTTTCCGAAATCTTGAATAGTACGGGAGTGTGCGGATAGGTGAATATGTTCAGTTATTAAAGATGAAACACCGGAAATGTCATATCTCTTTGTTTTTGCCTATAATTACACCACTTCTTCCAGCCCCAGTGATGAATGGGGAGGAGCATCTTTCCTGCGAGATGAGTCACAATGAAAAGAACGGTGCGGTGGGTGAATAGCCGTTCCCTCAAAAGAATCTGCATGACTCACAAAAAAGGGTGTTTAATGGATCAATGATTCTCCTGTACGTAGTCACTGGTTACAGTATAATACGCCCAGCACAAACCGTCGCTTCCTACCTATGACACAAAAGATATATCAAAGTGTCGATGAGCTGTTATCATCGATAACACCGCCAAATGCCTAATCCTAATCGATTCGCCAACCAACAAATGCGAGTATAATTTGTACCAGGTATCCGAACAGGAATGAAAAACACACAACACTGAAAAAAATCATGAATATAGTTTAGTTGTCTTTATATATATATATTAATATATAAACATCGTTGTTTGCTTTATAACTGATGTATTGTGATATACGTTCACACCTGATTTTTTAATCATTTTATCAGTGTTATTTTGCCATATTTGTTTTCTTCAGTTATGTCACACCAACTCGTGACATATATATATAGGGTGGTTGTTATACATAAAGAAATGTAAATGTTAAATATAATACGTTATTCCATGTATTTTATACGATACATTTAAGATACTGATATAAAATAGTTATAGTTGATATACGGTTATAAAATACTACACGATATATCAATATAAAATAATTACACGGTATAGCAATATAAAGTAGTTACACTATCTATCGATGTAAAATATTTGCTATTTAATTAAGTTAATTACAGAGGTTCTCATCTCATATTTAACTTGCGATTTACGGTGTTCTTGGACTGAAGAAAATTGTATGTATTCGGATGGGACTCGCCAACCGAAATATTTTCCACAAATGAAAAACTGAGCCACTCACCGCACAAAAAATATATTTAAATCAAAATTTACTCAAGCGCGGTCTATTATGAACTGCGCGTGTTTGAATTTTGATTAAAATATATTTATCCACGTCTACGAATATTTGAAAGAGTGAATCCTATTAAGCAGTTCATAATAAACTTGCATTTGTATAAATTTTGATTTAAATATATTTTCCCACATCTACGAATATTTGAAAGAGTGAATCCTATTAAATCGGTGTTGCACGGATTCACGAACCTTAGAAATATATTAGTGTGTACGGCGGCTATACAATGAAGGCAACACCAATGAGTGTTCGGAAAGAAATTGAAGGAGAAAGTGATCAGCTCCCAGGAAGCGTAATTCTCTGAACCGGAGATGAACAGAATCAGCTAATAAAAACTAAAAGTGACAGAAAAATCCACAGTAGTTTCAAATCAGTCTTTGTTAATTATTAGATTGTTCCGCTAAGTGCACACGTCACATTTCTCAGACGCACATGAGTGCACATCAGATAGACAACTCTACTAAATTGTGTTTTTCTGTTCCGAGTTGCTATGGTATCTGAAGCGATCCATAAAAAATGGCGATTTTAAACCAAAAATAAGATCTACGAGGCAATTGTCTTATGCAGCTTACCACCAATTTAATTTGTAGTAATTGTCGAAGGAAGTTACCGGTGGAACAAATTCCGGAGGGAATCGCAACTTGATGACGAAGGTACTTGAAATATGTCATTTTAGCTTGTGCTCCTTAACGGAAAATGGGTAACTCAGAAATTAACATATGCGATACGCGAAGGGATGATGCGATAATGAGATGATATCGTAGCGATTTCAGCAACGTCTAGCACAAAAGGAAAGTCGTGTGCGGAGACGGAGCTTCCTCAATGGGAAATTCGCATGCATGTGCCGATATCCAACCAGAGCATGACAGCTGGACACGGAAGGAAACGCGGAGACTGAAATATGTCCGTTAGACGAAAAAAAATCGATATTTTTGATCGATATTTCACTATTCCATGTATCGTTTTGTGTGAGCTCATCGATTCGTAGATCACGGTAGATAGGTTTGGAGGAAAATTCGACGGATTTTGCTACTAGGTGTCGCTTTGCGCCATAGCAGCAGATGACGTAAGTGGGGGATACAGGGGCTTCTCATACTACATCATTTATTGAATGACAAAAATTTGTTGAAAAACTTCGCCAATTTCGAGAAATACTTAAAAAATAAATGGAAAATTGCTTTGAACTTCAAAAGTCATTAACTACATAGCAGTCGTTGTGCAGTTTTGAAACTAAACTTTCATACTAATATAAATTATTAAAATTATCGAAAGTGAGGGGAGTCCACTTCAAAATAAAGAAAATGTGGGGTAGGGAATCTAAAAAATAAAAATGCTTTGATTTGGAAAATTAATTTGTGAATTACGAAAATGCTCTCTGACACGCGGATTTTGAAATACTTTTCGAAAATGAAGGGAAACGTGTCTTGAAGATAAAGTACATTTTTCAAAAAAATATAAAAACGCAATGAATTTTTCATTTTTAGAATTGTCAATTCAGTTTGGGATCTGATGGCTTTTTTTCCCTCCTTCTCTAGTGATGCGAAACGTTCCAACTTAGGCATGGAAACAATTTACAAAAGCGAAATTAGGAAAAAAACTGTACGCAGAGAATTTAAATGCAATAAACGGATGGCAGATTTAAAGTCTTTGTAAAATTGTTGTTGTTTTGACGAGACTTTGCAAAAGATAATGAAAGGGCCGGATCCAAAGTAACAATACCGCAACTGAGATTACAAATGATAATGATTTGTAATGAAATTGAACGAAGTTATATTCTCAAAAATTTCCTATTACTGTTCGTGTTCCATTGTCCTTTTCTACTGATTTTTCAATGATATATTTATTTGCAATATACAGTCAAACCCCGCTGTAGCGAACCCGGCTTATAACGAAACCTCGTATATAATGGACGAATTGTTTGGTCTCGTCTAATCATCCATTAATGTTATCGGATCGGATATGACAAACCTGCGGATATAGCGAACCAAAAGTTCGGTTTCTTGAGGTTCGCTATAGCGGAGTTCGACTGTATCTATACTGGTGTTATTTGATGCGGTGTGTCACAGAAGTGTCATGCAACACGTTGCAGTGAAATCCCTCATTAGCTCATGAAATTCATCGGACAGAAAATTTAATCCGTAAAAGAGGGATATTTGTGTGAAGGGATTTCTTGCCGCTGAATTGGACCAGTATGTTACGGATTTGTAATAAAAATTTTCTCAAAAATCCATTATCCGATCTTTTACAATTAAGTATCCGCAATGACTCATATAGTACGGGTCTTTGAAAACGAATGCGGGCATCGGCTAGATCGATAGATAGCGTTTTTTTTTAAGGAAGTTGAAACTTATACTCCAAAACACTATATAGTGCTGGTAACTGTATAAAACTGAATAGTCCCCTCTACTTCGAAGCTCCTCATATATCAATGTCATTGTTCTTGTACTATATATATGTGTGTGTGTGTGTGTACAGGGACGCCGTTCGGGGAGGGGGGAAACGGGTACCGCAGTACCCGGGCCCGAAGCTTTTAAAGAGCTGGTAGGGGCTTACAATACTGAATACGATTTTATAAGGGGGCCCGTTGAAAAATCGGCATTAGGGCCCGTTATTGTTAGCGGCGGCCCTGAGGGTGTCTACCCAAATTCTATTTCAAACTTCCCTGACTTTTCAAGGTTTTCCAGACCAAGTTATATCTAATGACATTTTCTTGGGACCTTTGCTGGTGCGGTTATGGTTTTTTTCTTTTCTTTTTGTTGTGCTGTATACTGACTGTTTATATGACTGTACCAAAGACTGTACTATTAATAAATAAAGGTGTATTATTATTATTAAACTCAAAAAATCTTAATCGATTTCCAGTCGCTAATTACAGTAAATAACACACAACGCATTAAAATTTGTGTAAACAAAATAAGTTTCATAAGACCATAAAATCCATTAATGACACCCCAAAGCCATTTATAACTCAATTACAGTGAATTTACAAATATAAAAACTGCATTAAAAAAAATGCATCTCCTTACACTGCATATTTGCATTGATTTAATATTTATAACAACGTTTTCATTTGGCCCCATTTAAATTCACTATAAAAGATTTTAACTATATATTCATAAAGCTGACGCTTTGTCTTCTATTTCATTTAAAAGGTGTATGACTATATAAGAGAAAAGAGATTGATACGATCATAATCCTTTACAGATTAGAAAATTTAGCTAAAAACGCTTTCCACCCCCACTTTTAGTTATATATTTTGCAAACATTTTCGCCTGAGAAAAATATGGGCTTCATAATATATTTTTGCATTTCAAATTTCCCCTGTTTTTCTAGTTAATAAAAACTCCCCCGATTTTTCCAGGTTTTAAAGCTCTGTAGACACCCCGTATATATATACACACACACACAAGGCTCAAGAAATCGCGGCAAACCCTACTCACTACACAAGAATGGTATGGAGCTCCCCTCAATAAGATCATCAGGGAACTTAGTAAGGAAAGATTACCTAATCGCCAACTGCAAAAATTTAGTCGCCAATAACGATTAGCTGACCGGATTTGTCGAGCCCTATATAAAGTTCCCTATCCAAGATCCTGTATATAAAGCTGAGAATGCAGGCCACCCCCTCCCCAACTTGGATGTTTATTCCGAAAATTTTGTTTCCACGTTGCCTCAACCCGTTTTCTTATTTCATCCGCATTGTCTGAGGATGTTCCCTTAGTCAGTGCTAGGCTCTCGTAATCTAGTTGAGAATTCCAATTATCTGTCTTGGTCAGTCCATGCAATATGCTCAGCCCATTTTAAGTTCGGTTTATTAGCTTAACGATTGTGTTCCCACCACCCTTGTTTTCTCGCACCCATCCACCTAATTCTTTTTTGTCTCTTCCAGCCATTCCAAGTATGCATCTCTCAATGCTTCTGTGGGTGACTTGCAATTTCTGCATTACTTCATTCTTTATTATTTCTGAACCAGAAGTGACTAACTACTGCGTGTGTGCGTACAAAATGTCAGTTTATGCTGTGCATCACTTTAGTCATTATTAGATCTAAAGTTCGAAAACAACTGAAACACGCTGTACAAAAAAGAGCTAAGAAAGATGCGACGAACTGAAAAGTACAGGCACTAGCTTTTAAGGCAATCCACTCTTCAATCTCACCTCGCTTTATTTATCAAGACACAAAAAAATGTTATTAAATCATTAAACTTTTTCTGTACGAGTAATTTAACATCTACAGAAATCATCTTAACATTAATATCCACATTAACATCTACAGAAAAATGGGTTTTCTCCGCTGTTTTTGATCAACCGTCCCTTTTCTTCACGTCAAGATGTCTGCTTTGAAAGAAAACAACAAGCGACTCTATAAAAAATTTGGCAAATTCTATGAAAAAAATTGTTTTCTCAAATGCCACGTTTTAGGATCGATTACGGTATGGTTGAGCTGCGGACAAAACGAACCATTGTGTTGAAAATTGTCATTTTGCTTTGGTAAAGGTGGATCCTTCGGTCCGTTTCAAGCGCTCTGAACTCAAGCATGTCCAATATAATATATTCCTTTTCGAGGCTCATTTTAAACGTTACTTGCGCATGCGCAACCGACATACGTTGTAGCTAACTAACAAACTGAGAAATCCAAATTTCATTTCCTACCGTCTAGGCTTAAAAAACATTCCCAACAGAAAATTTGCATGTCAGTTGCCTATTATGTCGATTAACTAGTCAGCAAATTATTGCGGGTGGGGGGGGGTGCATGATTTCTTAAAATCTTAAGAGTAAATTGCTTCCAATTTACGATGACAGCAATATATCGATCGGAATTGAAAATGTCCGTTAAAACACATCAATTAACTAAAAATCGATAGTACATCGATACGGATAAAATATCAGATGGTCGAATAATGAACATTTCTTATTCAGGGGAACTTTCCTTTTATCAATCCCAGGATACCAGAAGCATAGCCGGGGGAGGGGACTGTAACCCCCCCCCCCCATCGCAATGAAATTTTGCATATTTAACCTGTTAACTGGGTATGACGACATTTTTCGTCATGCCCGGAAGACTACCAAAATGCGAATGACGACATTTTTCGTCATTAAAATTAACCGTATTATGTTGAACGCATTACGTTTTATGTAGTTCTTATATATTTAATCCTAGCGTGATGGTGTGATGACATTACTTATCACTGTGAAAAAAAGTCCCCAGTGTGAAACGAGTTTCACAAAATTGTATTCCGCGGTTAATATAGGAATATGAGTTGTAGATCTGTAACCATTACCATTAAGTCTATAAATGATGACCCCCCTATGAACTTTTTGCCCACGCCACTGAAAGTTGCCAACGATACTTTTCTATATTGGTGTCAATGAAGGGAGAAATGGCGCAATGTTTGCTTATCTCTAGTATCGGAGGATATCAGAAATGATAAAGCACTAGTAATAGGCCTGCACAAAAGTTTAGACACAGAGGCAAATTATAAATAAAAGCGAGAATTTGCATTGAACTTCGCCGATATTGTATCTAAATAATCCTAGAACCAATAATAAATTGTGCAACTTAAAAGATTACCAAAAGTACTGAAACAAAATATCCCAACACCGTAATATTGGAATCTGCATGCCACAAATGTTTAGGCACATATGTCAGATTTATGCAAATTAACGGCGCGAAGTTCCCAAGTGATCGAAGGGGCGTTTCCCAGAGTTGTTATATAAGGCCTGAAATAATTTAGAATGCTTAGAACGATGCCGAAGTCAAAGCAATTTACGAATGACGAGATTTTGAAGATTTGGAGGCTGAAAACTAAAGGTAAATCTGTTACTCAAATTTCTGTTGCATTGAACCGTTCAAAGCGAGGCATTTATCGAGTGTTATCCCGGGGTGATCAGTATCAACCAAAATCACGATCTGGGAGGCCTCGAGTGACCAGCATTCGGGATGATAGACAAATACGAAGATTGGCTTCAAATGAAAGCCTGTCTGCAAATCAAATAAAAAACACGTTAGCAATGCGAGTGTCAAGAGAAACCATACGTAGAAGGATTGTAGAATGCAGGCATTTGAGATATGCAAAAATGCGCCGCAAGCCCTGCTTGCAATTACATCATAAACAAGCACGACTACAATGGGCAAGGCAGCACATATCATACAGTGACGAATGGCTGCAGGTGTTATTTAGTGATGAAAAAAAGTGGAACTTAGATGGTCCCGATGGCCTTTCGCACTACTGGCACGATCTTCGAAAACGCCCCTTAAGTCGGTTCAGCAGACGTCAAGGAGGAGGTTCAGTCATGGTTTGGGGAGCCTTTAGCTTCAATGGACAGACTTCTTTGGCGTTTTTGAATGGAAAACAAGATTCCAAGGCATACCAGGCAACTCTTGAAAGTCACCTATTACCTTTTGGCGAACTTTTATGTGGACGAAACTGGGTTTTCCAACAAGATAATGCGTCCATCCACACATCCAGGTCAACAAAAGAATGGATGAGCGCTAAAAATATTACAGTTCTCGATTGGCCTGCTCTTAGTCCTGACTGTAATCCCATCGAAAATGTATGGGGCATACTAACGAATGTTGTGTATGCCAATGGAAAGCAATATCCGTCCGTTTTAGAACTTAAAAAGGCTATAGAAGAAGCGTGGTTTAATTTTGAACCAGAAACCTTTCAAAATCTTGTGCTTTCAATGAACGACCGCGTATTTAATCTAATACGAAGTAATGGTGGCTACATTGATTATTAAAATTGTTCATTTCCTTATGCAAGTGCTAAAATTTATGTTTGTGCCTAAACTTTTGTGCCACATATTTTACTTATTTTAAGTTATATATTGCAGCAAGTTCGCTACTGATGTGATTTCTGTTCTCAAATTTTTAATTTGCATATTACATGTGTTCATACTTCGTAATATTAAAGTTCCTACTTCTTCAGTTTTAATAGTATTTTGTTATACTCAAATTTGTGTTGTGTCTAAACTTTTGTGTACCAGTAAAGTAAAATTGAAGAATTTATTTTTAATTTCGTGTTTTGGCGCAACGAGCAAGTCCTTATTCGCCATTGGCGGTTTTTGTGAGTGCCACTCCCTCAATCATGTCTATGTAAACATGATGGATGTGAGAGCGTCGCCATTTTTGCATCTAAATTCGAAAGCGTTTGGCGTATTATTCACGGCTTTAAAACATTTCGTTAAAACAATTTGGTGTTGATTAATATGCATTATTAGGCAAAACAGTGTTTTAACAGTGAATATGAACATTGTAAGTATGCAGACTGTGATCAATATTCTAGCCGACATTTTAAACTTAGCTATTGAAAAATACTGAAAAAATTCATCTATGATAACGTGAACAATTACACGAAAGTAGAAGATCATTTCCTATATTTAAAGAAATCATATTGAATAGTTATTGATAATGAAGTAATGCTTGATTTTGAGAACGATGATAGTGTAAATAACGATAGCAATATAGATTATATTTCTGACGATAATAACAGTTCTGTAATTCACACTTTTAATAACAAAAATTGTTCAGATTATGCATCTGATGATGACTTGTGTGGGGAAAATTGTGCTTTGGAAGAAATAACGAACATTGTAAGCTTTTATAACTCCTGTAAAAGAAAGAATCTTCAACAGACTCAGTCTGTATAACGCAATAAATAAAAGACTCAAAAGTCGATGTCGAAAAGCAGTGGATTATGAAATAAGTCATTTTAAAAAATATATTACGGAATTTGAGACAAATAGGAAGAAATATAAATTGCGCCATTAGCAAAATTCAGACACGCTAGGTACAAGCGTATATCCACACACGATGCAGATTTAAAGAGATGGGCTTATTATAAAGCAAAGGTTTAAACATTACAAACGGTACAATTCAAAAGGAGCTTTATAGGTAGAATAAGAAATTTGGGTATAGTTTTTGGTAAAGTTACGAAATGTACAACGTCGGCTAAAAATGAAAGTAAAAAAGCTGTTAAAAACACAGCAACTAAATTCGTGTTAACATCACGTAATGCATTTGCACATTACTCAAAGAGTCAAATATTTGATTCTGATCAGAGTGGTTTTGCATATTTCATACCAAATAACAGAATATTATCTCACAAAGATGAAAAAAAAGAACCCAATTTTAGTTTCGTCAGCGTTATCTGTGACTCATTCATACACTGTTATTCCCTTACTATCAATAGATGAAGAATTGAAAGTTAAATTGTCATATTTACGGGAATCAACCAAATCTTCTAGGTCAGAAGTGTGACGTCACATGTTTCGTGCCACTAATGTTTACGCCACGTGCATAAAATTTTGTAAAATATAAGTAAAGGAATCATAAAGGGATGGCTTGCAAATTGCTTGTTCTCACTTGAAGTCCCATTTTTGTATTTGATTAGAATTTTTGATTTGAATTTTGGATTAGATCCACTGACTCATCTACATATAGTGACTTTCAGAACAATTGCATGAAACTTCATATTCTTCCAAGCACAATAGCACTAATTCAATTTCTACATGTTTATTTTTTCCGGCGTTACAAACTTTTCATAAAAAATTTTAAACGAGGTCGCAATAAAGTTAATGGAACTCATTGAAATAATAAAAATGCATTCATTGGTTTATAATCATATTCATTCCGAGAAATATAAACCTATGTAAATATACTCCTAGTCAGCTTGCAATTATACTAACGTTGTTATTGGCATTTCATAACTTTATGTAGCCTGTGGTGGCGCAGTGTGGTAACGCGTTCTCCTATTGCGCGGCTAATCCGGGTTCGACTCCCAGCAGTGCAAAAAGAACGCTTACTCAGAGATCTCATAAAAGATCGCACTGCTCACTGTAGTCCGGGGTTTGGTTCCCTAGGCCTTAAGAGGTTCGGATTCCTCGGAAAACAGTAGGTCCCGGCGCAGCATGACCACTGTAGTCTTTGAGCCGTAAAATACAAAAGCAAAAACAAAATTTCATAGCATGTATTTTAGCTACATTATTTCAAGTTAATCATAAATAACATGGTTTTACTGAATGCAGAAATTTTTCTTTTCTAAAGTGTACCCATTGCGATCAAAATTTGTTTTATACTTTTTTATGTTTTTTATAATTTTTATGTGTTATCGGGAAATATGGTATTTGAACATTCTGAAATCTTACCTTAATCTTTTTTCCGCAAACATAGACAACCTATTATTTCATACTTGTGGCTTTTTTCTTCTTGAAAGTAGTAAGATGTATGGTATAATTTTAGGCTATATTTTTTAGGTTAGCTATGTCATATTTTTTAAGTAAGGTATGTTACATTTTCGGGTTTTGGTTGGTTAAATTTTTTAGGTTAGGTAGGTTACATTTTTTAGGTTAGTGTAGAAATTTATGGGAAAAGTGCGAGGAAGGGATATCTTCTTCGTATGTTAATTTTAAGTTCAATACAGCCGATTTTTTAAAGAAGTTTCTAGAATTTTAAGTATTGATTTTTTTATTTTGACTCTCCAGGGAGGGGATCTATTATATTCTCTTCATTTATGCTACCGACTGATATTGGCATTTTTTGCCCAAATATAGTGTGTGAAATAAAATTTGTTAGTACTAGTAATAATAATTTATTCCTTGGACATACTGTACATCGGGAGTTTTAAAAACAATGTTATTGAAACATAGAAAGAGAGCAGTAGCGATGCTAGTAACGGGGCTCTCTTTCCAATAGTAAGAGCAAAGGATTGCTCGTATTGTGTAAGAAGAAAAGAATGAAATTTCATCGGCGTGTAAAAATAAACATTAATATAAAAAGTTTCGCGCATAACTGGGATATCGCATAACAGAGTTTAGAGCACAATCTGGATTCAGAGATGTCACGATGAAAACAGAAAAGTGGCCCAAAGGTGGGATCTTGGGGAACGTATGAGAGTGTTTTTTCTTGTTAGCAGAAACCGGAGGATAAGGAAAATGAAAAGAATAAATATTGTAAACGAATTTCAGTTGTCCGCAGAGAGTGCAGTTGTGGAGGAGAAAAATGAGGAAAAGCAGATGAAAGGAAGACTAAAAAAGATGGAAAAGAAATGGAAAGAGCAAGGGGAAGGAGACCAAAGGCTAAAGTTGAGAGACAGGCCAGACAGAAGGAGCAGAATGAGCAGACCTGATTAACGTATCAGTGTAGCGAGGAAAAATATAGAACCTTAAAATTTTACGGCGTCAAATTCCAGATATTTAAAAGCTTTGCAAATGTTACCATACGTTTATAGGCTAAAAAATATTGCCATTCCTAGCCAAAAGTAGCTAGAATGTTTGCAAAAAGTGGCTTGGTGTTTTGGCCTAGTGATGCACGGTTTTCCAAAAAGAAAATTTTGGTTCGCCGGCTTCTTCGGGAATTCAGCAGTTATAAATAAAAAAGGAATATATTATTGCTGAATTCCCGAAGAAGCACGCTCATATTTTATATTTGAAAACTTCGAATTTCTCTCTCTCTCTCTCTCTCTCTCACACACACACACACACACACACACACACAACTTGCTTTTAAGAATATTATTACAAATACAAGGCGTTTGACCATTGAGTCATTAACTATCAAGCTTTTTAATATTTGTGAACAATATACTGAAAAGTATTTAGTGCATTTTATATGTCAAGATGGCCTGTTGCCTTAGTTTGACTGCTGTTACGCAAACTTTGATCATGGACTTCAGCCAATTCAAATCTGTGTAAGTGTATGCCCGCAAAAAATCATGTCCCTTTAGAGTTTTTCTTTTTTTTTTAAGTTTAGCAACTTTTAAGACCATTCTGGCTTCTTTTGGCTAGGAATGGCAACATTTTCTGGCCTATCGATGGTCGGTAACGTTTGGGGGTCTACTGCGATAGGGAAGGCAATCCTAGACATTTGGAGTTGAAAAAGGGGGCCATCAACGAAGAGAATGGTGTGTGAAAAGTTAGTGTTGAGGGAACCGATGATCCGTAACTCCCTCTTAACGGCATCCGTATTCACTGAATTCCGAAATTGTAATGGGACTCCCATCTGCGTATTGATAAAAGTGGGGTTGCTGAATTTGGCAACAGTGTTCAATCGGGTGTTCCGTCAGGGCCATGGACATGACGGCAGGGGCTTACCCAGGATTCACAAACTGGGG
>QLNU02014176.1:36277262-36296729 GCA_006491805.2 Dysdera silvatica | reverse complement strand
AAAAGTTTAGACAGAGGCAAATTATAAATAAAAGCGAGAATTTGCATTGAACTTCGCCGATATTGTACCTAAATAATCCTAGAACCAATAATAAATTGTGCAACTTAAAAGATTACCAAAAGTACTGAAACAAATATCCCAACACCGTAATATTGGAATCTGCATGCCACAAATGTTTAGGCACATATGTCAGATTTATGCAAATTAACGGCGCGAAGTTCCCAAGTGAGCGAAGGGGCGTTTCCCAGAGTTGTTATATAAGGCCTGAAATAATTTAGAATGCTTAAAACGATGCCGAAGTCAAAGCAATTTACGAATGACGAGATTTTGAAGACTTGGAGGCTGAAAACTAAAGGTAAATCTGTTACTCAAATTTCTGTTGCATTGAACCGTTCAAAGCGAAGCATTTATCGAGTGTTATCCCGGGGTGATCAGTATCAACCAAAATCACGATCTGGGCGGCCTCGAGTGACCAGCATTCGGGATGATAGACAAATACGAAGATTGGCTTCAAACGAAAGCCTGTCTGCAAATCAAATAAAAAACACGTTAGCAATGCGAGTGTCAAGAGAAACCATACGTAGAAGGATTGTAGAATACAGGCATTTGAGATATGCAAAAATGCGCCGCAAGCCCTGCTTGCAATTACATCATAAACAAGCACAACTACAATGGGCAAGGCAGGACATGTCAAAAAGTGACGAATGGCTCCTGGTGTTATTTAGTGACAAAAAAAGTGGAACTTAGATGGTCCCGATGGTCTTTGGCACTACTGGCACGATCTTCGAAAACGCCCCTTAAGTCAGTTCAGCAGACGTCAAGGAGAAGATTCAGTCATGGTTTGGTGAGCCTTTAGCTTCAATGGACAGACTTCTTTGGCGTTTTTGAATGGAAAACAAGATTTCAAGGCATACCAGGCAACTCTTGAAAGTCACCTATTACCTTTTGGCGAACTTTTATGTGGACGAAACTGGGTTTTCCAACAAGATAATGCGTCCATCCACACATCCAGGTCAACTAAGAAATGGATGAGCGCTAAAAATATTACAGTTCTCGATTGGCCTGCTCTTAGTCCTGACTGTAATCCCATCGAAAATGTATGGGGCATACTAACGAATGTTGTGTATGCCAATGGAAAGCAATATCCGCCCGTTTTAGAACTTAAAAAGGCTATAGAAGAAGCGTGGTTTAATTTTGAACCAGAAACCTTTCAAAATCTTGTGCTTTCAATGAACGACCGCGTATTTAATCTAATACGAAGTAATGGTGGCTACATTGATTATTAAAATTGTTCATTTCCTTATGCAAGTGCTAAAATTTATGTTTGTGCCTAAACTTTTGTGCCACATATTTTACTTATTTTAAGTTATATATTGCAGCAAGTTCGCTACTGATGTGATTTCTGTTCTCAAATTTTTAATTTGCATATTACATGTGTTCATACTTCGTGATATTAAAGTTCCTACTTCTGCAGTTTTAATAGTATTTTGTTATACTCAAATTTGTGTTGTGTCTACACTTTGTGCAGGCCTGTATATACAATCGGGGTGAAGCCAAACAAGATTCGCAAACAATCTCTGGAGAGATAAAAGGAGAGGTAGATCAAGGGACACGTGAAGAGGAGAACTGTAGGAGACGAAATTAAAGAAGAGACAAAATACGGAGAAAGTAATCAAGAGACTTTCAGAAAACCGAGCTAAAAGGAAATGTTTTGTGAAAACCCCACGTTTTCCCTTGGGGTGTAAAGGGGGAAGAAGTATATTAAATAGTTGAATAACAAATGCACATAGCGGCACATGCGATATAAAAATACATATCAACACTTGAAGCACACAGAGTTGGGTAACATGAATAGTCGACATACATAGTATGTATACACAGGGAGTTCTAAACTTAAATAGGCCTCTTTTAATTTGTTAATGGTTATATCATGTAGATAGCAATTGGCTTGACGTTAACTGCACAGAAAGCAGTAGATTTTATCAATGTATCAAAAAATATAACACAAAAAAAACAAGTCGTGGAGGAAATTTACTACATATACTACACCAATATTAAACGTGCATGTACTAAGGCGCGTTTGTGTAGCGGCAGCAATCGGAAGATATTGAAAAGCCGACATTGACATATGTCCTATTACTTGATGATTGATGATTGACAATGCTAAAAGTGGCATACCAATGCAATGGAACTCTTAAAAGCGGAGAGAAAAGAAGCAAAGTTCTGAAATTAAAATGAAAGATATGGACACAGGTGAAATCTACCAAAGAAGACAGTGAAATCCACCTAACCCCTCTCTCTCTCTCTGCATGCGTGTGATATGTGATGTACGTACGGGTGTGTTGGAAATTATGTGATTATTTACAAATGCGGAAAAGGGTATGTAATTGAATGAGACGATCTGATAAAGACGGATGTAATTAACGGAAAAATAAATAATTACGACCCTCGAAAGGCCCATGACACAACAGACGAACGCATATTCAAGCACATGCGGGTAATTGCGTATTTGAACATGTTCAAATAGGTATATGTTGCTAAGAAAAAACTATGGGTCAGAATGATTGTTCTTAAGTACTAAAAAAAGAAGGAAAGAAAAAAACAGATAAACTTAGAGAGACAAATTAAGAAGAGAAAGAATTGGATATTTTTAGTTTAAGTGCCATCTCTGGCAACGTATCTTGGGCAACAGCGCTATCTTTGCTTGTGAGCAAAACTAACCCATTTAATTGGATCCCAGATACTGCAAATAGACAGATGGGAGATAACGGCAGTGCGCGGTCATTGAACACAAAATGACGTGGAAGTGGATATTTTTCAATTGGATCGAAATGCGGTGAAACCTGCTCATTATGGGCAGCATACTGCATCAGAGAAGAGAAATACAATCTTCAAGAGGATGTTGTTGTTTTCTTAATATCGGTATGCTGACCCCATTCCTTCTAATGCAATGGGGACGGATGCAAACAAAATTGCGATATTTAAGTGCGTGCCCGTCGGTATTGCCCGACACGAATATTTGTGTTGTGAATATCAGAAGTAGCTATTTACACGGAGTAGAAAAAAAAAAAAGAAATGGAATTCAGCCAGACAGTTCGCAAAAGGATGATCTAGTTTCTAGAAAACAAGAGCCATAGAAAAACCACATATTCCGTGACTAATTTAACATAACCATAGGTGCCAACTTCTAGAAGTGAAAAATCTGTAGTCAATCACGCACGCGTGGGCAGGCCACCATTTTTTAATTACACAAAATCATACATAATTTATGAAAAAAGGGCACAATGAGGAAATTAAGTATTTATTAAATTAATAATAATAGAGGATTAAACTGTATTAAACGCAATATTAATTCTTAGAATTTACAAATGCTGTAGTGCAAGATTTTGCATTTGAGAAATTTTTTGTCAAATACATTCTCGTAACATTTCACATGTTGTCTGCATTTAACTATTAGTAAATTTTCTAATGTGTCATCAGACATGGTTGACCTGAAGTCAGTTCTAATTTTCTTCACTTGACTGAAGACTCTCTCGCATGCTGCATTACTGTGAGGGATCGTAAGTATTGACAGCATAACCTGAGAAAGTCGTTTAAATTTTAATTCACAAGTATCATTTTTTATTTTACCTATGGCTGCCCATTGTGCATCAATGCTACCTTCATTACTCACAGTTTGTGGAACTTCGAAAGCCTGGAACTCACTGAATTCTGTTTGTAAAGCATCAACAGCTTCATCTTCTGTATTATTGAACAAAAGAACAGGAAATTTTTCTGTAAAATATTTTAAGCTGGAAAATGATGCATTTTCAAAATTCGATATTTGTGTAACCTCTGCATGATGTAACACTTCTAACTCAAAAGGAAATTTATTGTGCATGTAGTCACATGCTGCTATGAAATAGCTTCTGACGTTTTCATAAAATTCATTTTTATCATGGATGTTAAAATCTTGGATTACTTTCAGTGTTCCATTTCCAATTAAGATATCAACATCATCTTTTTGATTACTCCTCTCATGATAGTGGACTTTCAAAATATCACTACATAATTTTATGATGCTTGGTTTTACAAATTTCACTAGCATTTCTCTGTATAATTTTAAGAGAAGAGATTTTAGCATATGAATATGTGGTTCCGCAGACTGAAGTTGAGCATTTGCTTTTTTAAATACAGGCACAGTATAAGATAAAAATAAACAGAAAGCCTTATTGATATCTTCCGACAGAAAATAAAACAACCTTTCTTCACGAGACATGGAGTTTTCAGTTTTTTGTTTCTTAGAAATATCCACATAATTTTGAGCTTTCCTTTTTAATTTCTGTGATGCTTTTTTGCTGTTACGTTCTTTCACTTTATCTGCATTTTCAACCAAAACTTTGATAGAGGGAATAGTAAAGAAAGAAAGTGGGGTGATTTGATTCCTTTTCATGGCCTCTTCCTTAAAAAAACTGATCAAAGGTTGCCACTGCTGGATTATACGCTCTAAGCACTTTCCAACAGACAACCAACGAGTGCTAACGTGTTTTAGTACCTTTTTTATATCAGTCTCATGAAATTCTTGAAGAATTTTCAACCTATCTTTTCTTTTCGAACTCTTTTGTAAGTAATAGTAAATGTCTACCAAAATTTCATCGATTTTAAATGGCAAACATGCAGCACTCTTTTCAGCTGCTAAGTTAATAAGGTGGCAGGAACAGCCCATAATTTCAATATTTTGGTGATGATTCTTTAACACTGCTGCTACACCTGCTTTTTTTCCTATCATAACAGGTGCATTATCACAGCTAAAGGCAACACAATTAGAAATTGGAAAGTTTTCAGATTGTAAAGCACTTACCAGAAGATTTCCAATATTTAACCCAGTAGTATCTTCTTTCAAAGATGGCATAGATAAAAGACAATTCACAATTTTTTCACATAAAGGATCGAAGAAAGTTACCACTATTGGATACAGCTTTGAATCAACATCGTTGCTTCCATCAGTTGCAATTGAAAATGGATAGCACCTTAAATTTTCAACAAGTGATGAGGATTCCTTTGCAGACATTTCTTTCATAATTGCAGAAGTTTTGGTCTTTGCAGATCCATATTGTTTTGCAATACTGCTGTCAGGAAACGTTTTCCGAAAGAGCATCCCCGTGTGATCGCTGCAATTCATTGGCAAATTATGTTCGATCAAAAACAATGTAAATAAACATTCAGCTTTAATCATGGAGGTATCGTTAAATGCAAAAAATGAAGGCTTGATACTATGATTAGACTCTACAGCCTTGAACGTCTCCTTATGTTCAACGGTCTCAGAATGCAAAGTAATATCGCGTTTACCACCGTGAGTAATGCTTATGTCTTTACTGTAACACATGCAGAAAGCATATTTTGGCCCCAGTCTTGATTTTTGAATAAAATTAAACATCTTCATATATTTGGCTTTAAACGTTTGGTAGTACCTTTTATTAACGGTCGACATCGTTAACGTTGTTTTCAAAAACACCTAAAAACAAAACTTTCTTTCCAGAGCAAAGAAATACCAGATATGTCTAACACATGGCTTCCCTACACAAAGTCACATGCTTGACCAAAACCTTATGGATGTAGCACATTCTTTCTTTCCTTCCCCAACAACTACAAATACAGATGCATGATTTTGTTGTGCAGAGGCATCACTCTACGTCATAGCTGGAGCTAAAATTCCACGTCACGCCACGCATGCGCCGTCAACGGCAGACGAATTTTTCTGGTGTTCTTACCGATATTTGCATTTATTTATGCATATTTATTATTAAATATGCACATATGCGCAAAAATTTAAATAAACATGCATCAAGAAAAATAGGTATTTAATTTTTTTAAAAAAAATCAGTATTTTAAAAAACACTGGGGGATTTTAGATGAAATCTCCGAAAATCAGAAGAAATCATTTTCCGACTGGTAGATCGATAAAAAATCGGAAGGATTGGCACCTATGTTATAACCTAAAAGACACACGGTTGCGCTCTATACCGCAATTATTGCTTAGAGCAATAGTTTTCACTTTGCCGCATCGCGGCTTTAGGGCCGTGAGCCAAAGGGATTGCATTATCTAGGCTGGTGACGTCAAAGCTGAAGGTTTGGCTAATAAATGGAAATTTGAAGTTATGACTTATTAAAAAAAATTGTCGGTAAAAAGGGTAGGAAGTGACTTTAAAAGAGGACTACTGTTGTGAATGAATTTCTTGCTGGAAATTTTTTATCTGACCGTAAAAACGAGGTATATATAAGGTACAGTGTTCGTTAAAAGGGGTTTACTGTGTCATAATTCTAGAGTGCAGATATAAATAAGATTAAATTAGTAATAAATCAGATTAAATTATTAATAAATCAGATTAAATTAGTAATGAATCAGATGAAATTAGTAATAAATAAGATAAGATAAGATGTAAATAATGAATAAAATGAGTACTAATTAAAATAATATGTAATATTAAATACGGTAAGATAGAAGTATTGAATAAGATAAGATACAAGTATTGAATAAGATAAGATACAAGTATTGAATACGATAAGATACAAGTATTGAATAAGGTAAGATACAAGTATTGAATAAAATAAACTTAAATTAGTAATAATTGTCCAATGTTTCGGATGCAGTCATAGAATAACATTACTGCACACAGTTTAAGATAATGGTGCCCGAGAAAAGATAAAATCAAACCGTCTGAAAGGTGCATCACAATGTTGTTCGACAATTACACTAAATCACTGAGCAATTATTATGATACAAGCTTGTATATTACAAACAAAAAATATATATACATAGCAAAGTACACACACTGGAACTCGGTTACGATGAACGAGGGATAACGAATGCGCAGCTATAATGAAAAACTATTTACATTAGTTTGATTTATTCTATAATATATATGGTTATACTGAATAACGGCTATAACAAAAAAATCTATAACGAAAAGACTTCGATCCCTTGATGTTCGTTATATCAGAGTCCGACTGTATGATCCTCCTCAGCCCCGAGCCCATATGTGTGTGCATGATTTTTTTTTAAAAATATCTAGTAAAAACTACTGTTTATGAATACAATAACGTATTATGCCAAGGTACTGTATATCCTTCTTAATGGATGATAGGTCTGAATTCAGTCAATTGATAACTTCTAGCGAAAACAATGGAAAACGCACATCCATTTAAATGAATACCAAGCCTGAAGAGGTTATATAGGAAATCTATATACACTCACGATCATTTAAGTACAACCAAAAGAAGGAAAAAAAGTTTTGAACACAAAGCTATCTATCATTACCGATGAAATATTTCGTAGCATAGGAGACTGATGCCAATTTCTTGAAATATCAATGTTGCATCAACCAGCTCTTTACTCAACACAACATGGAAAATGTCCAATAAATGACAAAACAGAATTTCCTGTTCCGCGGTTACGTGAAAAATCCGCGATAAGTTATTACCGATCTCTTTCACACTACATTTCAGCATCGAATATTAGTGCACGTTTTCGATATCTCACAAGCACCGACTTCAGCTTTTATCCTATCCAAGCAATATTATTTTTCACGAATAAGAGAAAGAGAGTATCGGGATATATAGAATTAAAGAAAAATGTCCAGGCATGTACGAACGTATATCCATACGTGTAAGCATGTGCGAATTTACGTTTCTCGTGCCAAGGAGAGACTGTCGGTCGCTACGGAAACAGACAAGGAAAAGGACTATGCCAAAACATACGTAGGGTCCCGTTCGTTCCTAAACGCATTTGAAGGCTATTGGTGTACTGAACGATGCAAAATGGGAAAGGGTCCAAGTCGAAGTCGGATGGTGGTTAACGAAACAGATCAGAAATGTGTCAGTTTTTTTGTGAAGTAACTTCAGATAAAAAGGGGGCATTCGGGGAAAATATCGATGTATCGTGTCCATGGAGAGTTGCTGATTTTTGGCAGGAGAAATCGCAAGCTTAACAAGCGTAAAGATGCGTGGAATCGAGTGGGACAGCCTTCTCGTATCAATTTGCTTCGATAACTTACTCAGGTTGCGTAATGCAATTACGCAAAACACTTTCATAGATGAGATAGTAGTAGAGTGGACAATAGGAGGAAGTTGGGAAGGGTGGCCGCCGAAGGCGGCACTGTAATCCTAGATTCGCCACTTCGTA
Source organism: Dysdera silvatica (assembly GCA_006491805.2). Taxonomy (NCBI): domain Eukaryota; kingdom Metazoa; phylum Arthropoda; class Arachnida; order Araneae; family Dysderidae; genus Dysdera; species Dysdera silvatica. The sequence goes on along the minus strand of QLNU02014176.1, from coordinate 36,288,568 downwards.
GATGAGGTTTATAGTGAAAATTTGGGATGTCTAAGAACATGTCTAAGAACTATGTCTAAGAACATGTTTAAATTATTACGTGGCAATTGTTTTAAGCGTTTGCCTAGATAACTGACGGGTTTTTTGCGCATAACATATATTTGTCCATTTCTGAAACCCACTGAACACGGGTAGCGGCATAGCTAATTTTGGGGGCTCTTAGGCAAGAAATAGTTTTGGGGCCGCTGTTTTTATTAAAATTAGGGGGCCCAAAAATGAAATAAAGACCTTCCAATTCACTATGGCCCGTAGGCCTCGCCTACATCTGCTACACGATAGCTAATTTCATGAACGCAAGTGTCTTGAACCCTAATATACTGGTTCTGCAAAGCCGTTATCCTTGAAGTAATCTTTGAAAGAAAGGCTTCTTAAAACAAAGATTTGTAAAAAGCAGAAATAGAAATAAATGTAGCAATGTCAAACAATAATGTCTTGAAAACGCCGTTCAGCTTTAACAGATCTCCGCCCTTTATTATCAATTCAAGTAATCGCCATACATCCAACTGATGCCAATCGAGAAGACAACCGAGTAGAAGGAAGTAAAGATTTCGGGATTTTTCCGATATTTCAGTGATAAATAATTAAAGTTGATGTTGCTAAACTAGACAGCATAATAACCATTTCCCTTCCGAACTGCAGTGGCGCGAATTCGCCACATCGTTAAATTGCATCGATCTCCATTCCGAGAAGAATGGAAAAAAGAATACAATGAAGAGTGTCGTGTGTGTGTGTGTGCGCGTGCTCTGCTTGTTACTGATTTCTGAAAATATATTGAAGTCGCGCACTTCTTGTGCAAGTATTAAAAGATGGGCGCGCTTTTACAATACGGTAACCGCTTTCGCGATTTTTTTGTTTACATGCATTTTTTTTTTTTTTAATTCTTGTTTTCTCCTACTTTTTTTTAATATTATCTTTTTTTTTGTCTAATGCCATTTTTGATTTAAAAAAAAAAGTAACCACAGAGCTCCCGAGCAATGGCGAGGGCCCCTCCTCATTGATGGACCACGAAACTCGTAGTGGCCCCCTACATTCTTTAATTCCGTTTTTCTCCTACTTTTCCCTGTTGTTTCCCTACATTCTTTAATTCCGTTTTTCTCCTACTTTTCACTTTTGTTGTTTACCTCCAACTCCTTAATGTTAATTAAAAAAAACCCACGAGCTCCGGCGAGGGCCACTCCTCACTAATGGACCGCGAAATTCGTAGCAGCGCCCTGCAACCTTTGATTCTGTTTTTTCAATACTATCAGTTTTTTTTTTCTAATTTAAATAAAACTTGTTTTTTTTTTCCAAATTTAAAATCAACCTTTTTTTTAGACTTAGGAAAGAAACACTCGCCAAAACGGAAGTGGTTACCGTATTGTAAAAGATCACCAAAAGACGTAATTTGAAAAAGAAATGTCCTTATATTTAATTCCAAGCAGAAATAAATTTGTAAAGGTAATTAGTTTTCGCTTTACAAATTCTTTACGAATTTTTTTACGAAATGTATAAAAGCAATCTACTCAAATTATGAGAGTGCGTTCAAACGAAAATATTTCGTATAAAATTTGTGTTAGTTGTTTCGCTATTAAAGGCTTCTAGGAAGCATTTCAGCACATAGAAAAAGCAATTGAAATTTTCGAGAGGCATGAGGTTCCAACACTTAGGGAGAACTACAAAAGTTGCTAAGAATTTAAAACATGTTCATACATGTTATTGGGAAATTTATAAAGAAAATACTGACAAGCGGCAACCGCCATTACAGCTTTTCTACAGAAGGAGCGGCAGTACTGCGACTACTTCTGCTTTCAAGGAACGCAAAACGACACAATCTTCAACGAGTGCTGAGCTACTGGAGGTAAATCATTTAATGGATGCTGAATTGATCAAAAATTGGGAAAGATATTAACTAATCATGTTTTAAATTGGCATTTTTATATCTGTAACTTGTCGCACCCTTACGACGAAAGTGTTACAACTCAAAAAATCCCAATTTTCAGGAAACGCAAAAAACTGTTTCTGGCTGAATTGAGGGACGTTGTGTTCATCTAATGACATATGCCAACTAGCCGAAACCCGAATAACTTATGGTCTAATGTTTCGTACAACAGAATGCAGCACTGTTTCCTACATCTGGTTGAACATTAAGTCAATTTCACCAAATTTTGAGTTGTAACACTTTCGTTGCAAGGGTGCGATATATTTGTTATATTTTAATTTTTTAATACATATAAATTGCTTACACATTAGATATGGTTCTATTATCATCCTTTACACTGCATTAGTAAGGTTTCAATGGAAAAAAAAAGAATTGCCAAGAACGGAAGTTATACTTGTTACATTGTGTCCATGGGAAATAACTTCTCACTTCACGAACTAGGGCCAGAAATAAATTAATTTATGAAGACGAGAATTATCGGTGTTTATTTAAAATAATTTTACTACGTTTGAATGCAGAGAACGGAACTGGATGGATATAGGGGTGAGGAGTAACCACGATTGCACTGCCGTGATAATCTTGTGGCACACAAACATACGCATTATACAGTAGAAACCGTTTATAACGACGGAATTTTTACAAGAAGTTTGGTTTGCTATTCTACTCCATACTAAATATATCGGTTATAACGACATCGTATATAACGACGGCGATTTTGTCTACGTAGACCAAGTAGGAAAATCTGTATCGGATATAACGATGCGACTTGACAGCATGCATCGGAACCACGTGGATTCAGGACAAAGCCCGAATCGCATTGTTCCGTTCAAATAAAAGGAGAAGTCTGACTCATGGTTCGGTTAAGTGAACTGAATTTCGGTTGTTTTTTTTTTGCGTAAAGGCCAAATAGGTCCTGACCTAAGGCTTCACCATTTTGGAACTCCACAGAGATCCTGAAGGAGTCTTGTCTTATTAAAATTTGAGTGTAATTTTAATCTTATTTATTTACGTATGAATGTTGAAGATAATGAAAAAAAATCTTGATTTATTAACTGAATATTACGAGGACGACATTTTCATATGTCGATATAGTCTTGAGATTTCACATGAGAGGTTATCCACGTCGGCGGTAATTTTTCCGCACACAAAAAAAGCTCCCAAAATCATGACAGACGTACTACCAAAGTTTCGGCTCATTCAAATTTCTGGGTCTTTTCTCAAGTTATGCCAATAACATTGAAATCCATCGGGACCATTAAGATTGGATTGTTTTTCCTCACCGAAAATAATTTTGTTCCAATTTTGGAATATTGTATATTTTTTAGCCCAGTTCAATTTTACTCCTTTCTTCACTTAGGTTAAAGCTTCCTTGCTCTGTCTTCTATAAGAAAATCGTAAGTGATGAGAATAAAATAAAACTTACTGTATTGGGTGAATTCGAACTAGCAACGATAATTCTGCTTTAATTTTCAATGCAAACACTTGAAAATGGATGTCTAACAATACGACACTTGTCTCGTTCAGTTAATATCAGTTCTCGACCACCACTCTTCTTTATGCTGTAATTATTTTATAAACTGATTGATCACACTCGATAACCGATTGATTTTTTTTTTTGCAATTTGACGATCAGCTAATCCACAATCCTTGTAGACTTGAATTTTAATCTTCTCTTCCACACCCGACGATTTTGCACAAGGCATTTTGGATGTTTCTTCGAAAATAATTAACCCGCGAGCAGGCGCGGGGTGCTTTACACCCCATCTAATTATATAGCATTATTTCATTAAAAACGTCCAATTTTACAGGGAACAATAAGTGGAATTTTCACTTTGTCACCCTACCCCAAAAGATTGTGACTTTGAAGGCAACAGGAAAGAGTTTGGCCAGTTTCAAAAGCAAGGGTGGGCGTTTTTTTTTCACAAATTGTAAGTTGTGGGGTGTGAAACACACCCCACGCCTGCTCGCGGGTTAAACATCTAGTTAAACAGCATATATTCTGAGATACAATAAGCGTTGTCCAAATATTGCCAAAAGCAATATTTGATTTCCTATATGATTTTTACAATAAAAAAATGCCTTCTCAGTAAACTGCACTTATATTCATTGCAAATGGAATAATACGATTTGGCGAAAATAAAAATTTATTGGAAGAGAAATTAGTATTATCTCACTAGATGCTCATAATCACTTGATGCGCAAATTAACAAATACTAGGAAAGGCATTGCCATTTTATGTTTCGAACAGGACATATAATCAATCATATAGATGAATCTATATTCATTTCGCTAGCAGTAGAAATTTAAACATAGAAGCTGATAGAAATTAGCAAACTACAAGTTTTTAAAGTTGACAAAATGCGAACATAACAACGGGGAATTTTTTCCACTGTTATTTTTTATTGTAATTCTTCTTAATATTAAGCATTCTGTTGAAAGTATTGCCCTGGCACATCTACACACAGTAAACGGAAAGATGATATTCGTCGGGGGAAAAAAAAATTCAGTTGTTTTCGTTCATCATATTCACTAAACGTACTTGTGTCACCAACTAGCAATTTCGTGACACCAACGTCTTTATTAATTATGGTAAAGACGCTGGTGTCACCAAATTACTGGTTTAACGACGCCGAGAAAAGGGGTGGCCTGGAGGCTATGAACCAACAGCCTGTCACGAGAGTTTGAATATCCGATTATTTCAACAATTAAGTATGAAATACTTGTGACGAGGAAAACAATTAAAGTCCCCAATTATCTGCCAAGTTATGCACTTCCACGAAAAAAATATTATTTGCCAATATTTATTGGATTTTACATTTTTCAGTTTTTAAAAAGGAGATATTTAGAAATTCCTTCACCAAATTAATACAAAATTATAGCGTTATTTTCTAAATAGCACACACACACAAACACAGCAAACTGAAACACTGAATGAAAAATGTGCAAATATTCACATTAAAAAAACAATAATCTCTCATTTTTACACATTTAATTCATAACTTGCGAAAAGAATGTTTCGCAAAACTCAAAACCCTTTTAGCTTATTGTGCTCTTGTTTGGATTTCGTGTATCCATTTACCGTTAGCTGCGCTTTGATTAACTAGTACTGATAACAGTACAAGGGGGAACGCAAATACTTGAAACGCTTTGCGGAGAAATTGACTGGATGAAAAATCTGTTTTTTTACTTCCTACAGCTGCTTGTCGATAGGAAAAATTGTGACTCCGCTATGTGAAATCTATGGAATCTTAAAAGAAGTGATATTAGGGGTCCACATTCTTGTTTTTAATTGGATTATCTTTTGTAACACGAAAGGATTAGAACTTGCATTGGTCAGTTCAGCTTTTACCAGAGTCTTGAAGGCATCTGGAGTGTGTACATTTGTAGGGTTTCTGAAAGTTCCACTTTTGCTCGTAAACACAATGTGGTGTCTAAACACCAAGAGTTAAGTTTTTCTCTACATGCACAGGGGCGGCCGCCCGGGGCCCCGTTTGGATGAGGGCGCCAAACTGAAGTCAAGTTCAATTTTTTTTAATGGACCCAATAGTAAAAAATCTCTTTAAAAAAAAAAAGAAACAAGTTTTGAGAAATTTTTAGAGACATCTTTAGAGAATTTCTTTCAGAGACTGTTGGCCACTTTTATAGGGTATATGGCTCACTGTGCATCTGTGAAAATCTCCTGTTTTCGCCGGAGGGGGCGCCAAAAAGCAATCTGTGTCAGGCCGCCCGGGTTCAAAATCAACCTCGAGCCGCCCCTGCACATGCCTAGTACTTTCCTAAATTGATTGGCATTCCCATGAAAAAGTTTTGTCTTGCTCGTTTTTAGGCAGTAGGACTGCACGTGTAGTTTATTCAGGGATTGTTAATGGCGAACTTGGCAGGAAAATGTAGATAGAGCTTGAGCTCAGGCCTCAGGCTTAACGGAAGCCATACAACATTTTAGGAAATACAAGAGATGTTGTGTGCACTTGGAAGAGTCTCCATGTTTCGAAGGAAGGGGGAAAGGGGTAACACATAATCATGTGACAATTAACTGCGTTCAGTTCCCAACATTTGTCTGTATTTAAACGAAACAGAAACATTTTGTGCGAAGACATCATGATAGATGATATCATATAGATTATAAGCCATAAAAATAACGTTTGTAAATACTTTGACGAAAATTATGAATATAGAGCAAGCACACATTTAATTTTAAAAATATTTATTTCTAGTAAGAAATTGTAAAACATATTTAGAAGCACGTGAACATTTAAAACGATATAATTTTTCCCCCTTAAGATTTTGACGCCCCTGAAATTCTGAGGCCTCGTGCGCCTGTGCGAAAATTCGCCACTGCATACAAGCCGCAATCCATCTCCTTTAACAGCCACCAACAGCTGACTCATCCAAGCAACATCAATTAGCTTACCCCATCACCAACAATCAGCACCAATTAACTTGACCAATCAACATCAATCAACTCGATTCATTTACACTCATCAACATACATTAATTTCATGTATCAGTAAACTCTACGCGGAAAAGGGTTTACGTTTATTAGGAAGGAGAAAGGGCATTTCTTAAAAAAAATAAACAACCACGCGATTTAAATTACGAAGAGACGATTTGAAAATTAGTTATACCGGGAAATTTGAATGATTGTCTTAAACGGAGTGTGGAGAAAACGAATTCTATTTTTTAGTGGTCACCTATAGTAAAATAATCATGCATATTCGTATCAAGGCTACATTTATGTTCTTCGTTCAAGCAGAGTTGATTCGATAGGCTGGTATTCTTAATCGATGTTTCCGCTTAAATATCGATACATGCATTTTCTCTTTTCATTTGTAAACGTGTACGATCACCTTATACAATGGTGTAATTAATGAAATTTTAAGGGTTCGATCAGTAGGGTAACAAACGATATCAACGTACCGGTTCATATAGGTGTGAAACGATACCAATATATATCAATTAATCTAAATATAAAATTGTATCAACTTATCAACGGATACAAGCAGGGCTCGATCAATCACCACGAACAGTACTAGTCACATCAAGGCGATAATTGTCCTCCTCAAGAAGAAAACCTAGGATCCTAGTAGGAAACGAAGGTTTCCTACGTGAAAACTGCAAAAATCTAGTCGCCAACGGCGAAAGGATTTGTCGAACCCCAGATATAGATATGACATATCAACGCATCAATTGATACAGGTATTGAAACACGAACTTCAAAATGCTACGCTTAATACACAAGTTAAAAGGTTACTTATAGTAGATAGGTCGGACCTTCAACATCCCAAGACTCATGGAAACCAACATTTTAATTAAGTTAGAAAAATGTAAGACGGAATTATTGCCACAGACTTATCTCCAACAATATTATAAATGGCGTTTTAGTGGTTGCTATAGATGATCTGGTGGTAAAAACTTTGCATATATATACTATGTCTGTATCCAGGGGGGGATCTTAGGGACCGGTCCCCCCCGAAACTAAATTTTTAATGGGACTTGGCTACGGCCTTGCATGCTGTGATTGTATCAATACATGCTGTAAAAATTTTTGAACCCCCGAAATTAAATTTCTGGCTGCGATCTTGATATATACACATACACAGCTACAGTAAAACCTCCCTACAACGATATCCGATATAACGATAAATCCCTCTACAACGATAATTTTTCTCGGTCCGTATAATAGTGTTGTAGAGAGGTTTTACTGTATAATGAACCCTCCCTATAATAATAACTCTGTCTACAACGATAATTTTTCTCGGTCCGTATAATATTGTTGTGGAGAGGTTTTACTGTATTAACACTGAATCAGTTAAAAATATATTACTGATTTTGTAGAATGGAGACATCATAGGAAACACTAAATAAATGATCAAGGGATAGACCCCAAAGTTAGGGAATATTATGGGACTGTATCTTATAAAACGGCTAGAAAGAAACTAGCTAGTTAATCTATTGCTCAATAAACATCTATTGCACATAATAAAAGTCTATTGAAAAAGAAATATCAGAACATACACACATAATAACAAAATATACTCAAGAAATTAACATTTAATAAACAATTTGTAAGAATGAAAAGGGCAGTTTATGAATTTTTCCAGTTTATTGATCATTTTGTGACTAATTTTCACTTCAAATTACATTTCGAAACGAAGTTTTATCAATGATGTACAAAGATAGCCAATGAATGACTTTTGCTACTTCAAGTCGGGTTGGATTTTTTTTTTTTTTTTTCCTAATCTGCTCAAGGGCTGATCCAGAAATCTTCCAAAGGGGGAGAGATTTTTTTTCCGAATCATATTTTCAGCCAAGTGTCCGGTACATTTCATTTTCCATGATATAATCCCGGCTCAAGATGGGGAGGGGGTGATCGTGGCCCCCTCCCTTGGATTCGCCAGCGAATCTGCTGAACAGAAAATGGGGAAACCAAGAATTAAAATTTCAGATGAGCAATATCAGGCACAGATGCACATGAAGCCACGGTATTAGAAATTGACTATTATCAAATATGAAACTAAAAGCTGAGCAAAGATTTAACCTTTTCAAGTTAAGGATAGAGTCTAAGACTTTAATATACGGGGAAATTAAAAATTCATGGAAATACATTAACTCAAAGAACATTAATAGAACGTCGTATATTAACTCAAAGGAATACTAATAAAATAATATAGATTAATTTAAATAACATTAATAGAATATCATACGTTAACTTACATAATATTAATAGATTATACATTAACTTGAAAAACATCAACAGGGAAACTTAGGAAATGTTAATAAATAAGTAGCTAATACAATCATGTGAATTAACACAAATTCGGTAAGATTATAAGCACATAATCCCAAGTGAGAACACAGCAAAAAGCGTGAGAACATCAAGAAATAAATAAAATCGAAACAGAAGGCAAACGTCAATATTTAATTAAATTTAAATTCATTTAATTTAATTAAATTTAAATTCATTTAATTTAATTAAATTTAAATTCATTTAATTCAAAAAATTGAAATGTAACTACAAGTGGGAAAAGCTAGATACAAAACAAGTCGCAAAATCAATTCGTTGGAAAACAAAATAATAAAAAAATATTTTGTCCCATACCTATTCGAAATGTTTTTAAATATACGTTTGCCATTTACGATCAAATAAAGGCATATTGATCTCCTTGGGGAAAATTTCAAATATATTAGCAAAAGGATTCGCTAAAGTGTATTTTAAGCTTATTATATGAGATGAGAAAGAAGACGTCTTTTAAGATAAAATTCGAAGGTTTCAACTTTTTTGGAGATCTGCTTCGATCGGCAAATTTCGTCCAGATTCGATTTGTTCAAAGGAGATGAAGGGTGGGATGTAGCTTTCTCTCCGGCACTCAGTCTCTCTCTCTCTCAAAAAGGTCACCAGAAATTGAGAACAAAAATCGGTTTAAGAAAGGATTATGGAAGGCTTAAAATCATTTTAAAATCATGTGGATTCTCTCACGTAACCACAATTTTATAAATGAGTTTTTAAGCAGCTTAAATTTATTATAATAATAATAATAATTTGATTTATTCTCTGCATACCACAGCATGAAGCTGTTACATATTGTAACAGGTCCCGGGAAAACATGGAAGTGTAACAAGCCCAGGATGTGATATTGGAACATTTAGGTTCATTTACTCAATACATTACTGATATTGTTATCGACAATTACTATTTAAACTAGAACAATAGAACCATATTAACTATAATAATATATATAACTATAATAATATGCTATAAACATTTTTCTATTAGTCTCTTTCACCTGCGTACCCTGCGGTGGCGCAGTGTGGTAACGCGTTCGCCTAGTACGCCGTTAATCCGGGTTCGACTCCCAACAGTGCAAAGAACGCTTACTCAGAGATCTCATAAAAAGATCGCACTGCTCACTGTAGTCCGGGGTTTGGTTCCCTAGGCCATAAGAGGTTCGGATTCCTCGGAAAACAGTAGGTCCCGGCGCAGCATGACCACTGTAGTCTTTGAGCCGTAAAACCACAAAACAAACAAACAAATCTTTCACCTGTATTTAACATACATTAAATATTAATAAACCACAATCTTATTTAATATTATACAAGTTTTTTATTATTTATAAATCAAGAAATCGTTGCTTAAATTATGCAAGTTATTATCAATTAATATTTCCCTTCATTCATTTTTGAATAATAGAACAATTCCAATCAGCAAAGCAAGAGTATCCTCTTGCATAATTTTTCTCTTAGTCTTCTTTTAAATAAATTAATTTTGTTCGAACATTTTATTTCTATTGGCAAATCATTCCACATCTTGGCTCTTTTGTAATTAACATCGTTTCTTCCATTTTCTGTTCGTATTTGAGGTAAGTTCGGTTCATTATATTTCATAGTTCTGTTCCTTTCATTCTCATTGCGTTGTAATTTTATTAATTGTACATGTTCATTTTCCTTTATTCTGTCAAACATTTTGTCCAGTATACAATATTTATGAACTTCAGTTAATGATAATATTTTATGCTTTATTGCAAAATATTTCCAATGTAATTGATTGCCCCAATTGTTTATTTTATTGCCCCTTTTTTTGTATATTATTCCAAATCTGTTCCTGTTTCGTCCTATTAATGTAGAGTGCTTTTTAAGTTCTTCAATAACCGGATCTTTTCAGGTATAAAATATGGTCACTTTTCTAAACTTGATGAATGAAAATGACTTATCTGCCACTGCATCTGCAGCGTCGTAATATTTTAAGATTATTTGACGACTGCAGCGATCCTTCTGGATCCACGACATTATGGTAAGTCTGAATCCGGAGTGTTCTTTCAGCACACTTGCAAAGTTTTTGCTGGAGTTGTACTACAGAATATAGAAGGGTCTTGACGGCCGGGATTGGATACGATATTCCAGGCAATAGGACGTCTGTAGAACGGGCTGACACCGCAGTAACCGATCACAAGACTTTCCTCTGCTGCAGCTGCAGGAAAAGTTTTGCAAGATGAATGGATATTCTGGTGCAGATACATTGAGGAAAACACGCTTCCATCCATTCCTCTTGCAAAATTTCTGTCGGATTTTAAAGTTGCGCTGTCCTACATCAAATATGTTCCTAAGCTTGTTCCAAACGCATTTCATTGTCCATGTCTTACAAGAGGGAACAGTCTGATACAGATCTACCATTATGTCGTGGAAAGAGTATGCCTCCACTACTTTCGTTTCTCTTGTGAAGCTCCTGTCGGATTTAAAGGTCTTGTTGGATGTAGGTTTAAACTCGTCCCACAGACATTCCATTGATTATGTCTTTTTTACAAGAGGAATAATTTGATATGGATGACAATATGTCATGGAAAGCATACCTAGA
>QLNU02014176.1:36253421-36277162 GCA_006491805.2 Dysdera silvatica | reverse complement strand
TTTTTAAGTTCTTCAATAACCGGATCCTTTTAGGTATAAAATATGGTCACTTTTCTAAACTTGATGAATGAAAATGGCTTACCTGCCACTGCATCTGCAGCGTCGTAATATTTTAAGATTATTTGACGACTGCAGCGATCCTTCTGGATCCACGACATTATGGTAAGTCTGAATCCGGAGTGTTCTTTCAGCACACTTGCAAAGTTTTTGCTGGAGTTGTACTACAGAATATAGAAGGGTCTTGACGACCGGGATTGGATACGATATTCCAGGCAATAGAACGTCCGTAGAACGGGCTGACACCGCAGTAACCGATCACAAGACTTTCCTCTGCTGCAGCTACAGAAAAAGTTTTGCAAGATGAATGGATATTCTGGTGCAGATACATTGAGGAAAACACGCTTCCATCCATTCCTCTTGCAAAATTTCTGTCGGATTTTAAAGTTGCGCTGTCCTACATCAAATATGTTCCACAAATATGTACACAGAAAACTAATATAGAGACCTAAGAAAAAAAAAATACCAATAAATGCTGATCGGGGGGGGCACCCCTTGAGCCGCTTTTGTTCAGTCCTAATATTGCTGATACAGTAGTGCGGCCCGCGGGCCTACAAGAATAAGCAAAATTGGCCCTTGGACTGAAAAAGGTTGAAGACCCCTGAGGTAAGGTATAAACCTTATTTATTTTTTTAATTATTTCATTATTCCTATCCCTCGTACAAATTATTCTTTACGACAATGTTCTACTGGACGACAATGTGTGCAGGTACTGGAACAACTTCTTTTCCATCACAAAGTTATGTGAAAATTTGGATTGTAACTTAAATATTTTCTTTCGTTTTTAGAAAATAATCTTTAACTGCAATCGATTTAAGCAATAAACCAGTTAGAATACGCCCAATCAATAACTGTTTCAAGTATTGCGTAAGAGGAGAGAAATCCTGGGGAAACTCCACCACACTCCCCTTGTATGTACACTCCCAGTCATTGTCAGTTTCATCTTCCTTGGAACCAGACGCTTCAGCCATATCCTCCCTTTCTGCAATGTACTTACATTACCGAGAAAGGAAATTGTCAAGTAAAAAAATATCGGGAACAAAATGGCTGACATATTTTCTTGAGTGCCTTCCAGACGTTTTTCTTTCTTTTTTTCAACGTTTCCGAATCGTTGTAACGGTATTCCAACTACGGCATGCGATATTCTTTTCAATCAGGAAATACCGAAATACCCTCAGCAGCTGGGGGACCATCCGGAAAATGCAAAGGCGCCGAAACTGACATATATTCATTATATACGCATGGCTCCTTAGAATGTGGAATAAAAAAAACACTAATTCCAGTTCTATTTTTGCTCATTTCCAAAAGGTGTTGTATTAAGACATCATTTGGATGCCCCCCCCCCCTTTAGGTATGTGCCAATGCAGGGCCGGGCACAAGATTTACGGGTTCTCCACCATTTTTTAACAGCTAAAACTTAATGAAAAGCCAAGTTCGTAATCGTTTTAATAATTCTAGTAAATGATTAAGACAAAAAAAGTTTAGAACGAAGCCCCTTGTGGTCACGGGGATTTATCCCCTTTTCCCAAGTCCCGTACCTATGTGATGTCAGTCCGTTATGATCGATTCAGAATATCTTAACTTGTGAGAAAATATTTAGCCATTTTCAGCGGGATTGTGTCATTTCGCAACGTACAATTATTGATTACGGGACAATTCGTTGTGACATTATTCTGTGGCGGGACAACTCGTCCCTAGCACAATCCATTACGTCATACTTAATTTGTGAAAATTTCTAATATATTTATTGGGGAGTTCCTTTGTCTGCTGACAAAATCCTTTCTCACAGGCTTTGGACCGACATCGCCGCTCACAGCCCGGTTGGAAAAGAGAAGGGGAATATAATTTTTCGTCCCACAATAAATAAATTTCAAATTATCACAAATGAAGTATGACGCCAGGTATTGTCACTACGATTAATTGTGCTGGCGATGATGAATCGTCCCGCGGCGAAACGATGCCGCAATGAACTGACACAGCGATCAGTTGTCCCGCGGCGGCAAATTGACGCGGAATCCGAATCGTTTTCAACAACGGATTCGAGGCAAGTCATCGCCATGAAATGAAATTTGGTGCCACTTTATGAAAGCGCCATAAACAAATAAAACCGTAATCACCCACAGTGTAGCAATCCAAAACCTGGCAGCCCAAGTGGATTTTGAAGAAGATTACGTGATGCGGCCTTAAGAAAAAACAATACGGATTTTGATACCCAATTGAGGCTTGAGCCTCCCCTCTCTACTCTATTGATCAATGCAAACACACTACAAAAAACAGTTTAATTCATGTCATTTGACATGATTTCCAGTAAGAAATAGTTTCTTAAACGTGTGCAGACGGCCGGGGTGGGGAGGGGGCGGGGAAATACCCAGGGGCCGGGGACCCTAAGGGGCGGCCCTAATGATTGCAGGTGTGAAAAAAATCACGATTATTATTCACGGTTACAATTATTCAATCATGATCAAACACAAAATGTTAATTAAACTACGCGTTCATTTCAATCTGATCTAAGCAACCATAAGATAAATTGCACACAACAAATCGAAAAATTAAACAGATGGGTAAATACGAACTAAAACAGAACAAAAAAATTTATAATCAAATAATAATTAGCTCAATAGAATTAAACATAACGGAAATCTACGAAATTCAAAGAAAAATATATTTTCATGCTAGTGAACTAAACACTTACATTTTGTTTTAATTTATTTATTTATTTTATCTGTGGTTTTCATTTTCCATGATGAGCATCTTCCATTGCTAAAATTATTTACACTTCTGTAATGCATGAAATAAAAATTTATATAAGGTTAACTTTAAAAAAATTGCTGCTTATCAAAAATATGGGTTAGTAGTTTGCATAAGCTTCTGTTTGTAATAATTCACATTTCAGCGAGATAACTTTTTGAGCAGATCAACCCTAAATCGGGAGAAATGATGCTTTTGGCGCTAATCTACGGCGCAAAATAACGCAACATTTCGTCAAGTTTGATCTATTTCTGTGCGAATTCTGAATACGAATCACATGCTAATCGCGATAAAGCATATACTTATCATGCAAATCGTTTAGGCCAACGTAAACCGCCAAACGGAACGCAAACTTGTCAAAGATCTTAGCGTGTATTGTGATTCACGAGGTTGTTACAGCTATTACGAATTCTCACACCGTTATTTAGAAGCTAAATAACTCCTGAAAACGGTGAGAAATTGTAGACTTCATAGTCTTTCCGCGGGAGAATTTGAACTGAGAGTCAAAATCGACGGATAATCCATAAGAACATATATAATTTAACGTAAGGTAAACATGAAAAAGGGAGCTGACGCATCAGCCATTTCGATGCCATCGTATCACGTGATTTCGTTCACTGCGGTGTTAAAGTTGAGTGCTTCATGAGCGTGTTATTTTTAATAGGGTGAAATGGGTATGTGTGCCACTGTAAATTGTTCGAACCACTCGAAGAATAAACACAGAATGTTTAGATTTACAACAGATCCTGTAAGAAGAAGAAAATGGATTATTAATTTTCCAATGGTAAAAGTTCTGATAAAACCGAAAGTGTTCAACAAAATAGCGGCTGATGCGTCGGCCTAGAATTCTAGAAGATCTTTTTTCTATAGGACAACGTAATTAAATCAAATAAATACTATATCAACGAAGAACAAAGATGCGTGCTTCTATATTCAATATGAAGTTTTGAAATTATTGGAAGGTAGGGTACTCAAAGGCACATTATATACACATGCACGGGATTCGATAAATCCATTGGCAACTAAATTTTTGTAGTTGGCGAGTAAGAAACGTTTTCTGACTCGGCTTCGAGGTTTCCCGTTTGAGACAGGCTAGAACGGTTCGTCGCCACGCGCCGAGTCCTGAATTCGCAATATACGTAAAATTGCACTTTATTTTAAATTAAAGGGGGGTGGGGGGGCTCGGGCTCACACGATTCTACGCCTATCGCTAACGAGGAATCGTTTGAAGTAATTATATCGCTGCAGCGCAATCATAAGAAAGAGGGGTCGGGACCCCCCACCCCCCACTGGATATCAAAACACATTATTTTCTTCAAGACCGCATCACATAATCTTCTTTGAAGCCACTTGAAAGACCCCATAAGTTTCGAATTGCTAGGCTACTGCTTCAGTGCAATTCACGTGCTGTGTAAGCCTGAAACGCGCAACCTAGGGCTCGCTGAATATAAGGCGTAGAGCTATATGGGCCCGTGGGGGCCCCTAATAATTTGAAATAAATTGCAATTTTACATATACTGTAATGTATAAATGTACAAAATATGTGCTTGCCCCCCCCCCAATAATTTTGAAAACTCTACGTTGATGTACGTCTACTAACACTGGACGAGAGAAAGTCATTTTAATTTTAATCGACTAAAAAAATAAATAAATAAGGAGTTACATTTTCTAAAAGGTAAATACAAGAATAGCGATATAATAAGAAAAAAAAGTAGTAAAAATAAATAGGCGAGATCATAGAGAATAAATTGAGTTTTCTAAGAAGACGCAAAAAGGATATGTTTAAGCATAGGTTAAGGGTTTTTTCCCTAGAAGGACTAGAGACCAGTGTTTTTCGGAAAATATAATAATCAATTCGGAAAATGTAGTAATTGGTTATTATGTAAATGAAAATCAAATAATAATTAAAATAATCCTTTCAAAAAATGGATTATTGTTGTTGTCAATTCCTTTCCCACTCCACACCCCCGCTCTTCAAACTAACTGCTATGGCCGGCTGCATAAAGAGCGATTTCCATTTTCATCATCTCCCCGAGAAATCATCGAAAGTCGTCATTATCAATTAAGAGCATTTTTAGCGCTTGTTACGAATCTGTAAAAGTTCTGAAGGTGCGACGTCAAGAAATTAGATATTTCGGGACTTCATATTAAGATGGGAGTCTATGAAAGAAATTGCTTTCGACGATTTCTACAAAAGATATCTCAGGTGACTATTTTTAGATAAGGAACTAGAAGCTATGTTACATCTAACACACATGGATTAACGCTTAGAAAGAATGTATTCAACTTCAATTTGAAAGAAATTTTGAGCTTATGGGAGAAATGCGTTTTATACGATTTCTATAAAGGAAACTACAGGAGCCTTAATTCCATTTTTAGGCAAGAAACTAGAAAACTAGAAGCTAGGCTGCATCTAACGCATGTGAACTAATGCTTGAAAATTCTTGTAAATTTCAAAATGCCATTGTTTCTCCAAGTGGACTTGCGTATTAGCAAAAAGATTTCTGGCTTGCTTCTTTCCTTCTGCAATTTGTGGAAAATCCCTATAGATTAAAGAGTTAGGGGAGATGTGTGGGGGAGGGGGATGTTCGTGAGAATAAGCAGAAATACCAAACGTGTTGGAAGAGACTACCAAAGAAAATGCCTTAAACATTTGACATTAAACTTCCAAACAAATGCAATGTGCTATCGCAGAACCTACTATGTATCGCAACAGTTACGACACGCAATGCACTTAAATACTGCGACCTGTAATGCATTTAAATGCTACAATAGGCGATACATTCGACGCTGCGTTATGACATATTTAAAGTGTTACGACATACGATACACTACAAATGTTACGTACGATGCATGAAAATTGTATGTGTTACAGCATACGATATGTTTTTAATTGAATCGATATATTTAAGCGTTGCGAGACATGAAGCATCGTAAGCGTTACAACTAACGATACACTTGGGAATTATAAATAAAGCATACACAGTAGTACAGTCGAACTCGCATATAACGAAACTGAGGGAAGCGGTGAAAATATTCGATATACTACCCCAATATCGATATATCCCTACCGCCTGATGAAGGTTACGAAGTTCAAGGGATACAGAAAAACTTCGCTATATGCATAGGCCTATGCAGAAAGTTCGTAAGGGGGTTATAGGCTCAATGGGGGGGTTACAGAGCTACAACTCACATATTCCTATGTTAAATATACAAAATTTCATTGCAATGGTGGGGGGTGTTACAAGGGGCCGTTCAAGCATTATGTAAGCACATCTTTGGCCATTTTATACTCCCCCTCCCCCTTGTAAGAAAAAATAAGCAAATGCCTAACCTCTCTCATGCTTACGTAAGATTTCGGTTCTCTAATTGGTTGGTACAAGTTTTTGAAATAATATAATGTATGTGATGCAAATTAAAGTATTTATTTTCGTTTTTAATTTTTTAATTAACATTTTTTATTTCATAATTTTTAAATTTTATTGTAATATTGAGTACCTATTTGTAAGTACTATTAAACGCTTATTTATAAATAGAGAGTAATCACAATAAATTATCGCATTTAAAAAAAGTTTTAACACGCTGTTAATTGCTATTTTGATGGCATAAGGAAGTATTTTGTTACATTTTTATTGTTAATATTTCTTACGTTGTAAGCAACTAGTGTAATATATAAGAAATGGATTTAATAAAATACATTTATTAAAAATAATACATTTATGATAATTTAAAAATATTACAGGGCCACGGGAAGCATAGAGGGGGCTGCTTAAAGGTTAAGAGCCACTAGTTCCCATAATTAAATATTTAACTGCGATTTAATTTATTTATATTTGATATCTTCTACTTGCAGCGTGTCATGCATCAAAGTATTGCAGTTCTGTTAGGGCAGTTGTCAATTTGTGATTATGTGTTAGTACTATTATTTTTTGCAACTTACCTAAGCATGGTCTAGACTCCCCTCTCTGTTGTCAGCAAAAATAAGCAAATCTCTCCCCCTCCCCCAAAGATGCTTACGTAATACTTGAACGGCCCCCAAACCCCATCAACACCCCTCTGCGTACGCCAATGGACATATGTGAAAATTCGATGCATCCTAGCTCAATCTAATCGGATCCGACTGTATTACAATTTTATTCTTAAACTTCGTGGATCATCGCCACATCTTTGTTGTTTTGTATGCAAGAAATAATAAATAATCTGGAAATGTTGGCCGAGCAAGCGGCACTGTGTTTCCAGGAAAGGGAGGGATATAGAGTCCAAGAGATGAGGAAAGAAGATGTAGAGATCATAGCCGCAAGAAACATTAGGAAGCGAAAGCAAACCGATATTATTAGCTTATGGAAACAAAGGAAGAGCAGAACAGAAATAATAACGAATTTACCTCGCAATCGATCACGTGCTCATTTTCCTTCTGAAGCCAAGCCTCGTTTCCAATTATTCGAGTTCTTTCTTGTTAGACCTCATCTTCTGCTTTTTTCTTTGCTCCATATTTTCTTTTTGCACAGTTACGGATCAATCCGAAATCAACCGCTTTATTTTCTACAACAAATGCTCTCGATGCGGATTAAGATGTGACGTCATAAAACGATTCATGCGGTTTAAGGCTGCCAGTTCTAAGGGCTTCTAATTTTAGGGCCTCCAATGTGGTTCCTTTCTTACTTTATTTATTTATTTTTTAACGGCCAATCTCTAGCATTGCGATGAAAATATTCTTTCATTTAGCTTTTAACAATTTGGTATTCCAATACACGCTAGCTTACTTACATATACTTATTGTATGATATTATTAAGATTATACACAATAACTACAATCAGAGATGCCAACTTGTACGGATTTTAACTCCACCCTACGTTTTACGGTCGATACCAAGAAAACTACAGAACGCCTCATTCAAGATCCTCATGTGCAATTTTCTACTGGTGCTTCAAAGATTCATTTTTTAATGGTTTTTTTGGTACAGAAAAGCGCATTTTTCAAATGGCCCGCGCCTTCTTTGTTTGGACTCAACGCTTCCGACTTGTCCACTCTCTTCCGCTGCTATATATCATAAGGAACCAAACACATTGGGATTTCCCGTCGCGCTGTGTGGATCAGCCGAGAGGGAGAATAAAATCAGTTATTTGTGTATGTGTTTGCATGCGAACAGTTTCTTTGTTATCCTTTACATCTAGCTTTGTGTGTGAAAATTGCTTTGAATTTGGATTAAAACAACGAAATGAAACGCAGCCGTGATTGTGAAACAGCTGGGGGAAAAAAAGGGGGCAGACAATTTACCTGCAAGTGTATCGCGATATTTGTAGTAAGGAATGGCCGTTTTGCGAAGCATCAAAAGTATTTAAATTTTTACGTGGACTCGGAGTTTTACTACGTTTTGAATGACTTTTTACTTCTTACCCGTAGCATTTTACTAAAATTTCAGAAAAATTTCTTCATGACTCCAGAAAATTATATCTTACTACACTATTTTTTACCTACTACAAAACACATGTGAAAACCAATTTTCCTGTACAAAATATAAAATTGCGGTATTTAACCTTCTACAAAGTTGGTGCAAAAGCTGTTTTGCTTCTACAAAACTGATGGAAAAGTTTTTTTTCTCTACAAAACCGATACCGAAAGCCATTTTTCCTGCTAAGAAACTACAAAAAATAAAAAAATTTCTCTTGCTACAAATGGTATTGGTGAGAGTGTGATCACTGTATACGTACATAAACATACGCAGTTGAGTCACATTATTGGGAATACTTGAACGTTGTTTCGAGGTGGGGGAGAGGGGTGCATATATTGCCCTGTAACAATGCAGGTGCTTTACTTATAAAAATATTTTTGGGGGAAATGAAAGAGTGCAGTTTTACAGAAAACTACAGAAAATTCTTGACTTTTTATTGATGACTACTTTCTCAGGTTGGCATCTCTGACTACAATAACATAGTACAAAATATTACACTATATAATATTGTGTATTACACTTTTTTTTATATATTTTTATTGCTATTCCCTATCTTGTAGTAATACTCGTATGTGTAAACTTTCCTCATGGTACAGGACCTCTGTCCGTATAGGCCGCTGCATTGAAAAACAAAATTATACTATGTGCTACATTATGCTATATGCTACATTATGCATATTTAGTACATACCTACATCAAGTACAATAAGGGAGTTTTCAAGTATTACGTAAGAACCTTGTGGGGAGGGGTTGCCGTTGGTCTTATTTTCCTATGTTAGCCAATGTTAAATTTTGCTTTCTGAGGTGGGGGTGAAATGGCCAAAATATTGCTTACGTAATACTTGAACTCTCCCTAACATAAATAATAAGTAAAGGTAATAATATGAGAGAAATGGCGGATCTTCTATAAAAGAGCTGCAGAACCCCAGTAATTTATTTCAAGAATTATAACTTTATTTATTTATGTCATTTGTATTAGTTTCGAGGTTAGCTATTCGTAAATTCTTAAGGTCGCAACTCTGGTAGGAAAAGCGATGTGAAGAAGTTGCTGAACACCGAACGGATCTCTAAAGGTAACAGTTGGTGGCACTGAGTCGTTACGAATGTACTCCAGTGTAAGACAAATGGCATACAGTTCGGCTACGTAGACGGAAGAGAATTTTGACAGTTGTTGACTTTCGGCAATATTTGTACAGACAAAAAGCTGCAGCAACATATTCGCCAGATTTAGATCCATGTATAGATAAGAGTAAGTCCTTTGTATTTTGGAAGCATTTTGGAAAAAAAAGTCCAATGATTAGAAAACCCAGCGAGATAAACATCCTTATTAAGTCAGTCAGAGAAAAAGATGATCTTTACAAAAGCCATTGTTGTTTCAATTTGGAATGTTTTGTTTCGTAATTATCACAGCAAAAATTATTAAGTCATACAATTACTGCAGCAAATATTTAAAAAAAAAAGTACCAACTTTTATAGAAAAATACGATCTATGGGTGAACTAAATGGATAATATCCATAATATATAAATGAATAATATCGATAGTATATAAATGAACAATATAGATAATATATAAATGAACAATATAGATAATATATAAATGAATAATATCGATAATATATAAATGAATAATATCGGTAATACATAAATGAATAACAGCGCTAATAAATGAGTAATATCGTTAACATATATAAATGAATAATATCGATAATATATAAATGAAAAGAAGAAACCGCAAAGAAAATGGACATGGAAACACCCAAATGGGGGAACTAGTGAAATTGACTATATCCTGGCAAACAAGAAATCAATTATTGAAGATTGCAGCGTACTGAACAGATTTAATACTGGAAGTGATCATCGAATGGTGAGATGTAAAGTGCACTTAAATACTAAATTAGAACGACAGAAGCTCATTAGGAAACAAGTAAGTAAGAGGGTGGATTTAAAGAAATTAAAAGAAAATACCGAGGCATTCAAGTTGGAATTAAAAAATCGCTTTTCTGCACTGGAAGGACTTATTGATGAAAGTGATATCTCAGAAGCAAATGAAAACATTGTTAAGACAATAGTTGAAACTGCTGGGGAAATTGGTGGTGTAACCTGTAAAAAGCACAATAGCAAATTATCTGAGAAGACGAAACAGCTCATGAAAAGGCGAAGAGATATGAAGGTGGACAATCGAAATACCAGTTCCAGGATTGAGTACATAGAACTTTGTAAAACTCTGCGCAAAAGCATGAAAGAAGACATAAGAAAATTCAATTGTGAGTTAGTAAGGAAGGCCATTGAAAATAACAAGAGCCTTAGGGTTGTTAAAGGAAGTTTATCTGTTGGGAAGAAACACATCATTGCATTAAAAGGAGAGGATGGCACCGTAACAAGAAATAGGGAAGAAATACTTAGAAGAGTTGAAGAATTCTACAAAAAACTATATGAAAGTAACAGTGGATTAAACGAAGACACTGAAATAGTCGAAGGAACAGCTCCTAAAATCTTAAAAGAAGAAGTTTCATTTGCAATAAAAAGTATGAAGAAAGGAAGAGCCCCTGGCGATGATGGTATTACATTAGATATCCTAAAAGAAGCTGGAGAATATGTAGAAGACATACTTGCAAAATTCTTTACCAAATGTCTTAACAGCGGTAACATACCAAACCAATGGGATTCTGCAACAGTAATTCTTTTGCATAAAAAAGGTGATAAAGAGGATTTGAAAAATTACCGACCAATTAGCTTGTTACCTGCTATTTATAAAATCTTCACAAAAGTGCTAACACATCGCCTGCAGAAAAAATTAGATGCAGCTCAACCAAGAGAACAAGCTGGATTTCGAAGTGGATTCAGTACAGTGGACCATATTCAAGTATTAAGAGAATTAATTGAAAGAACACATGAATATGAACTTCCATTGTGTGTTGCATTTATTGACTATGAGAAGGCCTTTGACTCTATTAAAACATCAGCAGTCATCAACTCTTTAAGATCAACAGACATTGAGGATGTGTACATTGACATGGTGAAACGTGTGTATAAAAATGCAAGTGCAAAATTTCGGTTACATAAAGATATCGAAACTATTAAAATTGATAAAGGGGTGAGCATGAAAGGAAGATGGAAGTGGCTGAGATGAGAATGTTGAGGTGGATGAATGGTGTTACAAGGAGGGATAAAATAAGGAATAACCTAATTAGAGGTACGGTCAAGGTTGGACCCATAGGAAGAAAAATACAAGAACATAGGTTAAGATGGCTTGGGCATATGGAGCGGAGAAATGAGGAATATGTGGGAAAGGTATTGGATAGACGGGTGGTAATGGGTAAGAGGAAGAGGGGAAGACCACGGCTGAGATGGAAGGATAAAGTGACGGAAGATCTGGAAGAGTATGGATGGAGTAGAGAAGAGGCATTGGATAGAAGATTGTGGAAGAGAAGATTAAAGGACCATAACGCCGACCCCATATAACATGGGAAATGGCAAAGCGAAAGAAGAAGAAGAAGAAAGAAAGGAGAAGGCCTTTGACTCTATTAAAACATCAGCAGTCATCAACTCTTTAAGATCAACAGACATTGAGGATGTGTACATTGACATGGTGAAACGTGTGTATAAAAATGCAAGTGCAAAATTTCGGTTACATAAAGATACCAAAACTATCAAAATTGGTAAAGGTGTGAGGCAGGGAGATACCATTTCTCCAAAACTTTTTACTTCAGCTTTACAGATGATTTTTCAGCTGATAAATTGGAATAACAAGGGAATAAAAATAAATGGTGAATATTTAAATCATTTGCGGTTTGCTGATGACATTGTTATTTTTTCAACGAACCCATCAGAACTCCAAGACATGGTACAGGAGCTCTCAACTAGAAGTAAAGAAGTTGGACTCAAGATGAACCTACAAAAAACTAAGATCATGTTCAATAATTTTGTAGAGGAAACAAAAATACAAGTTGACAACATTGAGCTAGAAATTGCTGATTCATATATTTACCTTGGCCAGCTGATTTCAATGGATGGCAACATTATGAAAGAACTCAACAGACGTATTAAACTTGGCTGGAGTGCATTTGGAAGAAACAGTTTTATCCTGAAGGGGAAATTGCCTTTGTGTCTAAAAAGAAAGGTCTTCAACCAGTGTGTATTGCCAGTCCTCTCTTATGGATCAGAGACATGGAGTCTAACAGTTGGAGCAATACGAAAGTTACAGACAACGCAAAGGAGCATGGAGAGGTGCATGCTTGGAATAACTAGGAGAGATCGAAAAAGAAACACTTGGGTGAGAGAGCAAACTAGAGTAGAGGACATCATTGTTAAAGTAAAAGGGCTGAAATGGCGATGGGCTGGGCATATTGCAAGAAGAACTGATCAACGATGGACAACAGAAATTCTGAACTGGATTCCAAGAGACCACCGAAGACCTAGAAAACGTCCTCAAACTAGATGGGTGGATGAAATAAGAAAACAGGTTGGGGTGACGTGGAAACGAATGGCCCAGGATAGACTTGTGTGGAAAGCATTTGGAGAGACCTTCATCCAGCAGTGGATAGATAATGGTTGAATATGATGATGATATATATATATAACATCGATAATATATGAACGAATAATATCGATAATATTAATATCGATATTCACACCGGCCCCCATAAATGAACTAGTGTTCGTTAAAATACTAAAAATCGACTTAGTGGAATGTTTATGCGATCTATAGATAAGCAGTGCCATCTTAACCAATGCCGTATTTACGTAGACCAAGTAAAACCCGGCCTGGGCCCATCGATTTGGGACCCGTTTACACATGTACCTTGGAGACTTGTAAGGGTCCCCAAGGGACTTGTGTTATTGGAGTTTAAGCGCCATTTTATTCTCGTTTATTTGCAAATGTGAAGGAAATTTTTATTCTTCATAAACCTGGATGCTGAAGCGGTGAAGTTGAAAGCTTATGACTTTTGACTGAATATCGTTACGGCCGCATTCTTTAGGGATCCATTCTATCCTTTTAGCCAACGGCCCATAAAATCTTAATCCGGCGCTGATCTTAACAGATGGGCCAACGGTCCCCAGGCTCAGAGTTCTGACTCGAACAGAGGCCCTAAAGTAGCGAAAAAAGTTTGTTTATAGAATATTATACTTTTCTTTTTGCAAAAATTTGGAAATCTAAAAAATTGGAGTAAGAAAGATTCTAAAAGGTATAGAGCTGAGGACTCCTTGAATACGTTAAGATGTCCCTGTAAAAAAGCACTTTCAAATACACACTATTCTTTCGATAGGTAATTAAAAATATTATTCTCCATTTGAATATATTACAAGAAAAAGGCGAAACAAGAAAAAAAAAGAAGTAAATGAATATGTAAATGTTAGAAAATACTTACACAAGATCAAGAACTTCATTTAAAATTAAGAGACTGCGGGCTCCCACAATATAAATGTTCGCTTCGCAGGCTTTCTTAACTGTTGCCACTTAGAAACGCAAGAAAATAAACTTAAAAAGTTCAATTTCTAAAATTGACACCATGCCAAATCTGTTACTTTTATTTCATATTTTTCAAACATTGTATAATTACAATTTTACTTTTAATATTTGGCAAGATTGTGTGTAATTGTTTTACGAATTCTAAAATAAATTTAGTCTTCAATTTACCATCGACGTGTGCCCACGTACCACATACACTCCGCCAGAAAGATGCACTAAATTTCTTTAACTATGTATTCGAATGAAATTAATTTTCTTGCATGTATTAATGAATTATTCTAAGCATTTAAAGTATTAATAAATATGATTTTCAACTGGATGGAATCACTGCATTTCGTCAACACTCACATTCGCAAGGCAAAAGTGCAATATGGGAATTCCCCCAGTAAAATTATATCCATATACAGCTTGTAATTCTTTAGGTTGCTAAGAGTTAGACACAACGATTCAGTTCCAATACAAGCATTCTCAAAGGCTTCTTGCCTTTGAGAATGCTTGAAACGGCAGACACAACAGACAATTCCATGAGAAGTTAGTTGATATCACAAACATAGATGGACGCCCATACGAGTACTTCTATTGGGGGGGGAGATGAAAAAAATTACTTCTCAAAGCTGTCAAGAATTTTAGTGAATGTACAAGATTCCAAAATGCAACAAAAATAATTGATACTGCTTGGCAATTAGTAATGAGCTAAAAAGTACCTTATTTTAAAATGTGACTAAAACTTTCGTTTCGGGCAAATCAAATTTTTAAATTACTAGGGGGGCTCGAGCTCCCCCTCTGCCCCCCATATGGGCGCCCATGCAAACATGTAACCAATACTGTATTGGGAGTTAACACCAGAAACAGCAAAATTTTATTGGAAAGGGAAAGCTTCAACATTTATAATGATGTCGTTATAAAATATTTACTAAAAAAAATTACTTTCCTTGTGGAAACATATCCAACTGGTGAACAATGTCTTACCCTACCCTTACTTCTCAACCCCCCTGGTGCTTTAATACATGTTACACATATATAGATGCTTTAAAATACATGTTTAATATATTAACCCTTTGAATGTCACAGCGCGATATGGCGCTTCTACATGCATATGCATTCCATGTAAGGCAAAAATCTGTAACGCTCAAAAAAGTTAAGACGACGTGTTGTGGGTGTAGACGGAAATTTTCCAATAAATTTAACGGAAAGGGATTTTTAAAAGAGATCACTCGCATGAGTACTGGGGGTTGTCAAGAAATTTAAAGATAAACTTTTATGGGTTTATAGAACTATAACAGATATTACATAACGGTGCTTTTTTCAATTCCTTCTATTAGCTCACACTCTCCCTATATATATCTTGTTCAAATTTTCAATCGTTAATAAAATACTTTCTATCCATCCAATCAAGTTCAAATAAATTTTTTTAAACTTGTAGTGGATGACACTTGATGTTAATACAGTTTTTTCAAATATTAATTCATTAATTAAATTTAAATGAATTTTTTTTGCTTTCCTTTGGTGTATTTGGCGATTAATGCTTGCCGCCAATTACAGCCAAATGTCGCCAAAATTGCTTTTCGCAATTTTTCCCTTTCTTCCCTTTTATTTGAGCAGCGCATTGAAGGAATTGACTTTAAAAAAAAATTTTTTTATTATACTTGTTTTATATTGCCCCGTATTCGATTCTTATCCACATTGTGGGTTCGTTCATATTGCGGTTGAATATAAGGGCGTGGTTGGCCATAAGCTCGAACATAAAATCCATATATGACCTCATTTGCTGCTGCGGTTTGTTTCTCCAGACGTTTCTACTTCGCAAGGAAAAGTAGCCGACGTTGATATTGGCATAACTGGTGCAATGTTCGCCCTATCGTTTAGTTAAGAGATATTTGGAACCTGGTGATCGTAAAGCTAAGTTAAATAAATAAAAATACTTTGAGTAGTTCTAAGACACCATGAATATAGATATAAATTCCCATGAATACTTACGGGCACGCAAATAACACATGAAATGTCGATAGCAATGTATTTAATTGATGCCTATAGGCAGAGTTTGAAAAACACCGGGCGCCAGGTCGCCGTGGCGACTGAAAAGTTGGATCTGGTGACCCTAATTATTATTTTTTATTTATTGTTATTAATTTTTTTTCCCTTGCTGAGTGATGTTTTCTTTCCCCTTCTGTAAAGTGAGAAAAGGAAAGCGAACGAGAGAATTCGTTTCTTCCTGAGACTCATGAGAAATGTTTTGCTTGCCTTGTTTTTGGCGCGGGTTGACTCAGTTTTCTAAAAGCTGAGACGGACGCTCAAGGTAATTCACTATACAAGCGTCTGGAGACAGGACGGGAGTCGCCGATCTTGGCCTTCTGCGCACGTGCGTGGACTTTGACGTCTGTTCGTTGACAAAAAGGATAAGGTAAAGGTTTTTTTGTAAATATAATCGGGACCTGCGTAGTCGTAATTGAGGGGCAAAGGGGCTTTAAAATAGGGGCAGCCATGCCCTTTTAAGACAGGATTGTTTAATCAAGCATGGAAAATGGGAAAGAATGGATGGCGGTGTTTATAGTTGTGAATGGCAAAATTAAATTGCGAAAAAATAAACATAGTGATATGATGATTAAAGAGTATAGTGATCTTGACAGCTTATATCGATATTATGTATAGAAGTCCTTGCTAGAATTTACCGCTATTACTATGTTTTCGCTTGACTGCTGTCCACGCACATGTGCAGAAACGCGACAGGAAAAGGCTCCTCCTCTCACAAGACGTTAGCAGATCTAGATAATTTATAGCGTGTTTCGGCATTATTATTAACTTAGAGGCTATATTCTTGCATTTACGATGTCCACGCACATACGTGCGCAGAAGACAGAGATCGGCGGCTCCCATCCTGTTTCTAGATCAGTGGTTCCCAACTGGTGGTCTTCGAAGGAGTCCCAAGTGGTCCTAGAGACGGGCGTTGTTTGAAATATTAATTTAAAAAACATTGAAATTGTTATTAAACATTAAAATTCGATATGAAAATAGGAAATTGGTGGTATATTGTAATATTTTACAATCTGATGAACTTCAGAAACAGTTCGTATTAAATAATTCCTCTTGGCGTATTTCAGTGCTTGAGGTCAAGCTGTCATCAGTAGATTTTTGCTTTTTCCTGTTTATACCTATTATTTTTTTCCAGAGCGTTTAAATACATTTTTAAAAAGACCCAGCACCCCCTTTTATTAAGAACTTGCATAACTCGTAAGAATTTTTCGGTGGTCCACCGAGCACGAGTGGTGGGAAAAAGTGGTCCAGCTTCGGTGGACGGACACTGCTCTAGATGTTTCTGTTCGTTACCGCCGCCGACTTAGCTCATTTCAAGCTAGATCTATTTTTTTAAAGACCACTTGACTTGAAATATGGGCAAGCAATCCACCTTAATTAATAAAATTAATAGTTTATATAAGATTATTAATAAACTATTAATTAAAATTAATAGCTTAATAATTAGTTGTATTTAACACAACTTTAGATGGGAAATTCAAAGTGATACTTCTTACAAAAATTGATATAAATGCTCTTGAAAATGACAAGCAAAATATGCCGGAAGATGTCATCCAATTGTTTAACGAGAGATTCTTTGAAACTTTAATGATTACTGATGCTGTTGACATATTTGACACACTTCAATGGCCGGATGGTACAGATTTATTTAATTCTGGAGAAAGTAAAATAAAAACGTTAGGCTTAGATTATAGAAAGTTTCTAAGTAGTAAAGACAAGATAGAATAAGAATTTCTTGAATAGAAGGTCTTTTACCAGAATTATTTGATCTAAAAACACTTGGAAAAAATTTTAATACTAAACAATTGTTGGGAAAAACTGAAGTCATGAAAGATTTACAAATTTAAGTTCACTACTCAGGATAGTAAGCAGCTGTTACACCAGTTTCCACAGCATCATGTGAGAAAGGATTTTCTCACATGAACCTGATAAAAAGTAAATTAAGAAACAAATTGGAAGTAAGCAGTTTGCAAAATTTATTGATAAATTTGAATGGACTTTATTTAAAGAACTTTAATCTTAATAAAGCTGTTGACTATTTGTATTTTAAAACAAAAGCTGTGAGGCAGGTCCGTGGACATAAACGCAATGCATAAAGTGTGTTTAAATTGAATATATTTGTACTTAGTATTAATCTTATATGTGCTAAATTTTCTTTCATAAAATTGAATTGTGCCGTTTTCTAGTTTCCCTATGTTTTCTAGCCTGGCTCCTAACATTTCAAGGGATTTTTCAATCCCTGCCTACAGGCACCATTGACGCCGATGGCCTAAAAATATTGGGGGCGGGGGGACAATATGCCAGTAGAAGGCATTTTGTTTGAAATTGAAGGGGGATATGGAACCCTAACACCAACATTGTGAGGGACGGGTTGCTATTCTAATTAAATACCAGCAAGACTATTTGAATCGGGATTCTGAAATAATGCTATGAGGTAAATTCAAAATTATATCATGTGGAAATTTTCTCCTGATACATTTATTTCTATAACCACACTTAAATCCATAGGCGTAGCTAGGGGGTGGTTTTGGGGGTTGTAACCCCCCATTGCAATGAAATTTTGTATATTTAACATAGGAATATATGAGTTGTAGCTCTGTAACCTCCCCTTATGAACTTTCTGATCACGCCCCATTAGGCCAATGGATATTTGTTCATTAACTATTGTAACAATCGCGATTTTAAAAAAGCGTTAATTAATGTTTGTTCTCCTCTCCCTAAAACAAACAATGGGACTAACAAGGGAATCCCTTTCGCTGTTCACTGCACTTAGAGATAAGACCTATAGGAGATGATAGTGCTTGACTTCCTAATCACGAGTATGTAATCATTTGTCTGCTAAAATGACATGGCAATTTTTTATGAATATTTGAAGTCCAAAAATTACTTTTTTCGCCAGGTTTAATATTTTTAATCGCACTGTATGTGAGCAAAAACAGGTTTGAAGTCTGTAAAATTATGACGGATCATCGTATTTAACGGATAAACAAAAATTATGTCTCAACTAATCCAAACCGTGTAAAAAAATTAATATGAAAAATGAACTTTTAGAATAGATATTTGGCGAAATTGGCGACAATTTTGAAGGCTACTCCAGGTTTTCGTTCGAGGTAGTTATTTCGTATTACCGCAGCCCATGTCAAGTTTCTTTTACATTTCTTTTTCCAAAATATTATCTCATAAGGAAAAGAAGCACATGAATACATATAAGCATGCATACATGAGTATAAATAAATGAAATGAATGAATATATGAGTATGAATAAATGATGTGTATGAATAATGAAAAGTTGCTATATTTACACAACCTGGATGTGGTCATTGCATATCACATGCTGTTGCAACCATGGAATTTAAAAAAATTGTGAACAAAACTTAATAGTAGGCTATTTGAAAATGCATTTATTGTAATTAGAAAAAATGTGAACAAAATTTCATGAAATGTATTTTATTTCATGAAGTTATGTAACCATAAATTGTGGATTAATTGTTGAATTATGCTCTTTATTTAAAAATGAGAAAAATTAAACTGTGTACATCTCAGGAATGTCGTAAAAGTGTTACAGTACAAAAAAAGAAAAGAGTGAAGTAAAGCAATTGATCACAGTGGGCACATTTTAAGAATGACAGATTTTTGCAATTATCTCGGCTACAATTGTTGTATTCAATTTCAAAAGAAATTTCCTCAACATTTTTGAATTTTCTGGAATTATGATTGCTATAACAGCACCTAAACCAAGCATATTGTAATATAGGGCGATATTTTTTAGACTGTAATTGATTGTGAACCAAAGAATGCATTTTTATTATCTCATTTCGATGTCGTATGTCAATATCCATTTCATCGATTGCTATTCTGTTGATTATTTTTTTGTACAAATTTTTTATATTGTCGAAAGAAATAAACATCCAGCGGTTGTATGAGGGATGTTGCTTTGGGGGGTATTTGCAAGGATATACAATTTTCCGGAAAATCTTAATAAGTGTTTGGGTCTGTACTACCTGTCCATGAGTTTAGTAAAACACAGGAAGGAGGAGACATGATGGGTTTCATACAACATTCTACCCACTTTCTCATTTTGATTTTGTCCATTTTTTCCGACTTGGAGCATGTAATATATAAGTTTGAAGGTTGAAATAAATTCGTTTTGAAACGTTGTTAATCGTTGAACAGTCGGGCCAAATGTTTCCTCAGCTTCTCTTAAACAAAGTAACATTTTCCCTGTCAGTTCCCCATTCATTGATATTATTGGCATTATTGTATATGAATGTGTTCTGCCAAAATCAGACCCTATTAAAGAAAATGTCTGTTTTTCACCTTTATGCGATAGCTGCCTTTAATTTGGAAGAAAATAATTAAAACCACTTTGATCAGAGTTAAAAATTTGTTGGGGGATAATATTAGCAGTAACATTTCTCGTTATCAAAATAAATTCTATGGCACTATCTTCTATATTACCCATATTCTGGGTGTATATTTGAGTGATATATTTTGTTACTTTCCGCGCAACTATTTTGTTTTGGCTCTTAAAATTATCTATAAAATTATCGGAACATTTAAAATCCTCAAATCCTAACTCTTGGCATTTCAGGATCGCCCATCTTTTCAAATCTATATCATGAACAGGTAAATAATTTTCCCTAGCTAAATTAATAATTTTCCCTAAAATAAATCTGGCTAATATTTCATTTTTTATTATTTTATACTTTTCTACATTTGTGCCCATATTTGATATATATTTTCTAAACCTCGAAATATAAGTAGGGTATTTTACTGTTGGATATCTCCTGTTTGTTTTCTGGAATTTATTTTTTTGACAACTGTCAAAATACTGAACAATTGTTTGCATATTTTCTAAACTGAATTCATTTGCCAATTGATCGCCCTTTACAGTACAGTTATAATATTCGTCACCGACTATACTAATATCACTTTCTTCGTCGATACGGAAATCACAATTGTCTTCAAAATCTAAACTGATATTTTCACTGACATTGTTATTAAAAATTATGTTTTCGATTTTCGACAATACTTCCCGACTTTCCTTAAGTTCTTGATCAGTTATTAACGACGGAAGCGTGTCGTATTTATTAACGACCAAATTCAAAACGGATTGAATTATGTTCACTATATTTTTCATTTTCTCACAATCGGAAACTCGTACAACTATATTGACGTTACACTTGCGGACGAGTTTATATAGCTAGTGGAATGCGAAACTTAAATGTCCCGCCAACTCTTCAAAATTGTCGCCAAATTCGCCAAATATCTATGCTAAAAGTTCATTTTTCATATTAATTTTTTTATACTGTTTAAATTAGCTGAGACATAATTTTTTATTTTTATCCGTTAAATACGATGATCCTTCATAATCTTACCGACTTCAAACCTGTTTTTGCTCACATACAGTGCGATTAAAAAATATCAAACCTGGCGAAAAAAGTGTCATTTTTGGACTTCAAATATTCATAAAAAATTGTCATATTATTTTAGCAGACAAATAATTCACATTCGTGATCAGGAAGTCAAGCACTATCATCTCCCATAGGTCTGATATCAAAGTGCAGTGAACAGCAAAAGGGGTTCCCTTGTAAGCCAATTGCACCATCTTTTAAACTTACAACTACGCCAAAAAACGTTGTTATTTTTCCATTATTGTTCAACTGCATATTGTAGTACGATAATAATACTTAAACGGGGCCTTTGGTCCCGTTTAAGGCGGGGCAGTCCCCGACGAGCGAGTGCATTACGCAGGTCGTTCCCAAGATTCCACGTGTGACGCATAATTGTCTCGCTCTGAAAGTGAATTGTGGCGTAAGCATGTGGCAACTGGAGCCAGGCCCCTGCTGGCCCTGGTTTAACTACAGACCTGCTCTCGAGCCCCCATCCAACACAGCCACACGAGACTCCCCCTGAGTTTTGAATTGCTACGCTACTGACACAAGTTGTATAACTGTCCCCTTACCCTCTTATAGAGAAAAGAATACTTTTGAAAAAAGTCACGCCCATGCGCTCTTAATTTTTTAAATGTGGAGATGAATTTTCACATAATTATTCAAATTAATATTTTGACTAATACTTTTAGATAATAACTAATATTTTTTTTTGATTCTATATTTATTTATTTATTTATTTTGATTGCCGCCCCTAGGGATGGATGTTTCTTGCGTGCCTACTTAGAAATCCGCCGCCCATTCTGATTATCAAACAAGGGAAAAATTTAACTATCACCTAGATCGGAAATCGCCTCACTTCGTAAACCAATTCGCCTAAATTTTCGCCTAAACAATGTACTATGAATCGCCCTTAGGGCAACCACCCGATTTAATTAAAACAGACGGTTCTACAGTACAAGTTCAGAATAGACATAACAGAACAAACGAATAGAGAGAAAATAATATCGATTCTAAAAGTTCTGATTATTAAAAAATAAATAACTTCCAAAAATAGTTAGACAAAAATATTTTAATGTTATAACTCGTAAATAGGAAACGAGTGAGTCTGGGGGGACGCTTTCGTCTTCTTGAGGGCTTCCACTTCTTTCTATTTTTATAAATTTTCTTTCGATATGTTTCTTGTGTAACTACCGCAGAAAATTTACAAATAATTGACTTACGGAGATTTTATGAGTAACCTCTTTTATCCACGGCATAATTATTATCATTAATTGTTCTGACAGGTAGATTATTACGCATAATTCTCTCAAAGTCATTAGTGGCATGAACATAAACAGAAATAAGGGGCCAAATGATGGCAAATTAGCGCCAATTAGTAGCCCATCTATCGTTGCTAATAGGGTTAACACCCACAAAGTCAGTTATTTTCAGAAACGGTGGGAAAATTGGCTCTTACTCAGTCACAGTAAAAGATAAAAAAATCAATAACACAAACGCAGCAAAGTATTTGGGGATGATGCTAGACGCAAGACTTAGTTTCAAAAGGCATTTTGAAGTCACTAAAAACAAAGCTCGTGCTGCCTTCTCCACACTGTTACCAGTTTTAGGACCTAAATCCAAAATGAGCCTTCCAACAAAAATTCTGGTATATAAATCTTCAATTAGGTCAATTCTTCTTTACTGTTGTGCTGTCTTCACCTTTCTCGGTCCAGATAAAATGAGAACACTACAAATAATTCAAAATAAATGTTTACGAACAATGTGTGGAGCTCCTTGTTTCGTTTGAAACTCAAACATACACAAAGATTTAAAAGTCGAACTTCTTCACTGTGCAGCGCTCAACCAATGTTTTACCTTCTTTGGAGAGCTGGAGGACAATCCAATAGAATCACTCAT
This sequence comes from Dysdera silvatica, assembly GCA_006491805.2. Taxonomy (NCBI): domain Eukaryota; kingdom Metazoa; phylum Arthropoda; class Arachnida; order Araneae; family Dysderidae; genus Dysdera; species Dysdera silvatica. The sequence goes on along the minus strand of QLNU02014176.1, from coordinate 36,254,111 downwards.
CGAACCCTCAAGGTACTGCCTTCAATGCCTAATCTACTCCAAATGGGACAGGCCACGTTCGGTTTTGCGTCTAAGTGGGCTCATGGAACACCTGCAGCAAGGTGAACATTGTGCTTTGCGGATTTTTAATAATTAACTCACCTCGTGCTATCGTCGCTCGTGGTGAGAGCACTTGACTGCTCCCACTTACAGATAGTGGTTTCTTATCACAGAAAACCGGACAATGAACCAACACGTTTCAACTTGTTTTTGGACCGTTTCATTATGCGCTAGCGCTGTAGTGGCGCCCATTTTTATCATTAACTTATAACAAAATGAATATCAATGCGAAATGCATGGGTGCTGCCTGGACCATTAGTACAAAAGAAATAAATTTTGTATCTGTAGGATTAACACTTGCGGTAAAAAAAAAAAGGCAGACAGAAGAGGGAATCTAAAAGACACGCCAATATCATACATACCTTACAATATAATGATTTTGGCTTTTTGGGCTAACAGATTACAAGAATTTAATATTAACTGAAATTTGTAATTCTAATTCTAAATTTTAATTTAATAATTAAAATTTATAATTCTAATTATTAAATTGCGTAAATGCATTTTAATTTTGAACGTGGATATTACCCAAAAAATTGTCTTGGTAAAAATAATATTCGTCCACACGAATCAATCTTGTTCAATCAACGGAAG
>QLNU02014176.1:36241378-36251576 GCA_006491805.2 Dysdera silvatica | reverse complement strand
CAAAAACGCTTGCGACGAATTTGGAGATACTCAACATTGACCCAAACACCTACATTGAAATACAAAAAGCCACAATCCTAAACACGTGTCACATTGTCAGGAAGTTTCTAGACATGGCACATTAAGAAGTGATGTAAAAAGAGGCTTGGGAACATGGCGCTCTGCCCGTCCCAAAGCCTGTTTCCGCCAAGAATGGGCGAGGAAAACTTTTTATATATATATATATATATATATTTTACAGTTTCTAATGAAGTTCCAAATTCGCGGTAGAAATATCTGATGCTGTAAATTGTCAGTATTTTGAACACAAGAGGGTTCTGTTGGGTCCTAAGCTCGGGCCTACTTGGCCTGTACGTAAATCCGGTGTTACCTCATCAGTCAAAATTCGACCGCGCTCTACTGAGAATGCCGAATTGCTCATCTGTAGCCAAAATTCCCATCAATAAGTGGATAATGAAGTTAAGCCGTGGTTCAGAATCCACGTTGAATTGTACTTCCGGACTCTTGGTAAGTTGACTAATGTTTTATAAATTAGGAACATAAAACCTACCTGTGTTGAGCATTACAACAACAAATAGTCAAACAATTTTCATGAGATTCCATACAGAAAATTATTACAAGTTTAGAAATTGATTTTGCTATCCCCATTAACAAGATGGCGATTGGATGTTAAATAAATGTAAGTATTCATAGAGATTATATATAAGAGAACGGCCATGACGATACGGCTGCTAGAAGAACCAATACTATGTAGAGTGAGGACAGAAGAACGTTATAGAAAAGCACATAATTTTGGTCACTTGGCGGACATGAATAGTTTACGAACGTCGAAAATATGTCTATATTGTGCTACATCCTACGGACCATAGGCGTACGCAGAAAGTTCGTAAGGGGGTTACTCAATAGGGGGGGGGTTACAATGCTACAATTCACATATTCCTATGCAAAATTTCATTGCAATGGGGGGGGGGGGGCTAAAACCCCCCCATTAACACCCACTTGCGTACGCAAATGCTAGAGGTGTCCGAAAAGAACATCATAGGGACATACCAAAACGAATATCCTACGAACGTCCGAAATATGTCCGTATTTTGCTACATCCTAGAGGCGTCCGAAATAAACATCCTAGGAACGTCGGAAATGAACATCCTACGGACGTTCCAAAAAGACGTCCTACGGAAGCCCGAAATAAATATCCTACGGAAGTTCCAAAGCGGACGTCTTACGAACGTGCGAAATATGCCCGTATTGTGCTTAGGATCTTAGGAGCGTCCGAAATGAACATCCTACGGACGTTCCAAAACGGACGTCCTGCGAACTTCCGAACTATGTCCGCATTGCGTATGGACATAAGGGACCAAAAAAGGACGTCCTGGGGACGTTTTGTGCTATCTGTGAAATTGGTATAGGGCACGCATAAGAGTATAAAGTTATTTGTTGTATGAAAACTGTATGTGATAAGTCACAGTCTTATTATGTCTTTGTACACTTGTAAACCGATAGCCAAAGACAACCCTGGAAGCGACTTATAGCGAAATTTCACAAACCGTGTGTCAGAAATATTCACAAGAAAAAAGCCCGGAAAGAAAATTTATTTCCTCTTCACTTCCTGAGACTCATTCTGCCTGTTTTATTAGCTATTTTCAAGCAGGTTCCCCCAATTATCGTCATCGATAACAATCTATCGTAGGTACCAAAAAGAAAATATTACCGATAAAATGAACCTAAATTTGTATGGCCCTGTGTCATTATTTTGCCCTTGAGTCTTGCCTCGAGAAAACTTGAGTAGCTCGTGTTCTGCTCTGCTCTGGAGTCGGAAGGCCGCCGAACTCCCCAAGCACTTAAAATAGAGTTCGCCCCCACTTTGCTGCCAGTTTTCCCAACATATTTCTACCCTTAGGTCAAACAAAAGCCCATATCTACATACCATGTTAAAAACGGCTTAGCATATTCTCCGAGCGGGAAGAAAGCGGTAAAGAGAAAATTTGCGCACACGTGTGCAAAACGTTAAATGTCAAATTTTTTAACTACATGTTGCAAGCAAAAATATTCTGCCACTTAGAGACCTAAGAGAAATAATGATATTTATTAGAGACAAACACGTATTTACGAGTATCATGACAACGATCCCATTTTCTCTCGAAAGAGCTCATTAAATAAATTAGATATAAATACCGATCAATGGTCACCGATATTTTCTGAGAACACCCTAGTACAAAAACAGCAGCTTTGGAATTTATTTCGGGGTCATTTATCAGATTTTAAATCTAAGTTAACGAAATTAGCTATTTTACATAAATTTTTCATAAGAATATGAAATAATCAGCAATTAAAAATGCGAAAAAGTCCAGGATAGTATAATTTTTTAAATCATGAACTCGTTCATAACGAATTTTAATAAAATATTATTATGAGATAGCCTTCGTCCCTCCCCAAAAATATACTAAAAATTAATTGAAATTGCTTAGCTCTTCATTTATTTCCGTTCTTTATGATTGTTTATAAATAAATTAAATCCGTCACAAGTAAAGGGCTTTCAAGTTTGAAAGGATAGACGTTCTTAAAAACAATATCACAACTATTAGTAAACCCAGCGGAAAAAGTCTTCGTAGTAAAACCATCAAAAGATGATTTTCTTTGAAAGATGAAACGAAAAATCGCATTAAAATTATCTGAACAAATAAAAATTGAAGCTTTACCATCCTCTATGTCTTTCTACCGCTAGATTTGAGCACGAAATCATTGATGTCGTCCACGACTGTAAAAAAAAAAAAAAATAAATAAAATAAAAAAGGAAGGGGAAGGAAGAAAACGAGGAAAAAATGCTTTCTAAGACCTATGAGAAGAAATGACAAGATGAATGGCAGTGGGAAAGGAAGTGAAAGCAATTGATGACTAAGCTGTCCTTTCTCGTGTCAAGTGAACCAACGATTTCCGACCTTTCTTTCGTTGCAGCGCACTTCACCAGTTTACCAAGAAATTTCGGACCATGCCTCATTTTAACAAGAAATTGAGAATCATAAGGATATAACAAAAATATGCGCAGCCTATGCAGAAATGTGCTTATTTATAGCATAATTTATCTGCTCCGAAAATGGCCAGCCATGTTATATATAATATGTTAAATTATATGTTATATATAAATGGCCAGCCATAAACACGATACACACTGAGCATACAAATTATTAAGAATACCTAATAGCTTAGAATTCGTCTATAATGGATTCAAAACAGCCAAATTTTTGCCTAAGGCGATTGATGCAATGTAGTGCTTTTCAACCTTCATGAGGCCGCAGCCCAATATTTTTTTTTTTTAATAGAACGAAGACCTGGTCCCAAAAAATATACTCGTAAGTGCCATTTTTCATTTTTTGAAGTTCATACATTAAACTATCATCAGTATCAATAATTAATTATGGCATAATTATAAAGAGTATCGGTACACTCTATCTATTAATATACACTTTGCTGATGCACTTCCTTGCTGATTGGTCACTGGCATTTGCAACACAGATATTATTTCGTTTAGTTTTAAAAACAAATTATACGCCGTGCATTACTGATAATAGGCTTGCAGACACTTTTCATAACCGGTCATAGTGAGTGGAAATGCCGAAAGATTTCGATGTCTGAAAATTCTCGATCGTTCCTGAATACTTGCACATTTTAAAATATACGGCTTAGTCATTGGCAGTTGCGGCATTGATGTCAGTTAGACTTTCTGGATCTGAGTCTTCCAACGCATTCGCGACTATCATTTTCCTCGAAATATTTTTACGATAAAACATTTATTTCTGAAAATGCGAAGAGTTGTGAATGCTGAGTTGTTACCATTCTATCAATATGGCTAATGTTGGGATAACATGCCGAATGTTTTCACAATGTTTCACTAAAAATGCTTTCAACCTTGGCTTAATTTTCGAAATAAAGAATAGGAGTTCACGCATTTTAAACGCGTCATCAGCACAAGGTTGTGAAGATTTGGGAAGCACGATATTTTCTTCTTTAGATTATTTAAATACAGAGTTTTCAAACAATTTTTGAGTTCGAAAAGACGATTCACTATCTACAAGTGTTTGATGGTAATTATTGCATAAAAGATGATGTAGCTTAAACAAAATTCCATTCGTCATTGATGTCGACAACATGCCAGAAGTTGCTACAAATGCTAAAATTTCATCTCGTCTTTAAACAAATACATTGTTTACGATAATTAATAAATATAATTCCGTTCTTCATAATCAAATTATTCTGCTGATTTGTTTTGACTACACTGCTGAACAAAAACAGCAATAATGTAAAGTTAAAAAACAACAAAAGGAGAAAAGCAGTGGTAAAAATATTATATTTTGCTAATTTATTTGCAGAGGAAGTTTGTTTAGTTGCGGGCTATATTTTGTTTATTTCAAAAATCAATCACGCAATAAAAACATGAAGCATATCCAGTAAGAGATAAGATTTTCGTGAACGGTTACCACTAGGACATACCTGTGTGGCAATTCATCTTGGAGAACATGTTCCAGATCGGCAAGGGTCCTTGAAAATGGTGGGTGAACAGTAATATGACTTTCTAGGATGTTCCGAACATTCTACATAGCATTTACGTCTCCAGTGAACATACATGCAGGCCAAGCCACACTGTTCACACTTTCCTCTTTTAGTATGTACTCCGTGAAAAGACATCATGTGAAATTGCAGGCTCTTTGTTCATTCCAGATAAGAGCTCACAGATTATTCTCATGCAAATATTAAATCTCGACTGATCTGAGAAGAATCGATATCGCCACTCTTCTTCATCGTAATCTTTATGCTCCTGCGAGTTTTTTTCCTTCAGATGTAGCCAACAGAGTGGTCGTCCTGTGTGGCAACTCATCTTGGAGAACATGTTCCAGATCGGCAAGGGTCCTTGAAAATGGTGGGTGAACGGTAACATGACTTTCCAGGATGTTACGAGCATTCTACATAGCATTTAAGTCTCCAGTGAACATACATGCAGGCCAAGCCACATTGTTCACACTTTCCTCTTTTAGTATGTCCTCCATGAAAAGCACCTCATGTGAAATTGCAGGCTCTTTGTTCATTCCAGATAAGAGCTCACAGATTATTCTCATGCAAATATTAAATCTCGACTGATCTGAGAAGAATCGATATCGCCACTCTTCTTCATCGTAATCTTTATGCTCCTGCGAGTTTTTTTCCTTCAGATGTAGCCAACAGAGTGGTCGTCCTGTGTGGCAACTCATCTTGGAGAACATGTTCCAGATCGGCAAGGGTCCTTGAAAATGGTGGGTGAACGGTAACATGACTTTCCAGGATGTTACGAGCATTCTACATAGCATTTAAGTCTCCAGTGAACATACATGCAGGCCAAGCCACATTGTTCACACTTTCCTCTTTTAGTATGTCCTCCATGAAAAGCACCTCATGTGAAATTGCAGGCTCTTTGTTCATTCCAGATAAGAGCTCACAGATTATTCTCATGCAAATATTAAATCTCGACTGATCTGAGAAGAATCGATACCGCCACTCTTCTTCATCGTAATCTTTATGCTCCTGCGAGTATTTTTCCTTCAGATGTAGCCAACATCGTGGCCGTCAAAGGTCTCTAAATTTACCGTCTTACCTCTCATGAGGTAGAAGGCCAATAGTTTCCATTGATACAATCCCTCCTGTGACCATAGAGAACGAACGTTGCAATTCTGTAGCGTTCTTCTGTCGAATTATACATACTCTCTTGCTATCTAAGTAGTACTTCTGAAACAATTTTTGTATTTGGCCGGTTTCTCCTATTAATGGCTTACATTTTGTTGCCTCCATATTACTCTCCAAGTTGCAGGTTTTAGTAAATCATAAGAGTAGGGTACAATAAAACAATCTATACAACACCGATTTGCGCTTTGCCATGATTTAGTGATGAACCGGTGGACACTTAAAATTAATTTTCTTGAAATTACCATCAATTACTTAAAGCGCTTTATACTGTACATTTGCTTATTTCATGAAATAGTTACAGTTCTGAGTAATCGTTTAAGTATCTGTTTTCACATATGTATTAATAATTTTCGTATTTATATGCTGATTCTTCTTATTGTTATTGCGTTATTACCTAATATGCAATTAAGTACTATATTAAAGTAATTGTTATTTGTTCGCTTTGCAAGGCCCAATGATAAACTTTTCTATTAAAATATGGAGTGACCTTAAGCACTAACATGGGCGCCCATACGAGAACTTCCGGGGGGGGGTCTAAGAAAAATTAACGAGTACTTTTAGGGGGGGTTGTGCTGAGAAGAAATATTACCTCCTTCTCAAAGCTGTTGAGAATTTTAGTGAATGTACAAGATACCAAAACGCTACAAAAATAATTGATACTGCTTGACAATTAGTAATGAGCTAAAAAGTACCTTATTTTAAAATGTGACTGTAAAACTTTTGAAAGTAAATGCATAGCAGGTTCGGGCAAATAAAATTTTTAAACGGCTAGGGGAGGGCTCGAGCCCCTCTGCTTCCCCATATGGGCGCCTATGGACCCTATGTTTGTCATTTTCCCCTTTAGAAAAACACAAATCCGGATTTAGTTAGAAAAATAGGAAACTGGTCTAAGAGGAGGGATATACCCAAAACTTTCCTGTCAGAAAACGTTTCGTGACGCATAGTGGGGAAACGTGAGAGAAAATAGAAAGCCATTGCCAAAAAAAATCAACCTCTCTCACTCACTTTCTCTCTCGTCCTGGCGTTCTTGGACGAGAGTTATTTAGCTCTTCGTCGTCCTTGGAATGCTTGTAGTTGTTGCGAACTTTCTAATTTGTATCATTATTCCCATGTTCAGTGATCCTTTGATTAGCTTGCCACGGCCAAGAAATAAAAGATTTCTTCAACAGCAAAGAGATAAAACAAAACAACTGGAATAGTGAATCTTATTTAAGAATAACCGTGAAATTTCTCTCATTGAAGTGATTACGTAAACGTATACAGTGTGCTCAAAGACAATTCCATTGTCAACACCGAAGAATGGCTGCTTGTGAGGTAAGAGAAGGTGATGTGATTCAATCGCTTGGCGGAAAAACTGATTGAATTTTGGTTGAGCAACGATTCGCACCGTTCATTAATTTTAAATGCTACTGTTTTTCGACTTATTGAAACTATTGAAATTTCATCAATCTGGATCAAACGAAGGACCAAAAACTGTAAGTTTTTGAAAAGCGTCTTTTTTATTTTTTTCAATTTTTTAAAGATTTTTTGTTAATGTTTTTATATTTTTTTTTTAACAAAGCGAGTCCCGCAGTCCGATCAAGTTTAGTTGTTTTACTTTTTCGCGCAGTATAGCCCAGATGCTCTTGCGCCATAAAAAAGCCAAACAAACAACTTTTTCATGATTTTTTAAAAATGAGTAAAATGTTCAATTTACACAACATTTAATTTTTTGATAAACATTTTTAAAGGAGTACAGATTCAAATTTTAATTCCCTATTTATCGAGAGAGGCTGGAATCATAAATATTACTGTGATTTAGGGGATTGCAGCTCCCACCTCCATACTCGATACATAACATTTATTTATAGTTTTCGTTTTTTTGGGGGGTGGGCCTCCTCTAGACACCCCCAAAAATTGCACCGATGACTGGAAATCACATGTTCAAAAAGAACAAAAACCGAATTAGCGGGGCTTTCTAAACATATTCTGTGTGTCTAATTTAAATACGAGTTTGGTTTCCGCTTAAACTCGCACGCTTTAATAGAAAAATTAAATAATTTAATAAAAAGGTTAAGTCAAACATAGGACTTTTGAGAATAAAGTAATGTAACCAAGTAATTTTTGGATCACCATTTTTGGGATTTGTGAATTTTTGGCATTTATCCTCTTCTTTTATAGACGCTCAAGAGGGGTTTTCAAAAGGTTGATGGATTGCTTTCGAAATGCAACTTTTTTTTTTTTATAAAACGCATCTTAAAAAAATGCAAATATTGTAGAACGACAAAAGTGAAGCCCAACGCTTCTCCTTACTGTCTTATTTGCGAATGCTCATGACCTCCTCCTTACATATTTAAGGCTGCAAAATGTTTTACTGACGTTAAGTTGAAAAAATTTTACGTCATGTCACAATATTTACCATTCACAATACTTATCGCCACTTGAATTTTAGTATGTGAGAGAACGAATCACACGAAACGTCTGAAAGCATGAACATTAAGAGAAGCATACAGGCTGAAGTATCAAATTTTAAGCCACTGGATGCATTCCTACAGGTATTGGGCTGTGAGAATTCACATGCTTACTTGCAATTCTCTAACGGAACTTGGTTAATGATATATTGTGTGGAGGCTAGCCAATTGTTTATACGATCGTAAAAGCTGTTTTGGATATGGGGCATCTTTACGTCTGTCCTTAATGCTGCGAAAGAAATTCTCATCAAATTTTTGTAAATTTATCAGCAGACCAATGTATTCTTTCCTACATCAAGCTCATTGAGCATTTTTCTTTGTTGAATCCGGGGAGTGCTAAAATCGTGCTCGCTACAAGCGATTAAATGCATTGTATTTTAACATGGTAACAAACAAAATCCATATTCTGCTCGCCAAATCTGGAAATTCGCTATATCCGGGCTTATGATGTGGATCCTACTCTATATAATATATAAAAAATTTCTATTAAAATCTTTACATAATATCTCATTTTCTATTGCAATTTCTATTAAAATCTTTACCTAATATCTCATTTTCTATTGCAATTTCTATTGAAATCTTTACATACTATCTCATTTTCTATTAAAATCTTTTACCTAATATCTCATTTTCTATTGAAGTTTCTAATAAAAATCTGCATATTATCTCTCATTTTCTATTAAAATTTCTATTAAAAAATCTTTGCATAATATCTCATTTTCTATTAAAATCTCTATATTATATAATTTTCTATCAAAATCTCTGCACCAATGTCTCACAAATTTTGTTTCTCTTTGTCAAATTAAGTTTTTCTTTATTCCACTGGTTTACGTACGGCAGCGGGGGGCGGGGGGATGTTGGAGGTCATAACCTCCACTATAATGTAATTTTATATATATTGTATACATGTGGATATATGCAGGGGCGGACTGGGTCCTCTCAAAGGGCGCATACCTTGGATTGTCGGAAGGCGAGGGGCTTATAGCTTATAAGGGAGGGAGTACAGGCCCGGGGGCAGGTTGGCCGGTGACCCAGTCCGCCCTTGAATTGAATATATGGAGCTGTTACCCTATAAACCCCACTCCCATAAAAACCTCATGAAATTTTTGCCTACGCTAACGCTTTATGCATTCTTCGTTTACTCTAGCATATATAGAAATTTACACATCATAGTGACTATTTATTGTATCTCAAATGTAAATAAGTGTTTATTCGTGCTCATCAGGTTTAACGAGTCAGACAATACTTCAACTACCGTTTCCAAGAGCACTTGACATTGACTCCTTCGTCAAAGAGAAAATTCTTCGGTTTGTTTAAGTATATTTCCAGGAAATACAAAAAATTTCAGCCGCATAAACCAGCTGAATGAAATTTAATTTAGACTTAAATCTTTTGAAAAATGTATGGGGTTATCCCATTTAAAATTTCCATAATCTCCTATAATTGTTTAAGGTGGGGCCTATGCGTGTATTATAGTGACGTAACAAACGGGGCTCAAACACCATTGGACACCAAAACACGTTATTTTCTCTAACGTCGCATCACGTGATCTTCTCTGAAGCTACTGGAGCTACTGGAGGCCCCCCACACACAGCCACACCCTCCACTGGTGTATTATAACAACAAAGACTCTTCTATTCCTAATATACAATCTCATTAAATTAAGGGAAGGCAACTATATAAACCTACTAACATATATGCAGTCTAATATATTAAATTCTATTATACCAAATGCTATCTAATATAATAAATGTGCGTGTGTATGCATGCGCTACCTAATATACTAAATGCTATCTAACAGTACAAACACGCACACACACATAATAAGTTCTTTTTTCCTTTAATCTGTATCCTTTAGACACAATAAATTATCCTTCCTTGTGAGTAAACTTAGATTTACAGTTTTTGTTATAAATATGCATGGCATAATAATTAGTGCCATATGCCCCAATAGGCTATAGCCTATTGGGGCATAAGGCACTAATTACTAGGGCGGTAAAATTTTATGTATTGTGTGTGTGAGTCTGATATAACAA
>QLNU02014176.1:36186037-36237631 GCA_006491805.2 Dysdera silvatica | reverse complement strand
CATTTAGGGCCGGTGCCGAAGCGGACGAACCGGGCATTCGGCCTGAGCGGCAGATTTTCAGGGGCGACAAAAATGGATTATTATAAAAAATGAAGTCATTTTGGGGCGGCAAAACACGTGTTCGATCCGAGCGGCATACTATTTAGCTCCGACCGTATCAACGTTTATATAGCAATCAAAGGAACATTGAAAATTAGGAACTTTTTTTTTTGAATGCAAATTTGGAAGTAGATCTTTGGAAAATATCGATCATATAATTTGGTAAATCTTATATAATTTGGTTGCAAACTACGGATCTAGGATCTCTGCTAAAATTAACTATAGATGTGATTGAGTATCGAGAGGGACCTTAGAGACCGGTACCCCCCCCCGAAACTAAATTTTTAATGGGATTTGGCTACGGCCTTGCATGCTGTGATTGTATCGATACATGCTGTAAAAATTTTTGAACGCCCCCGAAATTAAATCCTGGCTACGGTCTTGTGATTGACTCGCTATAACACGCATACTCAAAATTAAGTCGGTATACAATTTTCAATTATTAGCTTACTCTTGCTACTTCCCTTATCTCATCAGTGCTTTTAGCTACAAAAAATAGCCATATTTTTTGTAATGGAAACACTCAATCTACGTCAGCTCATATTGATTATACTTTCCATCATCCACGTGAATGATATCGTTTCTATTATGGATAACTATGATGACTATTATCGACCACTCCCCACTATGTTTTCAAGTGTCCGCAATATACCGCGCGCTAATATCCGCTTTTTATTTACAAATACTGAAGAACAGGAAATGTACGCATATTGATATTAGAAGTGAGATAAGGAGTTCATTCTCAAATGCAGCACTGAATGGGAATTTGAGGATGGTAGTGTATCCATAGATTGTCAATGTTTCACAAAGAGTAATTCGCGAACTTCAGCGCTCCGCGACGACCCTTCATGGATCTCTCCAAGCAGTTGAACGTGAAATATCGTGACCAATTCTGGAAAAATCTTCAACATTGAACTTGAAACAATTGCCTCATTTGCTACACCTTCGGCCCGGACCTGCTATTTTATATTCTTAAGAGCAAGAATTGTGAATTTCAGAATTTGAAACACCCGTCGTCATCCCCGTCTTCACGTAAAATTTTGTTTGAACCCTCTTCTCCATTCCTCCAGTCACGTGGGATTGGAGCGCCACCCTTTATTTAAATCCGGCGCTGGTGGCATCCAACACGATTTATTAGCAACATCTATAATTTTCTGTACCTGTCCAAACGGTGGGAGTTTCACCATCACATTTCAATATTTGCAAATTAAATAGTAAATTTTAATTAAACAGGAATTAAAAGTTGACGCAATAACGAAAGAATTTCCAGATCAAACTTTTACCGTCAAAGATTGCTTTTAATTAACGGAATTCCGATCCAATTCATTATTTAATCGGACTATTTTTCTTTTTCCAAATGCCACAACGAATCCATTGCTAACAGATTTCCCCCGTTTCAGCACCGCAGGCGCAACCATTAGAGCCTTTGGATTTACAATATAATATGATTTATTTTTCAGGTACATTAAGATATTACAGTTCTTTACATATGCAACATGAGATTTAAACTAATAAAATATACCTGAGGGATGACTGGAAAAAAAGCTAGCAAGTTCCAGCTTGAAGAACCCCAGTCAGCCCTAAAAATTAATGACATAAAATTTAAAATAAATTAAGAGTAGACAAAAAGAGAGAACTCGATGATAACAGATATTTACTAAACTTAATCGTAAACAGACGCTCTCCTTGGATGTTTTTGAGTTCATCTGGAAGGAGATTCCACATTCTCGGAGCCACTGATTCTATATGATTAAATAAATAAGGTGAAGCGTCCTGTAACGGAAGATATATGGTCCAACCGCTCGAGATGGATAGCGTAAGGAACGGGAATGAAGATGAATAATATCGCTGTAAAAGCCAATGTTAATTCGGCGAAACTTTAATATTTTTATTCTTAGTTGATAAAGTTTAGAAAAAGGTATGATAAAAAAAAAAAAAAAGACCAGAGATTATCAGGATTTGTTGTAAGTATAGATTTCATTATCTGAAGAACGTGATATGGTATTTTTTCGATTTTATAAATATTAGCGCGAGTAGTTTCGGCCCAGATATTACTCGCGATACTAAATGATTACTAAATGAGAGTGATTATTACTAAATGAGAGTGATTATTACTAAATGAGAGTGACTAAGAGAAAAGTATATTACTCTAATGACTTGTAATGGAAGAGAGAATTGAGTTCTCCTCAGAATACCCAAAGCTCGAGCTATTTTTGATATTACTGCATCAAACTGCGCAGCCTAAGAGAGCTTATAGTGTACTACTATGACTAAAAACGTATGAGTAGTGGAAAATGGAACAGAATGATTGTCAAGAGTAACAGAAGAACAGGAAAGGGGTAGACTCTGATTATGGAATAGTATACAGTGTATCTTGAAAGCATTAACTTTAAGTTTTTTGGAAGAAAACCAGCTAAAAACAAGAGAAGTTTGAGTTTGTACATTTTCAATTAAATTACCAAGGGAAGAGTGAGAAACAGTAAAGCAAGTATTTACCAAGCTGGATTCAATCTCCACTCATTTTTGTGTGTGAATAAACGTTTAACAGTTACGAGGTCATATTAGGCCAATGGCTTTCAAACCTTGTTGGTACGCGGCGTGCTTTAAAGCAACGGTCGCCAACCGGTAGTCCACGGACCACTGGTGGTTCGTGAGAGAATTTTGGTCGTCCGCAGAAAAATCTGGACATTATTTGCATTTTTAATGTTTTATTAATAATAAAACAAAAATAATATTCTAAGAAATTCTCATATTCTGAATGACAATTTCCACCTTTATATTGCACTAAATTCACGAAATGTGGTCCGCGGGATTTAAAATTATGAATTTAGTGGTCCGTGAGGTCCGAAAGGTTGGCGACCGCTGGTTTAAAGGGCATAAAATTCTGGCACACATCGTATATGAAACAGGAGCGTGCTTACGGCGATAGCGGCCCTCAAAAATGTTTTAACGTAACACAACACATACACCAAAAAAAAAAAAAACCTGACCGAGGTTTAGCATTGTAAAATAAAGTTCTTCATTGGTCCAAACGCTAAATATAAAGAGAAAATAATAAAGTTAAATTAAAAATAGACATTTATAAACAAAGTTAGCTAGGGATGTATCAATCATTTGGCATTTCTTACTTAACTTCGATGTCGTGGATAAATGAAAGGATTTTATGAAGTGCGGATTTTGGGGGCGGAGGGTGGGGCGATCTTCCCACTTTAATGAAAATTTAACATTGAAAAGATACAAGGTAAAGGTCCAATGAGGTATCATTTTCAAAAATCAAGTCATTAATCGCCCCCCCTTGAATGACCTCTAAATCCGCCCATGGGTTTTATTTAGGTCTACTGCCGCATTCTAAACACGAAGAAAAACCAGTACAATGTAATTATAAATTTCTGGTTTTCGGAACATTGCGATAAGTTCGCTTTTGTCGAAAACCGGGGGTATCTGTAGTGACTATAAGGCCACCACAACAAACGTAACGTGCATAGTCTACTGATACTAAATCATTTGACTAATAACGTATATATTTATTTTGACCACCATTTAGAAGCCTCATGAACATTATGGAAAATATAACGTCATACACACAAAGGTCAATTGACCAAATGCTATGGGAAAATATATAAAGGCCGCCAAAAACTTATTTCTTGGTGATTGTACTGAATTTTTAGCGACCCTGGGCGGTCGCCCAGCTGTACCCCCAAGCATGGCAATGATATAAAATAAAAAAATATATTATTGCATTTTATATTAAACCCATGATATTGGTCACTCAAAGGAAGGTTGGGTTATAACCGTAAATATAGTTATTTAACTATAAATATTAATTGACAATAGCTGTAACAAACCACAATACAAATACGTTTCTTCTAAAATATAAATTCAACATACGTATATTTCCATCCCACGGTATGAGAATAACAAGATATTATAAAATATCATTCGGGGAAAATTCACTGATTGCTGTTTCGATACTGATGCAAGGTGTAAGAACACAATGTTTTGGGAGCAAATTGCCCCTTTTGTCAAGTTAAGGACAAAATTACTAAATTAAGCGGTTGGTGCCGTCCTGGAAGGATAAAGTTTAAACCTTTTCATTCCAAAGCGACATTTGAAATATTTCATTATTAAAAAATACAACAAATATGTATTCTTGTGAAAGGTATATATATGTCTGTGAGAGTCCAGCCAGGTTTCTCCTATTTTTATCCCCAATTTCAAATTTAACGATTATTTTTTTTTTATGGCGCAAGGGCCATACTACGTCGGGATCTACAGTTTTCCGAGGAATCCGAATATCTAAGGCCTTGGGAACCAACTCCTGGACTACAGGGAGTAATTAGGCGGTAAGCTTTTTTTTTGACAGTTGCGAGTAATGATGCGCGATTACGAGATGTTCTTACAATCGAAAGAACCACGATCAACAAGTCGGGTCAATAATCGAGTCGCCGATGAACTTAACAATCGAGATGACCGACGGGAATTAGCATTTACTGAAGAACACCTCTATTTAAACTCCAAATAATTGAAACAGTCAACGAAAACATCTCGCATTGCGAGTTGAATCCGGGATAACCACACGTTTAGGCCAACGCATTATTACTGCACCACTGGCAGGGATGGAGTGGTAGGGTATATCAAGTATTGAGGCTAGCAACTGGAAAAGAGTTCGCTAAACGGAGGTGCCCGTTACGGAAGTTTTGACATATATAAAAGTTCTTTTGGTTCACCGCTATTCATAATCTATTGAAGACACATACAGTCAAGTATAAATTTTTTCCTACAATACAATCGTGAAAAATTAATTAGTTCGACACTTTTCAGCTAATTCGCACAAATCTTTGTCAACAAATGTTAAAATAATTCGTGTAAAATAATCTAAATCTTCAAAAAGCCTAACTTTGTGACCAATGATTTTTTAATTAAGCATGAGGAAATTTGGATAAACAGGAAGCTTTTGAAATGAGGTATGTTTTGTGCACTGTGCCAGTAAAGTAGTTTCCATCAGAAATGGCAATATCATTCGTTAATCGAATCAATATACGATTCCGCACAAGAGGTAGTCAAAATCGCCACTCTGATTCGATTAGTGATTGATTTTGCACATTCTTAGTTTCCATATTTTATGGCAGTGTTTCAGAAATTTTGGTTACCACGGACCAGTTTAAGCATTCTTTTATTTATCGTGGACCACCGGGGGAAGGGGTCCCCACCCCCATTAAAAATATATTACCTGAAATTAAGGTTGCCAACTATGGTTAATAATATTAAGCCCTACTTAGTCACCGTCATACTGATTCACACACCCCTGCCTCTCCCAAGTAAAGACATATCCAAAGTAACCCTCGACTTATGTAATTTATTGGCAGGCTTATATACGTATAGTGTGGGGGGGCGAAAGTATGTTAACACTTCCCACCCGTATAGCAAAAAAAATATTAACAGTAGAATTTTTCAAATTTAATGGAATAAGTACAAATCATATGTTTTTATTTCTTGAAAATTACAAACTTGTAACACAAATTGGTTTCATATATTTAAACAAGATTTGAACCCCCTCCAGAATTTGAAGAGCAAAATTAAGTTTAAAAATAAATAAAACATTAAGAAAAGTAAAAAATATAGTATTTGGTAGGGCCTTCCTTGGCCCGAATGACTTCACGGAGCCGTTGAGGCATGCTGCGGACCAAGTTAGTCATAACATTTGGTGGGATGCTGTTCCAAGCTTCTCGCAATGCAGTCTTGAATGCAGGGATGTTTGTGCGACGTGATAATGGCACGCAGTTGTCTAAAATCCCCCAAAGATGCTCAATGGGGTTCAGATCAGGTGACCGAGACGGCCATTCGAGCATCTTTATCTTCTTGGAGGCAAAATAAGCAACTAAAATACGAGATTTATGTTTGGGGTCATTGTCTTGTTGGAAAGACCAACCCCTTTTCAATCCCAACTTCATCTTTCATTGAGCCAAATTTGATTCCAAAATCTCCTTATACTTGTGGGAGTTCATAAGGCCATCAATGAATACCAAATTTCTCGTTGCATTGTTGGCAAAACAACCCCAAACCATAACTGATGATGGGTGTTTGATTGTTGGCTGCAAATTCTTGACATTAAACGCTGTTCCATCTTTTCTAAACACTATTTTCTTCTGTTGTTTTAATAGTTCAAACTTGCTTTCATCGCTCCACATCACATTTCCCCAAATTTGAGTGGCTTATCAGCATGTTGAATTGCAAATTTTGAACTCCTTTGTTTATTTTTGGAAGAGATATAAGGTTTCTTACGTGTAATTCTTTCTTTATATCCCACCTTGTTTAACACCCTTGAAATTTGTCTCCGTGATATTGTCTTTTTGAATTGATCTTGAAATTCCTTCTTGACGTAAATGAATTTTTATGGTTCTCACAATCGTTTTACACTCACTTTCTGTGAACTTTGGTTTTCGACCTGTCCTTTGGGTGCTTACAACGTGTCCATTGGTTTCATATCTTTTCACTATTTTCTGAGCTCCCATTGCACTTATTTCATACTTTTCTCCTAACTGCCTGTAGAATAATTTGCCATCCACTCTGTCTTTAGTTAAGGCTGTTCTTTCAATCACCGATAGTTCCCGTGTTTTCACCATTTTCACTCTACCCTTTATCAGCCCATGACTCACACCTCATGACTCGTTGATTATGCAAATTAGATTATATGCAAATTACATGGACACAATTTTTTTTTTAATTTTACTTTTTTTTTTTAATGTTTTATTTGTAAACTTAATTTTGCTCTTCATATTCTGGAGAGGGTTCAAATGTTGTTTAAATACATAAAACCAATTTGTGTTACAAGTCTAACTTTCAAGAAATAAAGGAACATGATTTATACTTATTCCATTAAATTTGAAAATTTCTGTTAATATTTTTTTTGTTACCTCGGTGAGAAGTGTCAACATTGCAGTGTAAACATACTTTTGCCCCCCACTGTATATAAGATTTCCGGCAGAGATTTATTGATCCCTTGTAATATATTTTGTAATCAATTTTAATTCCTTTTGTGGTAAATATTACCTTTTTTTTACTTTATAAAAGCACCAGCTATCCACAGAAAATCTCTAATCGTGTTCTTTAAATATGGGTTGGTTGACAAATCCACCTGAAACAATTTTTAGAGAAACGCTATTTGATAAAGAGTGAGTTACTATCTTATTTTATCAAATTTATAATTATATTGACCTCGTTAATTTAATTAGACAATAATAAGCAATGTAGACAGCATGGGTGTATTCAGAGGATTCAAACCTTTCACGAAACGCCGAAAGGTAAGGTTTATATACTTGTATTTAGGTACTTGTTATAACAAGTAATATTTATGAGAAATTCCTTAAATCTCATCAGAACATAAGTTCCAGCTATGCCGGCAATTTTGAATCCATTTTTTTTCCTGAAATTTGACGATGACCCTGCGGACCATTTGATAAGCCGTCAAGGACCAGACTGAGAAACACTGTTCTATGAGATTAGAGAGTTAAACCTAAATTATTTAATGCTAAAAGTGACACAAAACAGAACAAGACATAATCTTAAGAACTTTATTCCAATACCATAAAATCGTCGACGTCATGTTATTATATTTAAGAAACGTGATACCAAAGTATGAAATAGTAAAAAAAAAAAGTATCCTAAGAGCTTTATGGGGAATCAACATTAGTTAGTATTTATAAACATATTTTTTTAAAAAGATCAAGTTATAATGATCAAGATACTTACTGATATTTTCATAGAACGATTTTATAAAACAGCAAAAGATTATCAGTCGATTATTAATAAGCTTTATTAAAAGTCAACCTCTACGTTACCATTCAGATCTTTAAGACTATTATAAAAGTCATTAAAAGATTAAACAATATTTACAAAGTTCTCAGCGAGCAATAAATATAAAGGTGGAGATACGCCATCATATAAAATTAATATATCACGATATAAATTCTTATGTCATTATGAGCACTGTACAAAGTTTAAATAATTCATATAACATCACAGAAACTTAATACTTAAAAAAAAGAAGAGAAATTGAGATACCATGACTCCTGAGCGCAAAAAAGAGATGAAGAGCAGATTGATTCATAAGAGATTTGGGGGGGGGATGAGATATTAATCCAAGTACACAGTATGCTACTTTGTTCATTTTTAGGAGAAAGCTATTTAAAGTATCGGAGAAGTACTTTAAAAATATTGCATAAAAATTAGATCTGTCAACACAAAAGATGCTGGCACATAAAAAAAAAAATGCTTTCCTTACATGCAGAACACTGAACCTGGCAGTATACTTATAAAACAGTAAGTAACATAGTATAAGAAGTATTTGATCAGCTTTGCATGAAATATACATTGAGATTACATCTTATCGGGATATGTTTGACGTAGACGTATGGGAATCACTTCGTGCACCAACAACCTCTTCTTGAGCCGTTTGTTCCACAGGGAACAGCTTGAAGAGGGGTGCCGTACTAAGTACTGTTACGACAGCATCACTGCGTCCCAGTTCTTCCAGCTTCTTCAGCAATGAAGCTATTGTACTTTCAGGTGCCTTCATCCATTCCATGAGAATGCGCGATGTACGACTTAAAGCAGGATTGTCGCCAGGATCCAGTTTTGGCAATTTGTCTGTCATTCCCAAGAGCACACCGAGCATGCACCAATCCCGACCCATGGACTCCGGAGGATCCAGCAGCGATCCAAGCCTTTGTCTTGAGAGAAGTGACAAATAGCTCGCATGCAGCTCTGACACAAGCACAAGCTGCCCATTCTGAACATTGTGCTGGTGCAAGAGTTCCGGGGCTCCAAAAAATGCCATGTCCAGGATGCATTCTTGAAGACCCGCCTGCACATCTTCCAGGACAGCTGTTGTCCCACCATCCAACAGAGCACGAGTGACAACGTGGGGAGGAAAGGACAGAGGTGTGAGGGAATGTTGCCGCAAATGCTTGCCGCTTAAGAAATGTTTCTCAACCATAAGACCAGGACAGATGTCAGAAAACATTTGTTCCACGATACTGACCAAATCTTCCAGAAAAAAGAAACTAGGAAAAAAAAAAGAGATAAACATACTAATTAACAAAATTATACTAATATACTTTTTTTTAAGGGAAAATTACGCAGTTATTAAATTTTTATAAACAAGTTTGCGGAAGGGCAAAAAGTTTTACAACCGATTCGCTGAGAGCCCCATTACTCTCTTCAGCATATGGAAAAAACAGGTTCGCATTACCACTATGGGGCCGTGGACCTACACTCCACATTCATCTCAGAAAACTCGTTTTTGCTTGTGTTTTACAATGATAGCTTGAGTCAACTTGTACCAGGGGCTAAAAATTTCCGATGGATCCAAACCTCTGTCGCCTTGAAAATCATACCCCTGAATAATATTTGGTAGCTACAAGTAAAGTTATGTGCAGCAAGAACGAAGTTGTAAATTAAATTAACGTTAACAAAATAGTTGAGATACAAGAAAGAATCGCTCATCAAATAAAAACTGTATGATGACAATCTTCGGTTCTCGACCGTTCGGTTTTATGATGTAAGGACATATAAATCAGTAACTGTAGGTCACGCAGCGCTGGGTCCTACAGTTTTCTGAGGAATACGAATGCTGCCCAAGGAAACAAACTTCGAACTACAGTGGGCAAAAAAAAATGAGACACATTCTACAGTACTAATGTAATTGAAACTGGGTTGGTTGGTTATATTTTTACGGCGCAAGGGGCATGCACCAAACGGCAGGTTAGACAAACATATTACTTCTTCGTCACTGTAAGACAGACTGTTCTTGATTGAAAAAAGCATAAAGTAATTAAATAACGCAGATGAACTTGTAACGAAGGTGTAAGGTATAAGAACTTTTTTCAAGAGCCATGGCTTTTCTAGTATCCATTTCTAACCTAATTATTATACCAGCAAAAATTATCATCTTTGTATGTAATTCACTCACTCTCTTTCTCTCTCTATAATCCTTGTAAATATATATATATATACATCATCCTTGTATGTAACTCATGTGTATGCAACTTTCAATATGTACCTCAAGCTAAATAAAAAATATTTTGCAGAGCAAAGTAGACTCCAGGATTGTACCAAGAGTGTGGTAAACGAGGCAGTTTTCTCAGGTTACAAGCTTAAAGGGCTGCCAAATAAAATAAAGCGGGAGAGCGTTGTAGTTCTCCAAAAATTTTTGCACCCGAAACAAAGGTATAAAATGGTGACCCCCTCCAATATGCCATAAAACATATTTTTAAGTCACTTGCAATTTTAAATTATCACTTATAATATTCTAATACATGAACGTCTGTGTTAGAATTATTATAAGTAATAGTAATTTAAAATGGCAAGTGTCTTAAATTTTTTTATGGCAGATTGGAGTGGGGGGGCACCATTTTATATCATTGTCTCGGGTGCAAAAGTTAATAAGTATGGCCCTAGTTTAATATACCAGTCGTGGCAAAACAGGCTCTTTTTGTATCCAATGCTTAGGCAAAGTAACAGCAGTGTATATCAGATTCCATGAAAAAATAGATGTTAGAATGCCTTGGAATTGCAGTAATTACATCAAAACGTGGGTACTTAAGAGATTGTAATCCTGTTGCTGCTTTAATTTCACAGGTTCCTGGACATAGTCAATTACAAGATTGGTGACAAGCTGAAACAAATACAACTATAAGGTATACAGTGCAAGGAAAGGTTACTTTCAAGAACGTTACTTACCATTCAGATCTCATGTCTGTTGGCCCACGAACTTTCACTTCAAGTGCATTACTATCATTCGTCAGCGTGATGAGGCTTTCCAACTGACCGCTGCAGAACTTGCTGCCCTGACACCATTGATAGAGATCATTTTCTGGGTCAGAATGATCTTGAGAAGACCTCCGAAGGATAACCTAGACAAGAATATGAAATTCAAAGAAGTTGTGTAGAAAAAGGTTCATGGTACAATGAAACATACATATGAGGAGGTATTTCCATGTTCAATCACTCTGTGGACAATTGGCTTCTTCAACGTATCTGTTACAGCTACTTTCTGACTTGCTGTTCCTTCGTTCGATTATTTCTAATATGTGAGAACTTGCCAAGTTTGTAAGGTTTGTGGAATAAGGACAGCAATGGTCATGCTGCACCAGGACCAACAGTTTTCCAAGGACTAAGACCTTATGGCCTAGGGAACTAATTCCCGGACTACACTGAGCAGTTAGTCAGCAAGCCCTTTATTTAAAAAAAAAATCATTGGACCTCAAACTTGGGAAAATGGTTCGCTAAGTCAGTTAAGGTCATGTTGAATAACTATGTACACTGAAGTGCCAGAAAAACTGGTACACCTACGTAATATTGTGTAGCCCCCAACCCCACGCATGCACGCAGAAGTGTCGCAACACGATGTGGCATGGACTCGACTAATGTCTGAAGGTATCCTGGAGACAATTCACACCAGGAATCCTGCAGGGCAGTCCACAAATCCATAGGAGTGCAAGGAGGTAGAGATCTCTTCTGAACAGCACGTTGCAAGGCATCCCAGATATGCTCGATAATGTTCATGTCTGGCGATTTAGGTGGCCAATGGAAGTGTCTAAAGTCAGAAGAGTGTTCCTGGAGCCACTCGGTAGCAACTCTCGATGTGTGGGGTGTCGCATTATCATGCTGAAATTGTCCAAGTCCGTCGGAATGCACAATGGACATGAATGGGTGTAGGTGATCAGACATGATGCTTACGTATGTGTCACCTGTCAGAGTTGTCTCTAGACGTATCAGGGGTCCCATATCACGCCAACTGCACACGCCCCATACCATCACAGAAGCTCCACCAGCTTGAACAGTCCCCTGTTGACATGTAGGGTCCATGGATTCATGAGGTTGTCTCCATACCCGTACACGTCCATCCGCCTGATGCAATTGGAAACGAGACTCGTCAGACCAGGCAACGTGTTTCCAGTCATCAACAGTCCAATGGCGGTGTTGGTGGGCCCAGACGAGGCGTAAAGCTTTGTGCCGTGCAGTCAACAATGGTACACGAGTGGACCTTCGTCTCCAAAAGCCCATATCAATGATGGTTCGTTGAACAGTTCGCACGCTGACACTTGTTGATGCCCCAGCATTGAAATCCGCGGCAATTTGAGGAAGTGTTGCACGTCTATCTCGTTTAACGATTCTCGTCAGTCGTCGAAGGTCCCGTTCTTTCAAGGTCTTTTTCCGACCTCACAGCTGTCGAAGATTTGATGTTTTACCGGATTCCTGATATTCACGGTATACCCGTGAAATGGTCGTACGCGAAAATCCAAATTTTGTCGCTATCTCGGAGATGCTATGTCCCATCTCTCTTGTGCCGACTATAACGCCACGTTCAAAATCACTTAAATCTTGATAACCTGCCATTGTAGCGGCAAGAACCGATCTAACAGCTTTGCCAGACATCTCTTGTCTTATATAGGCGCTGCCGACCGCATCGCGTTACGCTGATTGGTTGCAAAGCTCCGTTATTTGCATACGCACGCCTGTACCGGTTTTTCTGGCACTTCAGTGTAGTTTTTCGAACTTGTATCGTCTGGAGCAGTACATTGCTGAGTCATGGCATCAATTATACTGGGACACAAATGGCAAATTCCCAGAAGATCTGTACAGTTTTCTAAGCATTTTCGTGAAAAAATATTTCGTAGTGGGGAATATTCTGAGGAGATTAATATTTGCCAATGTGTCAAAAAGCTATAAACTAAAATGCCTAAATAACATCTATGCAGCAAAATACCAGTGACCAAGCCGTGGGACATATTATATAAGCCACATATAAGCCGTTCACATATGGAAATATTAATGAATGAGCGGGAATTTTCGGACATCGAAATCTTTAAGCATCCAAGAAAGGGTACACTATTGATTATGACCGGTCATAAAAATAGCCTGCAAGCCAATTACAACAAAATGTGTGACATACATCCTCTGTTGTCAAAACTGAATGAAATAACATGTGTGTGTTGCAAATGCCAGGGATCCATCATCAGGGAAGTAGAAAGCAAAGTGTATATTGAAGCAAAAATATATGCAAAGATCGTAAGTGATTGCAAAGTGATTTCTGATTATGCTATAATTATTATTAGTTAATTATAGCCTAATAAGTGAACTTCAAAAAAAATTGGAAAGGTGCTGACTAGAAATTTGTTGTGGTTGGGTCCTTGTCTTATAAAAAAAAAAATTTGAGGGGCCACAGTTTTATGAAGGTTGAGAAACAAGTCTAGAGCAATGGTTCTCACTAGGTGTGTGTGTGGTGGGGTCCATATGGTGGCACTGCTATATTTTTGGGGCATGTGTTGAATTCTGGAGCCGGGGAAGGTAAAAATCGTAAACTTGGGAGAGGCCAATGAAAACCACCAGGCATGCTACAAAAACTCCATGTCCAAAATTACTAATATAAACAAATGATGCCTACATTAATATTTTTTCTTTCACATTTTTGTCTTATATCAGATTAAACAGTATGCTAAAACGAAAATTTCTAACATTAATGTTTCAACTTTCCAACTACTGTCATACAATGCTTTTCAAATAATTGATTAAGCTTTTATGAATGTATTACTACAAGTTCCATAAATTCAACAAATCAAATCTTAACTGTTATTTTGTATTTCCTTCAATTTTTAAAAAATTTATTGTCAAATCACCAGTTAGATGATCAATACTAACAAGAAAACAGGTTTTTCAGCGCTATACAGGATCCTGATTTTGATACCGGATTTAAGAAAGTGTACCCCTTCAACTGAGAAAATGTAGTTTGATCCTTACCAATGAAGAGATACATTGAAAGAAGATGAAGAAACGTTTAATAGCTAGCAGTTTGATAGTCCTTAAAGGGGTAACTGTCTTTTCGGCACCTTATAGGTGACAAAATGCCATTTTGAGAAATTCTAAGTTCAATCCCTGAAATGCAAGCATGACCCCCCCTCCCTCCTTAAAACAACTAGTCTGACTGTCAGATAAAATGACACAGTGAAAGGAGACAAAAAAAGTTTGATAGTCACTAATGAAGAAGCGCCTTTTCTTTATAGTCATAGGACTCTTGAGTTCAATATCGGACTTGGAGGAATGATCTCCCCCCCCCCCACCAAGTGTCCCATTTTTTAAAAAAGATCGTTTGATATCAAGCAGCTATGAAGATAATTCAAGAGGAAAGTGGCTTTTCGGGACAGCATTGGGTTCTTAGTTCCATACTAGGCTTGGGGATGCCATCTCTCCCCACCCAAAAAAAGTAGTTTGATCCAAATGAAGGGACCACGGAAAGGAGTGGGTGAGGGAACTCAACAGCAGGGATTTTTATAGCACATAAAAAGGCAAGTGGCTTTTCATCATTGTACCTAAGCTTGATCATGGAAATGCAAGCTTTCCCCCCTCTCCCCCTAAACAAAATAGTCTGACCCTGTGAAATGTAACCCACTGGAAGAAGGAAAGGAAAAAAACCCAAAAAACCAGTTTAATAGAAGGCAGTTTGAGGGTGATAAATAATGAAACTGGCTTTTTCTTACTGTACAACAGAGCGTTCGAAGTGGTCATGTGATTTGGTCAAGGGCACAAAAACATGATTACACACATATACATCATATTATACAGAAATATTTATATAACACTATCTCTCAACATGTGATTTGCACAGTTTTGTATATCTGGAAGACATTAACAACTTATGAGAAGTGAAGGGAGTCGTGGAGTGAAGTTTGAAGACTCTTGAGATATATCACTGGATCAATGGCACATGCAAGGGAGGGTGATGGGGTCATAACCCTTCCATTACAATACAATTTTGTATATATGGATATGTAGCTCTGCACACCCCCCTCCCTCTAATAAACTGTCTGCAAATGTAATTTCTAGGGAACGCAGGTAAAAATTGCTTGATGATGCTTGAAATAGTCGCCAAACTCTTTTACGCCAAGGATTCATACATTTTTATTACACAATTGAAAACGACAATTTCATTACAGTTGTACTTCACATGGGTCCTTGCAGCAGTGAGAGCTCGTGGCGAAAATTTAGTGAGGCAGGAGTTAAACCAATTCACCAAACTACATTAAATTGCAAATTTACTCAGTGAAACCGGTTCCTTGGCGAGTTTAGGCTATAATGCAACTTATTTTGGTGAATTATCTTAGCTCTGCTTTACTAAAATAGCGCCACTGCCTCTGAGATGGGGATAGATGGATGGATGCTTAATGTGACCTACAAACTGAGGTAAGACAGAATAAGAGAAAAGGGAGATTAAGAAAGAATTTGAGAAAAGAGAGACTGATAATATTACCTGAAGTCGAGGGAAAAGTGCTGGAAGTACGTGTTTTACGCCACTGGGACAATGAAGGCGAATGCCTCCATAAGCACCATTGATGTACCTTTCATCACTTGCTTCCCACAATCCGTCCAATGTTTCTACCAGGTTAAAGCATGGGAACTCAAATTCAATGTCACCATCATTTTCACATTGCGTGCAAACGTGAATCGCTTCCAAAACCTACATAATAAATTACACAGGAAAAAAAGAGAAAAAACGTGTGAACAGATTGCAAAACCCATGAAATTAATCACAGCAGGAAAAAAAAAAAAGAAGAAAGTAACGTAAATGTTAAAATACATCTGCTTATAGCGGCATAGATTGTCTTCCAAAATTGGACCATTTTCAGCTGCTCATCATGCCTCCCCTCTCTCATTTCAAATAAAAAAATCACATTTCATAAGTACGTTATGATGATGATATACGTATGAATTGTAACTTTATTCTAAGGGAGGGTTGCAAGGTGAAAAATTGGAGATGGCCCATTTTTGAAGTCACGCTATTCCAGTACTTATTTATAAAAATCGACACATGTAATAGAATGAAATCGCTCAGATATGGTCACCCTGCTTTTATGGTCAGATAAAAATTCCCCGGCAGAAACTGATTTACAATAATGTATTTCAAACCCTTGCTTAGCGGTCACCCTCAGATAGGGATACGGATACAGTTTTCATGATTCATTCCATTAGACTAGAATCCCTGTATGGACAAAATACGTTTGAACTTCGATCTTCACGGAGTTTCTCACAACAGGAAAATAAGGATAAACAGGATAAGAGCTAGGGAAAATTTCCCCCTCCCCGCTTAAATTGACTCGGATTAGCTAGTTCAAATGACTAACAACAAAGACTGATAATAAATAAATCATATAGTGATACACTACGGGAAACCGATAAACAATTATCAATACAACATTACCGCTGTTAAAATTTATTATCATCATATACTTGACTATTGCACAGGTCCTGTAAGCATAGCGACGGAAAAAAGGTGTATTTTTAATTGCAAAATTAAATCCATTTCGAAGAAAGACTGGTGAGTAAAATCCACCAAACAGCTGTGACCAATTTTTTTCCAAAGCAAATAAATTTTAATATTTAACGCTTTGTTGTAAATTTACTTGTTACATTCAACAAATGCTTACGTTCGTTGTCTTAAACTTGTCTTACATGCTCAAAAATACATTTGAATCAGAATATTAAAATGATTGGAACGTAATATTTCAGCTACTTCATAATGATCCCACCCCCCAACCCTCTTTTACGGCCAAACTTACCTGTCTGGTGAATGACCGCTAATGAAGGGTTTCACCGTAAAAAGTTAACTGCTTTCCAATTTTGAGAACACAATGTGGAAATGAGAGTTTAAAGTTAAACTTATAAAAACATTTTTGGAGGTTTGATTAGTGTCAAATGAAAACAATAAAAGAAATGCTACAATTTGTCGTTATGGTGAAAATTCAGTTACTACGAAATTGAGACCAACCCCCTTTCTAAATGCTATTAAGACAGTGTATTCAAATTTTTGATTTAACAAAATAAATTTTTAGAAACTTAGTTATAATGAAAATTTTTGTTGAGCTTAATTTTCTTTTTCAATTGCATAAAGGAAAGCACTTCAAAAGCAGAGAATTCAAAATGAAAGCAATAAAGTATAACATGTTTGTTTTGGGAATAGCATTTAAGAAATACAGGTGCCATCTGAACCAATTTTTTTTCGCTCCTTCATATCCCTTTGGGAGAGTTCAAGTATTACATAAGCAATATTTTGGCCATTTCAACCCCCCCCCCCAATAAGCAAAAATTAACATTGGCTAACATAGGAAAATAAGACCAACAGGCAACAACCTCCCCACCCCCAAGGTGCTTACATAACATTTGAACGCTCCCTTTTCTACTGTTTCGTCTGTTCCACTGAAACTTGTTCCTGTGATTTGTTCCTTTCCCGCTTAATTTAAATTTGTTTTCAATTTTCAAGTCATATTTCATGAAATTATTTTAGGTAAATTTAATTATTATTTCATCAAAATTATATATGGTGCGGGTGAGAAATTCTTTATATGTTATATTTATGCAAATATTTTACGAAATAATAGCAAAGATTCCATTATATATAGCATAGACCTGTTCACAACAAAATATTTTAGCATTACAGTTGACTTCATTGTAATGAAACTATTTTGTATCAGAATATTATAAGATTTGTTTAAAATTAAATACATGGAAACGATTTAACATAAATTACGAATGGGATAATATAAGAAATTATGATAATAACTTGAAGTAAATCCAAAGCATCAGCATCAGGAAAAAGTAATTGCACATCATTTACGGAGTAGATACCGGTAACTCTAGCTTGTTCAATGTTTTCTTGGGATAACAGAAAGCCAATCACATTTATGCATAGCCAATTCGGATTAGTGATCACCATGTCTTGTACATCAGATTTCAAGTATAATACCTGTTTGAAAAAAAAAAAAGACATAAAATTGCTTTCCATTACTTAGCCATATATATTGATATGTAACTATATTTTGTTTCTTCAACAGATGAAGTTTGATAATGGGTACACTAAATTTTAATTACTTTTAATTTTAAATTGTCCTTTTGATGATTATATTATTTAAACAATAAATTTCTGTTTGGGTAGCCAGGGCTAGTCAAATCGCTATGTCAACTTTTTTCCCTAGTCTCCCCATAGGCCAATTGTTCACAATGCCTATACTTTGTATTCTTATTTATATTATACCTAGGTTTAATAAATTAAAAAAAAAAATCCCCCCCCCCCTTTACCGGCTATGATGGGACCCTGGCCATTTAATCAAAAAATTTAGATGTTCATAGAAAAAGAGTGATAAAATTCAACTTTTATGTCGAAAACTTATAAATCAATGAATTTTAAAAAATGGTTTTATCATCATTTAAACAAGAAAAATATGCAACAACAAAATACTGCAGGACTGTTTTAAAAATTAAAAAGAAAACTGAAAAAATATTAAAACAAAGAAATATTTATACATCGACCGAATTTTGAATGTGACTACATCACTAGGTATTAGATGGGGAAATAATGAAAGGTTAGTATTTAAAAAAAGTGACATTCTTGTTAATTTCTTAACAATTACCACTTCTTGAGTTTTCAGCAGTGGATGGATGGGGCTGGTTTAAGTGTCAGCAGATTAAAGCTGGACGGGTTAAAATGGAATCCACTGTACATATGAAAATAAAAGCGGCTCACTTCTCCCATAAGTTGGAGTTGCTGAATGAGTTCTTTCATATGTTCCTCACCAGCTAAAGGATTCACGTGAGAATGAACGAGATCCACGAATTCTTTCCAAGACACAACTGGAAAATTACTCATTGTTTTTCTCCAGTTGGGCAGCTGAAGAGTCACTGCTTCTAAAAATGCGGTGCTTTTGGGCAGACCCTAATGAAGAGACATACAAAAAATTAAACCATGTGATTGGGATACAAAGGAGGAGAATAAGATTTCCAACAGCCACGTTACCTGTGTCACCCTCTCCTTATGGGTGTTCAAATACTGTTTAAGGTTTTTCATAGGCGGGGAACCCACGATGTGTGAATCCACAACGAACACCGTATCATGCAAATCGAAAATGTGATGGAACTTCAGCAAAGCCACCTGCAACACAGAAGTTGCCTCACTGCTCACGTATTCTCCGCTCGCAGAGTGGCGGTGGCAGTTGGCAACATCAGCATGTGTAGCAAGAAGAGCAACTTTAGTTGGCTTTGCACTTTTACCACAATGACCTAATTTATTACAATGATCTAAGTCAGTTATCACAGATCTAACGAGAGAACCCTCTAACGTGCCCGATGGGGATTGGAACTACAGTAGGCGCTTTCTAAAGGTCTGAAAAAGTTATTAGACCCATGTCTAAGTTTTTTTTCAGAATGGCCATATATTTTGGAGATATGTCCGAAAATAGCCCTATTACAGACCTTGATGTCTCATGATTCCATGGATGGATTTTAATTACCTGTAACTTTTAAAACAGGTTATAAAAAGTCACTTGATACATGTTTCAGCAATTTTCCAGTAACACTCAAAATTTTGAAATATTAACTTTTAAATCTTGAGTAGGTAACACCGCTTGACATAAATATAATAAAAGCAATCAGACAACTTTGAGCGGTTTGTTAGATTATTAGTACATGAGCCGGCTTTCGGCTGCGCTAAAGGGCAGCCTTCATCAGATGTATACTGTGCGAATCGAACATACATTCATTTTATTGAACAACAGCTCATTTTATTTTTTTCCCCATTTGTATTCCTTAATTATATTATCTGCTGTATGTTCGTTTCGCTCCATATACATCTGATGAAGGCTGCCCTTTAGCGCAGCCGAAAGCCGGCTCATGTACCAATAATCTAACAAACCGCTCAAAGTTGTCTGATTGTTATTATTATGACTTTTAAATCTTGCTGCAAAACGAAAAATAATCACCCCTGTTTGGTAGTTTTTCAGTAAAACTCCTCATTGAAAATATTAAGCTTTAATAGTTTGAAAATGAGATATTTTACATATTGTGTATTTATTATCTACCCATGATAACCCAGAACTTGGTTATTCGAAACATTGCACGTTGCATGAAGGAGGTTGGTTTTTGTACGTCTTGTGAAGGTTTTTTTTTTTATTCAGAGATACATTCACCAACTGCAATTGATAATTGAAACTCTTGTTCGCACTGAATATTATTCTGACTTGCAATCCAAGTCTTTGGTTTTCACTTACATTAATCACCGAACATGAAGTAGGGTCCTCAATACCACATTTGTTTGAACTATTTCCTCATCCTCAATAAAATTGAGAGAGGAAATTAAAATTTCAAGTTTTTTAAAAAGCGCGAAATCTAAACATTTTTCTTCTTGAACGATTTCATTTGCATTACTTTCAAAAATTGAATACGCGTAGTTTACAATGTGTTCAAAATAGTGAAGAACAGTGAAGGGATTAATATCGATATTCATAATTTCAAATTACTGAAAATGGCAAAAATTTTAAATGCATGTCCTTTCAAAGCCCTATTAACTATCAAATAACAAACTCATCAAATCAATAAAAAATCATAATTGGTTTAAATCTAATTTGATTTTTGAAATTGATGAACGCATGATTTCTTTCATATTTTAAAATCAATATTAATAATATTTAGGAAGGTGACCCCTTAAAATACTCGCAGTACGATTGACGGAACGAAATCTAACGAACAAAATCATTTTTTTTCTGTACATAATATAATTATTGCTCAAATACGTCTCAACTCGTTTTGCTATATTTTCAAACAATTTTTCTCTTTAAACTTGTTTTGAATTCATTTATCGGAGGGGAAAATAACAATTATTATGCTCGCTTAAACGGCCAGAAAAGCCTACGTGATTTGTTTTAAATGTATTAGTAAAAAATATTATAACATGCTTTATAACTATTTTAAACTTTTAAATTCATTTCTTATTTACAGGCAGCAAAACTGCTCTGTACGTTAATACATATCTAGCAAGCGAACCTATCTGGATTTCGAACTAACTGTGCTGAAGCTTATATCTTCAATTCGGGCTTTTGCTGAAAAACCACCAAACAGGGGTTGATTATTTTTCCGTTTTGTCGAAAGATTTGAAGGTTAATATTTCAAAATTTTTAGTTTTACTGGAAAATTGCTGGAACACGTATCAAGTAATTTTCGATAACCTGTTTTAAAATCCGCAGATCATTAAAATCCATCCATGGAATCATGAGATATCAAGGTCTGTAATATGGCTGTTTCCGGATTTTGGTGAACCATATCTCCGAAATATAGGGACATCCTGAAAAAAGCTTGGACATAGGTCTAATACCTTTTCAAGACCTTTCGAACGCGCCTACTTTGTTTCCGATCCCCATCAGGTACGTTGGGTGTTCCCTCGTAATTCAATTACCACAATGATCTAAGTTATCACAATAATTTATTTATATATACACACACATTAAGTTTCAAATATAATCTACACAAATTATTAAAATGGTCCACGTGTTATAATACAATTTATAACATTAAAGAGATTACCATAACGTGATTCTTTTATATTATCTCGTATTTCCACAACTGACTTGCTAGAAGCATATTATTTATATGTATATTCTAAACATTTCAATATATGAAAGTAAAGTACGATCTACTCATGATGAGCCTATAATTAGGGAGTTTCTATAAATAGTGAAAAAATTTTGGATTTTGTTTGGGATAATAATTAAGGGCAATACAATTTAATCGCCTTTAGCGAACAAAACTTTGGCGGACCTTAGATTCAATGAATAAAAAAATGGAAAGATTTTTCAAAGCAAATGTTAAAAACAAAAACAAAAAAACCATATATGACCAAAGGCATATTTTTAACCGAAGCAAACACAAAATAGATTTTCCAGCCATTTGAAACTGGAGAATTTCTTAGAATTCTCATCCCTTTCAGAATGCATGATACAGAATTTATAATAAACACTCTTTTCGCCAATAGATTACATTGATGACTACGTATTTAATGGACCTAATATGCTGTTTATTAATTTTAAGTAAATACAAAGCTGGATATTGTTGTACGCACATGTGTTACCTATACAGATTATTTTCAATGCTTATAATTTTAAATTTCAGAAAGGATTAAGTGAGTAAATGCATGTAGGTAGCATGTTTGTTAGTCTCAAGCTTCTTACCATACATGGGTCTTACTATATTCCCCAGTAATAATATTATATCAGGTTGAATAAACATCACTAATAGAAATAATTTCTATTTGCTCATACACTTGATACGTCTTAAAGCTGCCTAATGTATTATCCATGGATGAAAACAATAACGCAACCTAAAATTTACAGCATGTTGACACAAGAGCAAGCTTATTGATTATTAAAGCTAGTTTAATAAACTTCAGTCTTTGGATGGACTGAGCCATGTCATAGGAAGATACAATGTATCTCAAATGAATAATAGGCTATATGTGGATGTGTGTCCCTAGGCAGTCCTACCTAAGTTGTAAATATTGGTTACTGTCTGATTACCAAAGTTTGGCAACTCTTGTTGTACAGTGTATGGTCTGTTTTCGGAGGGTCGCCATTAGTGGTAGGTTTCAAAGTTCATTTGGTTGAATTTTTATGGCACATGGGCACCAAAGGTCATCGTGTACCACTTAAGGCTCTGATTTCTCATCAGACTGCAGGTCCAGCTTACTAAGCTGCTTGACCAGTGTGATGAGTTTTGTAGCAATCCAACATTTCTATCTGGGTACTTTATTATTTTGTCAATAAGTACATTTGAGGCTGTTGAAGTCATAACCTAGAAGTTTTGAAAAATTCAAAATCGAGTTGGTGGCAGGTTTTTATCTTTTAGACACTGAAAAGTTTTTACAGAGAATTGATCACCTGGTAAGTAAGGCATTTCATGTAACTGAAAATCGTCAACATGGCTTTTACTGTTAATTTATTTTTAATCTAATTGAACATTTACCTTTCTTTTTTGTATGCGAGTGTGTAGAATCCAAATATGGATTTTTGGCCTTCGTTGGAACACGAAAAAAAATTTTTTTCATAGGAAAATAGGGTCAAAGCAAGGGTGCAGCTTCCAGATAGTAAAAAAGTAGGCAAAGCCTAGGGACCTAGACATTTTCTAGGTCTACCCCAATTTCACTTTTGTGCCCCAATTTTAATATAAGGTGCTCTCAAAATGATTTGTTGCACAAGGGTCCTGACACATTAACTACGCCATTGTGTGAAATGTAAGGGGTTCAGAGTAAGGTGCCAAACAGGCTTTCTGCTAATCGATAAAAAAATGTACGTACATGTGAATTTTGATTCTTACGCCTACATTAAGAAGTTAATAAACGTTCTATTACTTAATATGATATACAAAGGATGTTATTTTACACCCATTGAGCATTACCTAAAGGCTCTTGCGGTGGAATTCGAACTTGAAGGAACGTTAACCAAAATAGCACTTGTTGGACTTGGATTTCATATGGATCGGTAAGGTTAAAGACAACAATGTGCAGGCAGTTGGTATTTCCAATAAAGTTATCATACACCATATGGTAAGGGCGATGACCGGAAAATTCCCATATGCTGACATCACCAACACCTGAAAATATTTTCACACATAATATAATTAAATTTGTACAGTACTCACGTAAGATTATGATAATTGAATTATTGCATGCATGTTTAAAAATGTAAAGCATTCTAATTTCCGTGTTTAGCTGTATGAAACGTGAGTTTTTCCAGCGGTGCACATTTTGCACTGCAACACGATTAAAACATCTCAGTGCAACATATATGTTGCAGACACACATAACAGAAGTGTGTGATAGAGTGTGGAATATTCCATAGTGCAATTATAATTGAATAAAAAACAATCCGTAAAATGCAGAAAATATGCAGCTAAGGAAACAAGCCTTATTAATAACAACAACATACAGCAATATAATAAGCAATAGTATAATTAAACAGTTGAAAAATGCCCCTTAGCAATAATATAATAACAATAATGGTAAATGCAATATAATAAGCAAAAATAGTAGAACTGCATAAAAATTTATATCATCATAAGAATTATTGAGATATTGACTTATGGTATGCACTGAATATTCTAACAGGATTTTAGAAGGACTAATAGGTGCCAATAAGTTTTTTTTCTGTTCATGCTTAGTAGAAAATCATAAGATTTTGATATGAAATTTAGACTGTGATAATCCATTAGTAAATGTTGTTGTAGCACCATTAGAGTTGACGCCGGCAGAGAGTTGATATTGTTACCACTGGAAACTACTTTTCCAGTTAAAGTTTTACAGGCACTTACGTCCGGGTCACCAATTTGGCGGTGGCATGTGCGTGTTACTAAATGATATTTACAGATATATACATTGATCGCACCGAATGACACTAATTAATCCTTAACACATTTATTTATAACATTAACTATTAAAATATATTAACATGCTGAATAAACTACAGCACCAGCGTTCTCGTTAACATGTTTACAGTCTGCCTATCACGCTCGAAGTGACCAGCTACAGTTCTCATCCACTGATCCCTTCTTCTCTGTTCTGTTTCAGGATCTTTACCTTGTGGGTAAGAGGCGTATGTCCACTACCTGGACGCGACCATGGCGGTCGCTACAGTTTTATTACAAAGCTTTTCATAATTCCAATGATCATTTTCCCATCGTATAGCGAAATCTGTTACAATACTGTCCACAATGATGTCTGCCTAGAATGACGTTTTCCACAGTCCGAACGCCTATAGATTGTATCGGGTTAAACCTTGTCCATAATGATATCTTTTCCCGGTCCTCAGAACGTCGCTATAGACAGATTTCACTGCATAAGCAATGTAATTTTGTTTTGAAGTACAGTAAAACCGCTCTACAACAATATTATACAGACCGAGAAAAATTATCATTGTAGAGGGAGTTATTGTTATAGGGAGGGTTCATTATACAGTAAAACCTCTCTACAACACTATTATACGGACCAAGAAAAATTATCGTTGCAGAGGGATTTATCTTTATATCGTTGTTGGGAGGTTTTACTGTATTATGTAAACACTGACATAATATCAATTGCTTTGCTTTATAGTACAAGA
Source organism: Dysdera silvatica (assembly GCA_006491805.2). Classification (NCBI taxonomy): domain Eukaryota; kingdom Metazoa; phylum Arthropoda; class Arachnida; order Araneae; family Dysderidae; genus Dysdera; species Dysdera silvatica. Next base: position 36,212,567 of record QLNU02014176.1, on the reverse strand, counting down.
ACAGCTAAGATCATGCTGCGACAGGACCTATAGTCTACTACGACATCCAAACCCCACACTACAAGATAGTAGAAAAGTTACAAAGTTTCTACTGCCGTAGCAAAAGGCTTATATTGTTGCATAATTTATTTTTGCAAATAAACACACCAGGATTGGTTAAAACTCATGTATTTAGTTATTTTCACCATGCCCATATCCAGGGTAATTTTACAGGGGCTGGTCCCCAAATTAATTTGTAATAGGACCACAAAAACACATGTATTTACTTGTCAAACTTCTAAAAAATGGGAGGAAAAAAACTCCTAAACCTTGAATAATTATCAAAATTTTGACCACAAGATTTCGTTTTTTAGACCACTAATTTGAGGGTCTCTCCCTCTCCCAGTTTGAGCACCCATTGTATTACAAATGCCATGTCCTCTACCGTAAATGTTCTCGCATATTTGCATACATATTTTAATGTTTGACTTATTTTTATTTTTTACTTTTTTTTTTTCAAGGCAAACATACTATATATATATATATATAACGATATATGTTGCAATTGTATTCATACATGTTATATCAATACATTCTTTCAATCGATCGATAGGTACATGTTGTGTTTGTATCGATGCATACCATAACAGCCCCCCTCCCTCGAAATCAAATTCTGGCTATGGCCTTGATTTTTACCAATGTATGTGTCAGTTTTAATATTATTAAGTTTCACCAGTAGGTTGCATAACAGTTACTTCAACACTGTTGAAAACAAGTATTTTAAACTTTACACCAGTGTTGAAGTAACTATCGTTGAGTTTTAATATTCTATACACACCCTACTCCCACTATTTTGTATCAACATTTAAGCTGCAATAAAAAACAATTAAAAATAATTTCCTTAGTATGAGCAGTTTTGAACTCTGTTATAATATATAACCTTTGTTATATATAATAACCCAGCCATTACGCAGGGATCACACTCGCACCAATGCCATTCGTATCAGCTTCGTAGCAGGAAAATGGCATTGTCTATTTCGTAGCAACAAGAAAAAAAAAAGCCTTTGCACCAGTTTTGTAGCAGGTGAACACCAGAAGTTTATTATTTTGTACAAAAAAATTGGTTCGCACATCAGTTTCGTAGCAAGCAAAAAATACTTTAATCAAATGAATGTGCATGATAAAAATGAAAAGTAAAATATTTCATTGAAACAGTAAAACTTCATGCACATCAAGTTCTTTGTTTCGTTTTTTATAATTTTGAAACCTCTTCCCTGATTTCCTCTTGAGAAGCTAAAATTGTTGAAATACGCAAATTAGCTTTGGTCAACGAAATTTGTCCACTTTCGACTGCAGATGTATTTTTTCTTTGTATGTAAATTTATATGTTAAAAAATATGTTCGTGTATAATATTTCGCGCTCGAAGGTAGGTGGCGTATCAGGGAGAAATTCCTCTATTTTGATGGAAAAATACTAAAAAATGACCAACAGTCATTAATTACAGCACATTTACAAAAGTTTACAATTTTGCCGGTAGGTAGCGAATCAAAGACAAATCGCACATCAGAAAAAAATCACTCGTTAGTTAATCAAAATCGTCTTTTAAGTGAAATCGTTAATTTCGCTTTTTTTTTACGGAATAGAATTATAAATTACGTAAATTAATTAAATTTATTTAATAGGTAAATTTACTTTTAAATTAATCTACAAGCCTCTGCATGTGTAGATAACGAAAGCATAAGGGGGAAATATCCCGAAATATATGCCGCAAAATCTCGGCACAAATCGCACGCTATTTTTTAAAGTATGATGAGGAAATTTTTCTGAACTTTTAATAAAATGCTGCGAGTAAAAAGTGATTCAAAACGTGGTAAAAATTTAAAAACTTTCGATGCTTTGTAAAACAGCCATTCCTTACTACGAAAATCGAGCTACACTTGCCAATAAATTTTGTCTGCCGACTTTTTTTTTTCCTACAGCTGTTCCACAATCATGGCTGCATTTCATTTCGTTGTTTTAATCCAAATTTGAAGCAAGTTTCACATACAAAGCTGGACGTAAAAAATAAGAGAAACAAGTATACGAGCCGGAAACGTCGCGTCCAAACGTAAAGGCGCGAGCCATCTAGAAAGTGCGTTGTTGTTTTTACCAAAAAACCATAAAAAATGTGGATTTTTGTGAGGCTAATAGAAAATTGTACGTGAGGGCCTTGAATGAAGTTTTCCTTAGTTTTCTTGGTGTCGACCGTAATACAGTAAGGTGGAGTTAAAATCCGTACAAACTACGGAAAATCCGTAAAAGTTGGCATCTCTGGACGCGGAAACGCGACAGGAAAAGCTATTTTCTCCTGTCGCCTGAGGTTAGTGTTTTCTAGTCAAGTAAATATTATGGAATGGAAACAGTGGTAAGAATTTTTCGCAGTCCATGCACATGCGCAGAAGGCGGAACTGGTACTGTTTCTAGACGCTAGTAGCAAATAACTAGTTCATAAATCGTCGTGTGACGTGGGTGCTATTGGCGAGATTTAGCGTCAACGACTTGGAGAAGAGAATAAATATCACACAGTATAACCAATAATGATGTAAGCTAGAAAAATGGCCCACTTTGTGAAATAAATAAGTGATTTTGGCGCAAAAACGGACAAATTCATGCTTTTGTAGCAGCATTTACGATTTGGCGCAGGCGTGTGATCCCTGCATTACGTCAAATTCGAAAGCGTCCTTGCAAGCCTCATAGAAATAACGTTATTAGCGGGTTTCAATAGATATTGAACCCGCTATTGCTTTTTCTGCCTGTCTATACGCAATAAAAGGACAAGGCAAAGGTCTTCCGTAAATGCAATAATGATGGCTATTGTTAACGTTACAAATCTACCGAGTTACTTGAGAATTAGAGAGTTGCGGATTAGAGAATTGCGGATTAATGTTAATTGAAACCCGCTAAATTTAAATATCGATTTTAGACGATATCGTTTAACATTAGTTAAAGTAAATAGGTTAAAGTGTATTAACATTTGAAGGAAACACTGATATTATGCCAAAACACTGAATAGTCAATTACTGCTTTCCTTTCAAAAAATTTAATGTGCATGAAATTTATTATTTTATATTACAACCACATTTATTACGTTGTCATATTTAAACATTAAATTTCCGATTTCCAGCTTGTTCTCACAATATCTCTTTCGTAATTCAATTTCTAGCTTACCCTTTCCCAAAATGGGGAAGATATTAAAATGGAAGTATATGTATGCACCAGTAATAACCATTTACGAAATTTAATATAATCTAATATTTAAAATCATTTATTGGTTATAGCATTAAAATTTTGGTGTCCCCTTGAAAGCTGTTATAACCAAGTTTGTATTCTCTTACCGGATATATTGACTTGCTGTGCCTCAATTCCACGAGTGTATGTTTCCAAATTTGTTTCAAAATTGAGTGAAGGCTCATCTCCAGAGCTGTTGAGTTCAATACTGGATTTGTTGGACTGATCACCTAGAAATAATTTCAATAATAATAATTTTAATTGGAATAAATTACAAGGCCCCAAGGAAGGAATTACATTCTGAAGTCAAATACTAGTAACAAAGCAAATGGAAATAGATCACCAAGCTTTCAGATGCATCAGCAACAATCCTTCATCAGAAGTATGTTATCCCTTATGAAGGACTGTTGCTGACGCTTCCGAAAGCTTAAGTGATTAATGTCATTTCTTATTTTTTCAGTGTTTAACTTTTTGTATAAAAACAATTTTAGTAATTTGCACACACTAAAACCAAACATGGCAGAAACAAGGATTTATTATAATGAAACACACACATTTCATTCACAATGCCACAAATCGTATAAGATTTCGTTTAGATAAAATGTCAATGTCAATAACTAGATTTATTTTATTTGAAAAAAATAAATAAATAAAGAGTAATTTAAATCTGTAATTAACTGCAAAAAAATTACATTTTCTTGTTCTGGTCACCATGGGTGAGAGAGGACCAGCTGTTTTCGAACGTCGAAACCAGGAAGTGAAATAACCACATTTGAGAGATTCAATGAAAGTACTTTTTCCTACACCGCTTTGACCAAAAAACTTAATTTTTATTCTGTTTATGGGCTGAGAGGACGGAATGAGTTCAGAAATGAAATCATCTCTCATCTGAACCTGCAAAATACAAAGATTTGAATATATAAATATTAAAAACATTAAAAATATACATTACCATAAATATTGCCATTAATATACTAATATTGATGATGGTAATAATCATCACTAACAAAATTCGTTTTACACATTTCTATTACTTATTCAATCATGTCTCCTCTGCCATGTCATGATGCGGATATCAGTTAATAGGAAGAGAGATTAGATTTTGTGTTTATATATTGTCGCTGATGTTAAGAGCTCTACTGACTTTTACGAGGTAAGAATGAAAAAGCAGTGGTGTTATGTGAGAATTTTTTTTATAAACAATCATTTACATGCTTAACCAATAAGTTAAACATACTGAGATAGAAATTTAACATTTAAAAAATAGATATGAAAGAGATAGAAATTTAACATTTTAAACTTTGGGCTGAGAATTCAGCCTATTGAGTTTGTGTTCAAAAATTGTAATTCTATAATACTTTTAGATTTAGTATATGTTTCAAAGAAATGGACAAGTAGTAAATTTACTATGAGTAACATGAATTAAGTGGCGTGGAATTGAGAACAAAAATAATAAAGAAAAAGACTGCATCTTTTATGGCAGGAACATTCTGAAAACTCAACTGGCGATAGTCATCTTTCATTCTATGAAGTTGCTTTTCATGCGAAAAGTTTTTAAAATTGAATTTGAAGTGGTGTTTCGATACTTCTAAAAGCAACAAAAGTTCTGACTCAGCAATCAAGAGCTTGTCAATATACATTATAGATGCGGAGAGCTTTTGTATTGAGTGACTGATTCCCAATTTCTTTTTCTGCTTGGAAACAGCAGGGTGTGTCAGGAAATTTTATTATCTGAAGTAACTATATAAAATTGCATTTCTCCCCCCCCCCATTAAACAAAAAATGTTAATTTTTAACACTTCTATTTTAAATTATTGGTTATACATGTAGACTTTAAGTAACACATACACGTTTATCTAGAACTATAATACATTCCTAGGTTACTTCACTTGATACCCACTTAAACTTCTAATCCAACGCAACTGTCTTGTTTTCCATGCACTCGGTATGTTCGGGGGCGGACTGGGCCGCCGGCCAACAGGCCCCTGCGCCTTCATAGGCGATAGGTCTTGCACCTTAATGACAGGGTTGGCTTTCTGCCGGCAGAAACTGGTTTTAACCGGCAGAAAGTGGGAGAAACTGGCAGAAACTAATAAACATACTCACAAGTATATATTTTTAATAGAATAATTTAATGTATTATAAAGCTTTACATTAATTAGTGAAATAAAGTATTTTAAAACGTTGAAAAAATACTCAGCAAATGAAAGATTTGTTACGAAAACCATCTTTGGAATGCCACAACATTGAACTTATTTGGCCTATTTAGCCTTACTTATCTTCCCTACCTCATTAGACTTTTGGCTATAAAATAAAAAGCAACAGCATTGGCAGACTGGCTACAAGAAAAAATATCACTGGTCAATCAGACAATCTATATTATAGGCAATGAAACACTTTAAGTCTGTTGTAAATAACATTGACAAGTTTCTGCCGTAGAAGTGGCAGTAACTGGCAGAATCCTAAAAAATAACTTTCATGCATACAAACCTTATTAAAGTACCACAAATAACAGAGGAAAATTCATTTTAAGGCAAAATAAGTTTAGTTATGATGTTTACAAAATTTATTCAAAGGTTTCATCATAGAAAATTCACCATTCAAGACCAGGCTTATCATTTCCACAAAGTAGTCTATAGCAAAAGACAAGTTTTGCTGCCGTTTCCATACCCACGCAATTTCTTAACTTATTGTGAATAAAAGTAAAGCTTGAGAACATTCTTTCGAGCCCAGCAGAACTTTCAGACAATGTCATCAATGTGTAAACAAAAGTTATGAAATCTTCATTTATAGTAATTTTCTTTAAACTAGACCATCATGTGGAAGCCGAAACATTTTCTAAGACTTCATTGGAGTAATACATTTCAGGAAAAGGGGCTGATTTTGCTTGAAAAGCTATGATGTAAGGCACAAAATTTGGATTAATGTCATTAAGAAATTTTTTATTAACGTTTTCTTCCTGCTCATATGACAATTTAAATCCCATGTACTTTGATGGAGCATATAAGCTAAAATGTGATGCCACGTTATTGCCTGATTAAATCTACTTTTAACCTTTGCTGGATTAATTTCCATGAGATTATCACCCACCAGATTTAACCAAATTTCACAAGTATATGCAATAGTACAGTCATCTTTTTGAATCTTATCAAGGGCAATAGGTTTTAACAGCTGTAACAATTTTTTTACCTCTTTATTAATCATCCGATTGTTTATGACTTGGACAACTATCATCCATATCATCTTCATGATCTGCAATTACTTGTAAGTAATATGGACGATTCCTTATGAATGATTTCAAGCAATTCACCTGACTGTTCCATCTCGGATTGCCAGGTATTTGTGGCTTCACAGTATTTGGATATTTCTTCAGTCAAGCACTTTATCTGTGATGATTTCTGAAATACTCTTGAACAGACACCACATGCTTCACAACAGATTCTGCTGCAATATCTTGTCCAAGAAGGTTAAGAATGTGGGCTGAGTACCCATGCGTTATAACTGATGGATTCTCTTCATGAAGCTTCTTTTTCATTAATTCCATTTTATTCTCATCTGTTACAAGAGCTTTCACTTTACATTTATATTCCTTTTCTACTTCTTTTATTGCTGCCTTGGCTAAATTGGCGCAGTAACCTGAAGTTTTTCTCTCAGACCCTGCATTTACAGAATTAAAGGAGATGCATTCAGTACCAGTATGAATGCAATTAGCGACAACTGGTTCATTGTGGATGTTACTCCAACTATCTTGAATTAATGCAACTGTTTTACCACTGACTTTTTCAAATTCTGATTGTAATTCATCATGTACTTCATTTAGTAGGTCTCCAACTAGCTGTTTTCCTTTTGGAGGTGTGTAACCTGGTCTTAATAAACTGATATTTATAAAGGCCGGATGCCCACTCGACACGAATGGAATACTGCAACTGTAAAAAAAACTTCGCAACTGCCACATCGAAAGTCTTTTTCTCCTTAAAACTTGTTTTAATAACAAAATTTTTCATACTGGCCTGACTTGTTGAAGGCCTTTCTCCAAATTCTCTTTTTCCGTCTTGTCTTGGTTTCTTTGAAACCAGAGTTAAGTTTTCTTGTATACCACTGGGTACTTCTAAAATTTCTATAGCAACGGGTATCTACTGCTTACTACTGTTGTCACAACTGCAGTTTTTCTGGTATTCTTTCATTCTGTAAGGTTTGGCACTAACAGTTTTCTTGTAGTTGATACATCCAACTATTAACTTATTTACTTCTCTCTGCACATAAAACCCCCAAATTGGATCTATTGGCCTACCACCTTTAGAAATAGATAACAGCATTAACAGATATCAACAAACTATATTAAAAATGTCTTTCTGCCAAAATGTCTCTCTTTAAACAAGGAGTATTTCTAAAACATGGAAGACAAGCCATGATTAGTGACTAAAAAAAATTGTGGTTCATTTGCTGTCTTATATCTTAATAACTACTAGTGCAAAAGCCTGCCCATTTCCTGTTTTCATAGACTAGTTGGTGCCAGTGTGCCTGAACACTGGCACACTGGCACCAGTGTGCCTGAACTGTAGGAATGGAGACAACCTCATCCGCTAGCAAATAGTAGATTCATTACGTTATCTTAAACATTAAAACTAGCACTGATCCTAGAGTTTACTTTACTATAGTAGCTATCTCTGTCATTACTAGCTGGCTCTATTACCTCTTTTATTATCCAAATATAAACCAGACTTTATAGCCAATCTACCACACACGCTGCTTCTTATTTTATAGTAGAAAATTCAGTAAGATAAAACAAAACCAATAAGACTAAATTGATCTAATAGGTTAATGTGGATTTCTAGAACTATTTTTGTAGCAAACCTTTGATTTACTCCAATTTTTTTAAAAATTATAGTAAACAATTTTAATTAAATATATTATTAATGCAATGCTTCATAATATACTGAATTATTATAATAAATATTTAATATTTTATTTAATAAATGATACAATAATGTTTTAATTACTTTTATTAGTTTCTGCCAGTAGAAATCCCACCTTGGTTATAAAACACTCAATATCTGTTTCAAAATATTTCAGAAATTATTAGACATGGCGCTTGGCTGTAAGAATACCCAAATGATGTGAAGTCACATATGCTCTGCGATATAAGGTAGAACAGTAAGGTGATTGCTTGGAATCATTCAGAATCACCCATATTACTTTGCAAATCATAAAAAAATATGCAGGGTAAAGGAGCTGTTCAAGTCATAAATAATCAGATGATTAATGAAGATGTTAAAAACTTATTGCAGCAGTTAAAACATACTGCTATTGTCCTGTATAAGATCCAAAACGACGAGTGTTACATTCAGGGTTGGCTTTCTGTGGGCTGAAGCTAGTTATAACCGGTTTTAACCAGAAGAAACTGGCAGAAACTGATAAAAGTACTTAAAACAGTATTGTATTATTTAGTAAATGAAAGATTACAAATATATATTTTTATTACAATAATTTAGTACATCATACCAATTATAAAGTCTTGTATTAATTATTTCAATAATTAAAGTATATATTAAAATAAAAAAATACTCCAGGCCAATCAAGGATTCGTTAAAAAACATCTTTTGAAGGCCATATTATTTAACTTACTTGGTCTATTTCATCTTATTTACCTTCTTCACCTTATTAAACCTTTAGCTATAAAATAAAAAGCAAAAACACTAACAGACTGGCTGTAAAAAAAAGCCTCAATGGTTTAAGACCAATCAGATCAGCTGTGTTACAGCCAATGAACTACATTTTTATTTTAAGTCTGTTTTAAAACATAGGGTATCTGTTTAGAAATATTTTAGAAATCATTACAGACAGGGTGCTTGGCTAAAGGAATACATAAACACTGTGAGACTACAAATACCTGGCAATAGAAAATAGAAAAGTCAGGTGGATAGCTTGGAATCATTCATATAACTTGCAGGTCATGAAAATGATATTAGTGATAAGGGAGATGTTTAAGTTCCAAGTAATCAGATGATTAATAAATATGTTTGTTTGGTTTTACGGCTCAAAGACTACAGTGGTCATGCTGCGCCGGGACCTACTGTTTTCCGAGGAATCCGAACCTCTTAAGGCCTAGGGAACCAAACCCCGGACTACAGTGAGCAGTGCGATCTTTATGAGATCTCTGAGTAAGCGTTCTTTTTGCACTGCTGGGAGTCGAACCCGGATTAGCCGCGCAATAGGAGAACGCGTTACCACACTGCGCCACCGCAGGGCAATAAAGATGTAAAAAGACTTGTTGCAGCTTTTAAAATCTATTGCTATTGCCCTGTATAAGTTTAAAAAATGTAACTGTCCTACTGCAGATGCTTGTGAAATTTGATTGACTAATAGAGATAATCTCAAAAATGAATGAAAAAAAAGGGCAAACAATAGACTTAATCAGGCAATAACTCAACATCATATATGCCAGTTTATATCTTCACCCAAAGTACATGTGATCTAAATTGTCACAGGAGCAGGAAGAAAACACTATGAAATTCCTTAATGTCATTAACCCAAATTTTATGCTTTACGTTATAGCTTTTTGAGCAAAACCATCTCGTTTTCCTGAAACATACTACTCCAGTAAAATCTTAGAAAATGTCCCTGCTTCTATGTGGTGGTCTAGTTTAAAGGAAACAACTATAAATGATGATTTTGTAACTTTTGTTCACTCAGTGATAATATTGCCTGCAGTACTGGTGGGCTTGGAAGAATATTTTTCTTATGCTTTTCGTCTATTCATAATAAATTAAGAAATTGTTTGAATTAGGAAATGGAAGCAAAACTGATCTTTTGCTATAGACTGCTTTATCGAAAAGATCAGCCTGAACTTAAATGCTAGTGAATTTGCTATGATGTAACCTTTGAATAAATACTATACACATTGTAGCGAAACCTATTTTACTTTAAATAAAATTCATTCCCTTTTGCAAGTTGGGGTATTCTGATAAGTTTTTAACACATAAAATAATTCCTGGGTTTCTGCTGGTTATTGCCACTTTCGTGGCAGAAATTAGTCTTTGCCATGCCGGTTTTAACCGCTTTGGCAGAAACTTGCCAACCCTATTTCATGGGCCATAGGACTCGCGCCCTCTGATAATCTAATGTATGCACCCTTTGAGAGGACCCAGTCCGCCCCTGAGAAATGGTCATGTACTGACAGAGTACAAACTTTTATAGCAGTTTTGTTTTGTCACCAAGTCCAAAGACGTTCGCAACGCATCGAAATCCAATTTTTGCTTTATTGTCACAAGGTATGATAATATGTTGCATGATATAATGCAGGATGTGGATAGGAAACCACTCATGACAGAGAAAGTTTCTAGTGAAGTTAATCAAAATAATAAATTAAAAAAAATAGCATACATTTCGGAGTCTGTTCAAGAGGTCACCCATTTCAGTATAGCCTTGAGCAAGAGCAGTGATTTCTGCAGCAATTCCATCCTACAATTACACCAAAATTTTATTAATACATAAATAATTGCAGAACGTGGGTAACATTTAATAATTTATAAATAGAAACTTAACATTCAGTGAAGCCCCTCTTAATAGACACCCCCACACACACACAGTCACCCCGTTTCAAGGTCAGATAAAAACTCCCTGGCAGAAACTGATTTATAATAATATATTGCAAACTCCCGTTTAGTGGTCATCCTTAGATACGAACGTGTGGATAATGTTTCCATAATCCATTCCGTTAGACTAGACTAACGCAAGTTATGGACAAAATACAAAATACGAATTTTGGCCTTCACTTGAGGTATTTTTCACAACAGGACATTAAGGATGAACAGGATAAGGGGGAATTTGCCCCCCCATTAACGAAGAGTGGCAGTTAACTTGGATTCAGTGATTCAAATAACTAAGTGATACACTGCTTGAAACTAATAAACATTTATCAATATAAAAAAAAACTGTGACAGTTCAAATTTATTATTATTATTTGCTCTACACAGATCCTGTACGCATAATGACTACTACGTACGCCGGGTGTTGTAATTCCCTATTGGGATGCAATTTTGAATATCTATATGAAGTTATAGCTCCATAACTCCCCACTTCCTATAAAATTGTAACTTCTATTATGAACTTTCTGCATATACCTATGGTAATGAGGGAAACGAGATGTATTTAATCTCTCAATTAAAAATAGATTTCGAAGGACTGGTGAGTAAAATCCCCCAAACATCTATTGATAATTTTTTTTCCAATGTAAATACGTTTTAATATGTAACATTTTGTTGAAAATTTACTTGTTACACCCAATAAATGCTTATGTTAGTTACCTTAAACTTGTCTTATGTGATATATTAAAAAATAAAAAAGTAAGTTTTTAAACGAAGTGTTTTTTTCTTTTTCTGTTTATTACTGGGTACAATGACCAAGTTAGGTTTTTTTCAAACCTTTTGTCATTGTTTTCCTCACTGCATGTAATGATTATTTTGTAAAGTAGGTTTTCTATATATAATTTGACCACAAGCGAAACAAATTTTTGACGGATTGAAATGCTTAAATGATTGAAATGTAATATTTCAGCTATTTCAAAATGACTCTCCACTTTACAGTCACCCCCTGATACACATAAAATTTTCTGTCTGGCAAGTGTCTGCTAATGAGGGGTTTCACTATTCTACGTATATTAATCTCGAATATTTTTATGATTTTTACTTGCATATTAATTTCATATTCAACCACTGTTTATTGACCACTGCATGTAGGTCTCTCCAAATGTCCCCCCCCCCTCCTACATATCTATTTTGAACACTTTGCATTCTACCCCCCTCCCCTCAAATATAACCCCCAACCTATTTTTTTTTATTTCGTCCACCCATTCTGTCTGGGGATATTTCCTCAGCTTTTGATGTTCTTTTGGAATTTGGTTGAGAATTTCAGTTATTTGGTTCTTTTTATGATATGCATGATTCATTGAAATTTTATTTTTTTCACTGATGAATTTTTTTGATGATTTTTCAACGATGTCCTTCATGATTGATTGTCCTCAATTGACAATGAAATCCATTTTTTCTTTTGATTTTTCATCCAAGTATTTCTTTTTAACTTCTCTTACTTATTCCATAAGCATGCATCTCTCTATGCTTCTTTGGATTGTTTGGAATTCCCTTACTGCTTTTGTCATTAGACTTCATATCTCTGATCATGTACAATGTATATCCACCTATATACAAAAAGATACCTTATTCTTTTGTTCGACATCACATCCGGCCAAACACAAGCAGCGTACAACTTCTGTATGTCCATTTTTAGCAGCCAAGTGCAATGGAAATTGTCCTACCTAAGTACACACATAAGAATTAACAACCCACTTATAACTTTATAATTATAATATGAACTGATTCCCAATTTTATATATATAAAAAAGTAATATACCTTATTTGCTACGTCCACCTTACAACCAAATGCACATAATGTCTGGGCAAGTGGTAACAGGCCTTCTTTGGACACAATGTGAATGGGAGCCTCTCCATGCTAAAGGAAAGAAATTAGATTTCAGAACAATCACTTAATTTCCTCTAATTAACATTCTTGCAATGAAGGAAATGCATATATTGTATAATAAAAATTACCTTTGAATAAATGTGATACGTTTTAATTAAAAAAATAATTTCTAATTAACATAAAGAACCTTCGCATATTTCGCATTTTTTTGCCTGATGCTTTTCCTTTATTGGTAGTAAACTTCGTGTCGCGATAATGATAAACTATTAACATTTCAAAGACTGTAAATTTTTATCACCATAGCTGATTATGTGGTAATATTAAATGATAAATTGTTTCTTATATACGAGATGTTATTACCCTTCAGAGTTAGCACAAATGCCAAATGGGCGGCACACAGGGCCACTGGGGTATTTTTTTGTAAATTTCTCGTAACGAAAAGAATGATTTTACAGTACCTGGTGGGAACTATGGAAATTTTTTTTTTGCAAGCAATTAAAAAAAACAAAAAAACCTGCCCTGGTGGCACTGTGTGCTGACATTTGACAATTGAGCTATCCCTGTAACAAGTAATCTCTTACATATAAAACACAATTTATCATTTAATATTAATATTTAGTTAACCCAGATTTCAATTCGGATATACATATATAATTGGGGTTATTGTATTTTTATTCAATTTCTGAAAATTTATGTAAAACAGAGATGTTAAAATGCATATTTCATAGAAAATTTTGTATGCTTATAATAAAAAATAGAAAAATAGATATAGATTGTTAAAAAAATGAAATATTTTGTTGCAGAAGTTCTTTAAATATATAAAAAGGTACAATAAGTAAAAATAACATGAAAATACTTTGAATAAAATATTGCTAACATATTTCAAATGCCTTTTACAAAACCAAAAATATTTAAGCTATAGGGACTCATTAATCAACGATAATTGATACATGAACCCACATTTCCAAAAGGTTTAATCATGATTTAATGTTCACAATTTTGTTTCCCCGCACATACGCTTTTCCCATTCAGGATCCAGATGGACCGACTCATCAGCGGTTCGCTCTGTTTCCGGCGACGGAAAAGACATTGGCTGCAGGCGACGATTGAGTTTAGTGTACAACACGGTACGGCGCAAAAATAACTTAATTGTATTTCTTCAAACTCCTTGATAAGTGTTTCCTGGTTATAGGTACCCCTACTGGACATGATGATTACGACCCTCCGAGTGTGACACCACGAACCCTTGAGTGGAACAGCAAATGCGTGAGATTAGTGTTAAGGGGTAACAGAACATTTTGTGTATGAAAGGTGGAGCAACCAATAAGAGCATTGCGAGTGTAGAGATGATAGAGGCGAACCTAAATGACACTCTTTAGGTAGGATTCCTGGCAGAAATGGTCACCTGCAAATGATGGGACATTCATAATGTCTTATAATAATAATGTCAATTCCTAATCGTAACAATTTAAGTTATTTTGCTATGTGATTGTAAATAATTTGTGTAACGTAGAGACATGCTGTCTAAATAGTTCATCTGTATCTTGGTATTTCTGACTCAATTTCGATAAGGTTCCAGGGTAACAATCCACGTGAGTTGACGTACGAGCTAAAACCCTTCTGATATAACTTATAATCTATCGGTGATATTATGGAGTCTATCACCGCTCCATCGTTCTGCAATCCGTCATAGAACGATAACCAAATCTATAAATGTAGAAACTGCAATTGGTAACCCTACAAAGCTAAAAAATATCAACAGAATGTAAAATAAAATGCAAAAATTGATAAAAAAAACTTACAGTATCGACAATATCGATATTGCATCCAGCATGGAGTAATAATATGGCAACTGACAAATGATGGCGCTTTAATGCTAGGTGTAGAGGTGTACAGCCATGCTGAAAAAAAATTTTTTTTTTGTAATATACTGGTGCTCAAAGTTGAAGCATGATTATACAATTTTTTTTTTTTTAAGCATGATCTCCCTAAAATGTCATAATTTACAGCATACACAGTACACTTAACTTAAAGCTTATACAATAGTTTACAGCATATGTGTACAATAACTTACAGATGTGGTAGAAAATGTAGTTAAATTTGTTAATACACAAATGCATCAACTTCAAAGAAGAAAATATTAGTTTCAAAAATGGAACGAAGAAACGCTGGAAGACATACATGCCTTAAAGCATATGCCCCATTAATACTTTAGTAAGCCCTCATAGCAAACCTAATATTATGTTTCTCTCCATAAAAGCAGTCACATTCTCCTTAAACTTTTAGAAATATCTATTAATGACCCATTTTCACTCACAACACTGCCCCCTTCCTTACTTTTTTACCTTTCCTGCACTCTGGATTAGACAGGAATTGGATGCGAAAAAGCTTTACGACAGCTAGCAATTTTGTGACGCTTTACCGCATAATTATGACTTATAAAACAAGATGTATTAGATGAATTCATTATTATTCAATGTATTCTATATCATAATACATTCCAATTATCGGAATTGGGTTCCATGCTATTTAGTTCCGATATTTGAAATTTTATTACATGCCCATTATTTACAAATGTATAATTTCTTACTTTGTCAACAAGATCAGGATCTGCACCAGCTTCTAAAAGGCATCGGACACTGTCCACTTGCCCTCGAGCAGCAGCGCAATGCAGTGGTGTCTCCCCTTCCTGAAATTCATTACAGTTTAAACATATATGACTTTCTAATGTAATATATATATATTAGGGATATTAATAATGTAACCAAGTACAGTAGAGCCTAGTTAATTTGAACTGATTAGAATCAAGACTTGTTAAGATTAACTGAATTCTTTACTGTGGAAATTATTGTACGCCATAAGTGTTTGATTTTTGTGTGTTAGTGTGCATGCATAGCAGATAATAAACAATGGGTGGGTAACACAAAAAATTTCCATTTAATCCATTGGCATCATACTACGTTGTTTGTTTACATCTTCTCAGTCTGCTGCCATACAGCCAATTGAAAAAATAAAAATTTAGATTTTTGTATCAGCATGGTTCAGATTGAGACAACTGTCTGTTGTAAGATATTATTACCCTTCCCAGAGGTAACATAATTGCCATATAGCAGTCACCACAGAAAGAAGCCTCCGGGGCAAGTTTACGTTTTGTAGGAATAATTATACATAGTAATTCTGGCACCCATATTTTTAGCTCAAACTAGAGCTTTTTGTTATAGGAGAAAAGAGGATCGCCAGCAGACAGGATCTCCATTAGGCCAGAATACCACCTTAACTGCTAGGCCATGGAATGGGGAATGAAGCTCCCTTTTATTTATACAGGTTGTCTCCTATAACAAAAGCTCCTAATTTGAGTTAAAAATAATGGGTATCAGAATTATCACATGAATTAATTCCCAAAAAACCTTGCTGACCTCCTTTGTTGACCACTATGTGGCAAGTGTGTTATCGCCAAGGAAAAGGGTAATCTCTTCTAATCTGTATATATGGGAAAAAAAAAGCTTCATTCCTCCTCCTCCTCAATGGCCTAGTGGTTAAAGTGCTTCAGCTCAAAGGAGAGACCCTAGTTCGAATATAGGTTGGGGACAATGCCTCTTTCTCCTATAACAAAAAGCTCTAGTTCAAACTAAAAAATGTGAGTATCGGAATTATCACATACTGTATTTATAAGTCTCATATTCTTATCTATATTTACTTGGGCAATGTAGCATAAACAGTATTTTCTGTGTCTTATTTTTGTATGGTGTTTGACATCATTTACCCCTTTTGCATTTAAATCATCCTTATTTTTATGGTATGTCAGGATTTTAACCTTCAAAAGAAGAATTATGTCTGAAAGGCAAGCAAATGTCAGTGATGGTCAAAAATAAATCCGCAAAAGGTAATGTTGATCCTTCTGATGTTCTCTGACATGGAAGACCTGCACAGTTCGACAATGAAGCTTTGAAAGCCTTGACAGAATCAACTTCAAATTTAAGCATTCAGGAATCACTGATTAAGTTTATATATTTACGTAATCAACAGTGTAAAGACATTTCTAGGAAATTAGAAAGGTTCATAGACCGCGCACATGGAGGCTTCACACGAACTTTTTTACACCAACATGGAACAAAGATTATATACAGCAACAATTACGTTACTAAGAGCGAAGTACGCCATTCTTCAACAGAATTGTAACTAGACATGCTAAATATATTTCTATACCAATTTAAAACAGAATTTTTAAAAAACTGTCTTTTTCCAAATAATCAGTTCCATGTTCAAGTACCAAAATAAATCTTTTGTATATATTTATAATCAATTATATTGTGGATTTATATTGATTAAACCAAGGAAACGAAAAAATAGTTTTAAAATGAAAAAAAAAAAAAAAAAAATTGCACCTTATTCTTTAAATTTGACCCACTGCTATTTTGACACAAAATTTCAGCTACCTTCGGAAAACCATGCCACACAGCAACATGGAGAGCTGTTTCACCATGCTAAAGGAAATAAAAATACGTACAATATTAGATAAACTAGACTATTAATAATAATAAACATTAAATAATTTAGATTATAATTTACAACATTAGATAATTTCAATAATTAAAAATTTACATGGTAAATTAAAAAATGTACCACATTTACTGACAAATTTCAAAATTAGTTTACCTTTCAACAATCCCTGTTATTTAAATATTCCATGAAAATACATAAAAAAATGGATCTATTTTCAAGGGATTCAATTTCTAATTAAATCTAGAATGATTACAAAGTTTTATGCTTTTCATGGAGGGGGCAGATTTATCTCCCACCCTCCCATCTCTGATATTCGTTAGTCAGAGAAATTTCTGCAACCTTACATGTAAAATGTGTTACTGGTTTGCAGAACATTACTCGATTAAGCACTTTTGTATAGAAAAATTAACAGTGATTAAATTTCTCACTTCATCTGTTTGATTGATACTGCAGCCGTTCTGACACAAGAATTCCACAACATTAGTATGGCCATATCTTGACGCTACATGCAAAGGTGTTTCCCCCGCCTGTAAGCAAACATTAATAGTTTCTAATAAATTAAATACATAATTAAATATAATTTAGAATAATACTATGGAGTATAATATACTACAGAAATACTCAGCTACCAATTACTGTATTTCAATTCTAAATATCACGTTCTCGTTAATGCAATAGACTAAATTTATAATTTTACGACATCTGTAGCCAAATGGTAACTTTACAGCAATTTCTTTTCCTTGATAAAGATCTGTTGAATGGATAAATCTTTTGCTACTATGCACAAAAGGGTGAAGTATGAGAATTTATGAAGGAGTAAGAATTCAAGGAACAGTATAGGAATTAAAATGGAGAATTCAAGGACCTTTATGGATAATTTAGGAAAGATGTTTATATTTTTATGGTGCATGGACAGCACAGCTTCTGCTGTGTCAAGATCTGCAGTTATTCAAGGAATCTGAATGCTTACTGCCCAGGATACCAGGACTACGGCGAGCAGAAAAACAGCATGTGTTTTACAATACCGTTAGGAGGCAAACTCAAGTTAATCAGGTTTTACAGTGCAAGGGCAGCAAAAGTTATGCTGTGCCGGGATCTACAGTTATTCAAGGAATCCTAATCTTTACTGCCCAGGATACCAAACTCCAGACTATGCTGAGCAGAAAAACAGCATGTGTTTTACAATACCATGAGGAGAATGTGAGTTGTGAGTTTTATGGCGCAAGTACAGCGTAGGTGATGCTGTGCCAAGATCTGCAGTTATTGAAGAAATTCGAATCTTTTCTAACCAGGATATCGGACTTCGGAGAGCAGGAAAACAGCATATGTTTTACAAATTTCATTGGGAGTAAAACCTGAGTTAATCAAGTTTGGGAGTTTTAAGGCGCAAGGGCAGCAAAAGTTATGCTATGCCGGGATCTGCAATTATTCAAGGAATTCCAATCTTTACTGCCCAGGATACCTAACTTCAGACTATGTTGAGCAGAAAAACCATGTGTTTTACATACAATACAGTTAGGAGTGGAACCCAAATTAAGTTGTGAGTTTTACGACGCAAGGACAGCAAGAACCATGTTGCGCCAGGACCTACAGTTTTCTGAGGAATCTGAACCTCTAAAGCCTAGGAAACCAAGCAAACCCAAGTTAATGGAATAATAGATGAATGTGTTAGCAACACCACTATAGGGCAGCAGGCCCAGGGTCATAGGGAGGAGGTAGTGTGGAAAGCTCATACCAGGGGCACAAGCGAGGAAGGGCATAAAATCGGTTGAAATAACTCACAATGGAAAATATGCCCATGACTAGGGAAGCAATTTGGAAGGTTGTGTTACGGGTGCAGGATCATCTAGCTATGTTCCTGAGTGGACCTACATTTTCCTAAAGAACTTGAACTTCTTAACCTCCTCGATTCCCAGGTATCACATGTGATACAAAAGTCTCACATTTTTGTAAAAAACGTACGATAGCAGCAAACCTTTCAGAACCTGCTGTATCATATGTGAGATAAGACGAAATACATTGTCATATTTTTTCAAATCATCATGAGTCAAGGACCATGATTTAATAATAATAATGGCGTCTTCTAAAAAAACAGCTTCTCTTTATGTGGTCACGGTAAGTGATTATATTTAATTGAATAAAACCGATATGTTTGTGAAAATACATTGTATTTTAGTACATATGAGTTAATTATATGTAGTAAATAAATTTAATTTCATCAAAATAATAGATAGTAGTGACAAACATTTCTGCATCACTGGTGATACGATGGTTCCAAATCTCTATCTGGGAGAATTTATGATAAATTTTTAGTGGGTGCTTACACATGTATTTATTAATTTTTTAATGGTGGATAGTTATAATTATTTACAATTATCTCAGTGACATAGATAAGGGAAGGATTAGGGAAAGGGGCATGGCTCGCTTATCAAAAAATGGAAGCTATGGGAACACTGAAAGATATTTCAGATTATTTTGATTTTAGACTTGATGTCGTCACTACATTTATCCATGGAATAAAACAACAAACACAACCTTCCTCTGTTTGCCTATCTGATGAATCATCAGATAATGACAGTATGTATGAATGTAGGGTTCCTACATCAATGCCACATGATTCAGCCAGGAGTAACGATGTAAGACATGCATGGTTGGAGACGGAGGTCACAGAAGCAGATGACGAAATTCAAACTGCACTGTGTTAACTACAGTACAGTGTTCAGAGTGTAAGGTGTGTGTACCCATATTTCAATGGCTTCAGAAACTGTTTCCAGTTGTTCCATGAAAAATGAGTTTATGATATGTTATTGCACAATGTAAAAAAAAAAATAATGTGATGGATATGCTGCAAAATGCAAATTGACATTATATTATATAAATCAGTAACTTTCAAATTCTGAATTAATTCAATTACAAATTCTTAGTCCTGGTGTATCACATGTGACACAGCCCCACATGCCCTTACCCCTTTCCATATTTTTTTTTACTTTTCTTTTAGTTTACAGTACAGTAAATATTGTTTTTAGAACCTCTTTTTAAAAATCAAGTTTTTAGTTATACCTCAGGTCTGAGGATGTTAAGCTCAAGAGTAAGTACTAATCCTTAGATTATAGTAAAAAGATGGTTGGTATGCTGCTGTATTATTGTTTTTTCACCGTTGAGAGCTAAACCCAGATGGTGACATATTAGATGAACATATCATCACTGTACCGATGAAGAGTGTGGAATATGTTTCTACAAAGCTACATTATGACAGTTCTAAAAAAATAGAGCTTTAATACTTCTTGACCTGATTGAATACACTTGATTATTATTTCATAATTCAAATTTAATACTTCAATAACATTTAAGCAACTATTTTTTATTTTTTTTTTCATTAAGATCAAGTCTGATACTCTACTTTTATGTTTCATTTTTGTTTGTGGTTTTATGGCTCAAGGACTACAGTGGTCATGCTGCAACAGGACCTACAGTTTTCCAAGGAATCCAAACCTCTTAAGGCTTAGGGAAGCAAACCCTGGACTACAGTGAGCAGTACAATCTTTATGAGATCTCTGAGTAAGTGTTCTTTTCACCGTTGGGAGTCAAACCCGAGTTAATGGTGCACTAAGCACACAAACATGTTACCACATTGCGCCACCATAGAGCCTTTTATGGTTCATACTGAGAACCCATTGGTGTATGCCAGTGATTCTCAATAGGAAGTCCGAGGGCCAGATACAGCTGGCAAACAGTAAAAACTGGATCGGTTATGAAAGGTAAGGAACTGAAATTTTTTTCCGCAATTTTCTTCTAGTGGGTCTAATTTGTTTTCTAGAGGGGCTAAAGCTCTTACCTCAATGCTATTTCATTGAATCAGAAAATTTGTAGGGAGGGGATAAGCCCCTCTAGCCCCATCGTTTATATAGCGTGTAAGGTAATTTCGTTTTCATGTCTTCTGACTGAAGGAAAAGATCCAAACTGGCCCATGATGAGAACTAATTAAGAACCACTAGTGTATGCAACATAGGTGACTATATGGGGCTCAAGCCCTCCCTAGCCGTTTAAAAATTGTATTTTCCCGAAACTGCTATGCATTTACTTTCAAAAGTTTTACAGTCACATTTTAAAATAAGGTACTTTTTAGCTCATTACTAATTGTCAAGCAGTATCAATTATTTTTGTAGCGTTTTGGTATCTTGTACATTCACTAAAATTCTTGACAGCTTTGAGAAGGAGGTAATATTTCTCAGCATCCCCCCCCAGAAGTACTCATATGGGCACCCATGGTATGCAGAGGAGGTTGATAACTTTCATAGCCCCCATTGTGATGCAATTTTGTATGCATACACATGAATATATGGAGTTACAGTCCTGTAAATCCCTCCCCTCCCCTTATGGAACTTTCTGTATATCTTAATGACGAAACCCATTTTTCAGTCATTAATAGTCAAAGAACAAAGTTGCTACACACTCAGATCGTACTTAATCCAGCAATTCTTGGATTAACTGCACTTTGACTAAGCCACTGAACGTAGTCCTGCATAGCACTTTTCTCTTATATACATATATTTACCAAAGTGGTCCCCTTAAATAATTAAGAAGGTATGAAGGAAATGGTCATTTCGATTAAGTTTGCCTTTAGGTTTCATATTAGAATTTATCTTTTGACTCACAATGGCTGCAAAAAAGGAAATTTACCAGTTAGTTTAAGTCTAGTCCAAGTGTATGTGGCAATTCGTTTTCTTCCAGCTATTAAAAACTAATGTTCTATCACGAATCTGAAAAGTGGAGTTACGGCAATTGTAAAAATTTCTCCATAATCCCATAAATTACTTAAGGCAAATCCCCCTTTTTCTTGGTAACAGTTTTGTCTTTACAAATAGATAAGCAACACAATGTGCAGTCTAATTGAAAATTAGCTGAAACTGATGATTTTTGATTTTGTTTTGATAAGGGCTGGCATGCTTCATTAAAGTAACAAATGATTTATCTGAATGTGTCAATGTCGTTTTGCTCTTTTAGAAATTAAATTTCTTCCTTGTGTTCTCGCATCTCTTTCCTGGCAATAACTTTGCATTGTCCTTAATAGAACGAAGAAATTTAACGGGAGTTGGGGACAAAGCTGTATTCGAAGACCCATTTACTGCATTATAACGATAGCTTTAGCAAGGATAAAATATTACATTCAAATCAGGTAGATCAATGGGTCTCAAACTGTGGGTGGCAAAACTTTTTGAAATGTGAAGATTTCATAACCACAGGAAAAGAAAATTCACAAATTTCAGAAGAAAAAAAATATTAAAGAGCGAGGGGATTGGTGTATAATATATATAGTATACGGATATGTCTTTTTATGACTGATAATGATTCATCAACGCCGTGATTAAGAGAAACTGAAACATAAGACATTTTTTGGCATGCCTAATAAGAAATAAATCAAGTTTTTGTGAAATTAAAGAAAAATTACTTAAAATTAATTAAACTAAAATCTACCCTCCTACCCCACCTCAAGGCAATTAAACATTGGTAGGTTATGAAAAGTTTGTTTTAAAAAGTTCAGGAATCACTGAAATAAATATAGTGGAAGAATTGCTTACAGAAGAGCAAAAACCGTACAGCAAAAAATTCATACATACATAAAAAGAAAAAAAAAACTAAGAGAAGATTACCTTATTTTGAGTGTTTACAGACACTCCTTGTTGATACAAATACTTAATAACACCCTCATGGCCTTGTCTAGCAGCCCAATATATTGTACTATCACCATGCTGAAATATGTCAAACGTTTAAACTACAACTTCCAAAAGAAGTAATACATTGCACTTAGCAAGTAAAATATGAATGTCGAAATACTCACACTATCCAATTGGAGGACATCAGCCCCTTTAACATGCAAAAATTTCACCATATCTATCTGCCCCATACCAGCTGCTATATGTATGGCTGATTCTCCATGCTACACAGGCAACAGAGTATTAAAAAAATAAATAAAAAATGAACATCTTAATTTCCAATTCATATTTATAATTAATGTTATAATTGATGGTTATTAATTTCATAAATGGATATCCACACTAGTTGTAAAACTGACATCATAACTGATTTTAAAATTGGCATCACATTATTGGTTTTGAAATTTTAGTTACAAGTTCTAAAACTGAGGTTTGTGAGTCCTGTAAAAGGCCTACGAACACAGGTAATTATGTGCAGACACAAATATAAATCGTTAAATAGACACAGTCAAACTTTATTATAATGACTGATTATTCCATCGAATTCTGAAGCCCCTTGGCAGCCCCATGGGAATAACGTTATTTTTCCACGGTTGTAATGTCAAAATTTTCGCGAAACCGGGTTGTAACATCCAAATAAACCATTATTGTGTGTATTTAATTGGTATCGTTTTATATTACTTGTGAACAGGTGTCAGATTTTTTTCTGTTTTGCACCTCTTCTTCTTGAAAGGATTTTGAGCCTCTCATGATCGATCTGTCTGTCTGTCTATCTACCTATCTATACAGTAGGTCCTCGACTTACACTGTTCCAGAGGCGGCGTTTTTCCTTTTTTGCAATTTTCTTCTTTCTTTGTTAAATATAGATGGCGTTACTGGCCACAACGAAAACTGATTGCACTCTAAAATATTTCCGGTAGCACATAGCAGGGATTTATACACCCCCAACACCCCTCCAGATTTTTGGATACACCTCCTAAATATCTTGAACATACAATGTGTTTAATGAAAATAAATTAATGAAATCTAGACCCCCCCCCCAGTTTATGAATCCTGGGTAAGCCCATGGTACATAGTACATATAATTTTATTTAACATTACCCTTTTCAGAATTGGCATTACTCTACCATTGTTGACTAACAAATTGAATACATGATGTTAATATTTCCCGTTTAAAGAAAGTTCAGTCTAAAAATATGTTTAAAAAAACGAAAAGTGAGAATCCTCACATTTTTCAAAAGTGGCGAGCGATAACTATGGAAAATAAAATAGAAATCATAAATCGACATGAAAAAGGTAACAAAGTCATCGATATTGCATGTGAATACGAAGCTTTATTCGACTTACGTGAAACCCACGGTACGAATTAACCGTGTAAGTCGAGAACCTACTGTATTATATTATACGTGTATTGATTCAAACATTTTATTTACAATAAAAGTATATACTACGTGCACTAATAGTGCTGTTTACAAATTTAATACTATGTGAACTAGCATTTTAAAATCATCGGTTGTAGCATAAAATTTTCGCTGGTCCCTTGAATGACATCAAATTCTATAGTATACATACCTGTTCACTACCCTTTTTGTCCCACAGCCGATTTATGATCATTTAAGATAGGATTGGCGGCTGATCTTGACCACCTAACCTTATGGACTTCCAAGACAACGGAGGTTTAAACTTAGTGATTGCAAGGTCCTGTGTGTGTATGACTACACAAGATGGCTGTGTATGTAAACGTGATGCTAAGTGGGGAGGGTGTTTGGTAGGGGTTTATAAAGAAATTTGGGGCCTTGGCCAAGTTACGTCACTTTCAAGTTCGATGACGAATTTGAATATGCTGACTTAACTCACCCTGTTGCACTGATTGACATCAATGCTAGATACAGAAAACAGCTCCTCCAATCCGGCCAGGTTGCCCTCCTCCACAGCGGAAAATAAGGCAGCCACAACGAAGTTCTCGTCTTGCTGAGGGAATAGAACAAATACGGTCAGTTAAAATTTTTCAATAAAATAGGGTTGATAGCCCGTAATTTATAACGAAAGCTTAAAAGTCTTTGTATATAGCATAATGTTTATTAAACTACTTAGACACAACGTTTTATTTACTTTGTGAGCATAAACGAAGTATTCTGTATTCAATCATCATGCAAAACGCAAATTAATAACATCGAACAAAAAATTGAGCGCAATAAGGGAAAAGAGCATCGGAAAATGGAAGCAAAACTATAACCTAGTTTTAAGCTAACATTGGTTGGTATACAACTTAGTCATTTAAGGCTTCCTGTAGCACAAACGATCAAAACCCTTCAAATGGACGGCTGGTTGGTTGTAGTTTTATGGCGCAAGGACAGCAATGGCCATTCTGCGCCAATCAAGGTAAGATCGTACATACGGTATACCCAACCCTTCAAATGAGGGGGATCTCAACCATGGGGAATTTCACTGGGTAAAACTATGGGTCTTAACAAAATACAACTGCATTACAATAGTACACAAATACAATTGAAGAATGAGCGACGGAACATTAAGATGGGCCGCCAAGATCCATACACGACCTCGATGTCAGAGTATGAAATATGGGACTTTATAATCACAAATTGCTTAAGACCTTCAGCAACCCCCTTTTCTCCATGAAATTTTCTGCTCCTGTCCTCCCTTAGCCCCCATATAGAGGTAATACGTTCGTCCATTGTTTGGTTCATCCGGGTTCGATTGCAATTGTACGGTAAAATGTGTGTCGTTTTTTCTGTGTAACGTAGTCAGGGGGTTGCTTTCTCGGGAAAAAAAAGATTCAAATTCCTCGAAAAACTAAGTCCCGACGAAATGTGACCTTAACCTTCCAGCGCCGTAAAACGCAATATTTCCCCTTGGCACCTTGGTCCACAATATAAAGAGATATGTATCCCTTTTTATATAAATCGAACACTACGCAGATTAAATCAAACAACAATGTCAATCAATCAACGTTTATTGGCGTAGTGATACCAACGCCGATGGTATGGCGTGATTAGATGGTGAAACGTTCGAAAGAAAATAAATATTTCTGCCTTCGGTGGGACCTGAACCCACGACCTTCCACTTGCCGGGCGGAGGCTCTACCCACTGAGCTACGAAGGACAATATATAATCTCTTTACGAACGTATATATATTGTTGCCAGTTATTTCGCAGAATGGTGTAGTACATAGACTACTATTTAAACCAAATTGCAAAGAGACTGGTATTAAATTGATCGAAATGCACGTTGCAGCATATGTATTTATTTTATATAAATCGAACACTACGCAGATTAAATCAAACAACAATGTCAATCAATCAACGTTTATTGGCGTAGTGATACCGACGCCGATGGTATGGCGTGATTAGATGGTGAAACGTTCGAAAGAAAATAAATATTTCTGCCTTCGGTGGGGCCTGAACCCACGACCTTCCACTTGCCGGGCGGAGGCTCTCCCTACTGAGCTACGAAGGACAATACATACTCTCTTTACGAACGTATATATATTGTTGCCAGTTATTTCGCAGAATGGTGTAGTACATCGACTACTATTTAAACCAAATTGCAAAGAAACTGGTATTAAATG
>QLNU02014176.1:36156419-36185937 GCA_006491805.2 Dysdera silvatica | reverse complement strand
CCAACGTGTAAATTTTGATGGCCTACGAGTTTTCAAGTTCTTGCTAGTTTGAATTTTACATTCTAAAACCGCTCAGTGGAGTATTTAGAATGAGACGTAGCCTCCACCATGGATCGCCGACCTTTTTGGGGTGTTGGGTCAAAGTAATGAAGTATCAACCTTCGTGTTAACTATTAATTACCTATCAAATTGTAAATATTCATCTTATTATCTCATAATTAATACAAATTAAGTGGATCTTTCGTTATGTTTTTGATACATTAAAATAAACCCCCTTCTTCCAAACGTCCTTGTACGCTTTTGCTTTTGGTTCGAACGTAAAAGCTCGACACTGCTGTAGCTAATCTATGGTTGCTCGTCTAAGTATTTTTTGAAGCGAGAGACTGTCGATTCGATTTTATAGCAGACGTTTCGAAAATATTAATTACCCATTACACTAACGTTGTGATGAAAACGTGAGCTATAGTATAGAGAAGTCTATCAGTCTGACTAAAATTCACACTGTTCAGTACACTTTCTCTATTAACACGCCCACACACACAGGGTGTCTCAGCACCAGGGTTACAAACTTCAAGGGGTCATAGTACTCATCAAGGTGAACGATAATATGTCATAGAATCTAAAGTCGCAAACCACCCACAGCGCCAGTTCTAAAACCGTCCAGCATGCACAAATATTTACAAATAGTGCGTGAAGAGCGCCAGATACTACTCAGGTCAGCTGATCAAGTGCATAGCTGATTAGGATATCGCATGTTGCACTTCTCATGCACTGGTTGTAAATATTTATGCATGCTGGACGATCTTAGAACTGGCGCTGTGGGTGGTTTGCGACCTTAGGTTCTATGACAATTATCACTCACCTTGATGAATACTATGACCCCTTAAGGTTTGTAACCCTGGTGCTGAGACACCCTATGTGTGTATATATACACACACACACGTCCCTCTTTAAGGAATGTGAAAACAGGAAAACGTATTTTATTTGAAAACAAAACGTTTCTTTTAAATTTTAACAATAACATTCGGATGTGTGTATATTATATTTTATTTAATTTAGTTAAACTGCTCCGTATACTACTAAAAAATTATCCGCATGTCATAGGCTGTCGACATCTGGCCTAACGTTTAACGCGACCTATGGATCACAATACGTTTCGAAAAAGTTACCAGCTGTATTTTTTAAAAGATTAATACAAAGAAGGGGAAAAAAAAGGCAAGACTCGAAACATTGTTTCATTTTAATCGCCAATCAGTTTATAAAACTTCTAAATAAGAAATTTTAATCTGGTCCTTCATTGCAGATTGGCTAATGCGCATATATCGATTATCATTTAAATATCGATGAAAGTGATATGAGCTTACTTTATATAAACCAGATGGATTTTTAGATCTTGTATTAAAATATTCTCAACCGTTTTTAGTTGATCTCAAAACGTATAAGCTTAGTTTAAAAGCATTCGCTTTCTTTTTGGTTTTACGGCTCAAAGACTACAGTGGTCATGCTGCGCCGGGACCTACTGTTTTCCGAGGAATCCGAACCTCTTAAGGCCTAGGGAACCAAACCCCGGACTACAGTGAGCAGTGCGATCTTTTATGAGATCTCTGAGTAAGCGTTCTTTGCACTGCTGGGAGTCGAACCCGGATTAGCGGCGCACTAGGAGAACGCGTTACCACACTGCGCCACCGCAGGGCTTTAAAAGCGATGGCATAAAACGATTTGGTAGTACAGTAAAACTTCGATTATCCGTCACACACGGGACCAGAGCCTTGACGGATAATTGAAAAGACGGTTAAGCGAAAAAGGAGAAATTTTTAGTACAATATATTTTTATCAAAATTATACGTTTAAAAAAATTACATCGTGAAACTTGCAAAAGGCAGAGAAACGAAGTTTATTTGAATCTGAAAGGGGCACATCTTGAGAATGTGCTTAAATGAATCACCGATAAACGACGGTGTCCAGCGGCTGCCCACGTGACGATTTTTTCATTGTCTTCCTCATTGTTATGAAAGCCATTAGAAGTAATTTTGGAAACACGGCTTTCCGTTTTCGTCGGCATTTCTCTTAATACCATTCACAATTGTTTGGCTTACGTCATAAATTGATGCGGTACTAACTGAATTTTCTCCCTTTCGTAGACACTTAATGATCTCCAATTTTTTAGACAAATAGAGCACAATACGCTTACGTTTTTCACTCATTGTTTTCGAACAATTGTTAGCACTAGCGTGACAATAAACATAACCTAGAGACGCGCACACGAACGACTTGGCGAGAAAGGCCGTATTGACGCCTCACCTTGTTTAGCACAGAATGACCCTTGCTATCCTTGCGCCATAAAAATGTAACCAACCGTGCTGACGCTTAGTCTGAGTGTGCCGGCGCAAGCCTGGCAGCGTTAACTTGAACTTGATGCCGACGGTTAAGCGAGAAAGAGGGTAAATTGGGAGATGGATAATCGAGGTTCCACTGTAGTTATTTTTTAAATACATTATAGTTTGCATTATATGCTTGTCTTATAAAATAGAATCAACGCCTGTAAGTTGATAATAACGGCGTTTTTAAAAAAAAATTGTCGCACAGAACCCCCTTCCTTTCGAAGGATTCATCTTATTTAGTTTTAATAATCGTAAGTTTACTTCTCGTTTCTCTTTTGTCTATCAAGATTAATTCCTTATGATGCAAACTGCCTTCAAAAAATTAGGCTATTTCGTCACATTATTCGTTTCATTATATTACAGTTATTCATGTCAACATAACGTGCATGTCAAGCTTCAATTCCTTGCGAAAAAATAAATAAATATTAAGTTCCAACTTTTTGACACGCTTTACATTTAGAGCACACCAGGCTCTAAACCATTTAGAGCAAGCACCTCAATATCCTTTTTGAAACAAGCTCGAAATGATGGCATCTTATCAAGATTCAGTTTGTAAGGATTCTGCGACCAAAATTTTTTGTTTGGACTGTCTAGTTTTGTGACTGGACGATCACTTGGGACAGAGGAGGGGGCCCTGCGGGCAAAGGAAGAAAATGATCACGGACCCAAAAGGTGTCACATTTGCGTACATGTAAAAATTTGCCCCAGATGCGTACAAGATGCGAGAATGAGCTAGTAATTGTTAGTACCATTTGGCTACCAGTTTGTTATAGTAATACTGCAATTTAGTTTTGTTGCATTCAAGTAATTATATAGCAGGAACGCACCCACGAGGGGGGATTAGGGAAATCCCCCCCCCCAATCATAAAAATATGGTGGAAATCGGTTATAACGACAAACCGCATATAACGACGAAATTTTCACAAAAATCTGAATTTCTCCACCACCCCCTCCGGAAATCCTCCTCTGGATTCAGCTATGATATAGTTAATATTAAATTATATTTTAATTTTAAAATTTACATAGGCAGTGTATACCTGTAGTATATTATAAATTTATAAGGAAAATTTTTAAAGTAAATTAAAGAACCAAGTTTGCTAAAATTTGTCAAAAGGAACATCGAACATGTCAAAATTTACTGTAAGTTATACGCACATTCAGCTAAAAGTTATGAAACATTTAGAGTGTTGTTTAGATTGTAACGTTTACAAAAATATCAAAACTATTCTGAATCATAATTAGGTTATGCAGCAGATTCTTCGCTTTTAGGTTTTGTTGAATAGGGACTCAAATGAACACTTGAAATAGAGATACATTTCTATAAGTAAAACAGGCGCTAAATCGCCAAACTCTGATTCTCTTGAAACAGATTTACTTCATCCACACTGTGCTTCCCCCCCCCCTTCTCCCCTCATTGTACGCAAATGGGACAGTTTTTGACCTGTACGCATCTGGGATGCCCGCAAATGGGCTATAATCGCACGAAACTCTCATTTTTTAAATTTGCGAAAACTACTTTAAAAAAAAAAAAAAATGAGACTGACAATCTGTTACATTTCAGCCCTTGAAAAATGATTAAGGTGGGAAAGGAATCGATCTTAGTAAAGGAACTATCCAGAGGCCCATAAATTGTGTTTTCGGTCCTGCTGGGATGGGACTGTCGGATTAACGGGTTCACCGATCTACGTATAATACACACAGCAATGTTACTATATCCAGCTCTATACATATATAACTCGGTAAGACTTATAGCGACTGTATGCGTCGTATATATAGGACTATATGACGCATATAGCATAATAAAATAACAGACACCATTCATGCATATAAAATGAGCAACATCTCATAACGTAGCCAGTTTTTTAAACAAGAATTTAAAAAAAATACTCAATTTGATTGTGATATCCGGTTAACACAAACATGCAACGTAATCGGTTACTTAAAAAAAACAAAAAACACGAAATTAAATTTTCGACACCCATGTGTTCTGTGGTTCGAACTAAACTTTTGATTGAAAGCCTTTTTCTTCTCTGGAAAAAATGTCTAAGGCCATGTGTTTTAACTATTTTAGTGGCAATTGTGCTAACTCTGAAAAGGGCAATAGTATATTAATTTGTAATAACGGGTTAAGAAGTCTGATTTACAGACCGTGCGTATCGAAAAAACTGTAATTTCACTTATTTTTCCTACGTGAACTCGTCCCTTTTTTTTATAATTACTACTTTTTATACAAATATAAAAATAAGGCGTCGTCAGATGTATATCGGAGGTCCAGTTGACTAAGGTGCTGGGTTCTAATTAACAGGTCTACTGTTAAAGCCCAGCCCCAGATAAAGCCATTTTTTTTTCCAACTCCTCCCCACAAAAATCCGTTCCTGAGACGGGAATAATAATTGGTCGAGAGCTTGAACCTCAGAATGTGGGTATCGAAAATTTAATTTCACTGTTTAAAACCGTGAAATTTAATATAAAATAGAAGTCGAGAAGTATACTATACCATTTTTTGCCAAATTTAAAAAACATTGAGGATATTCGAACACGTTTCAAACTTCTGCACCTCAAAACATTCAGCTTTTTCTGAGTGCCGCAATAGCAAAAACTAAATTGCTGCTCCATTTGACAATTCTTAGGTATTGCCAGTTTCACGCTCCAAATAAAACTAGAGCATTGTTCGGCGAGTTAGAAAATTGCACAAACTCAATAACTTTTTTCAATTCACTAAAATATAAATGGCAACAATGTCTTTATTAAAAAAAAAAAAAAGATGGGAGAGAGCAACCTAAAACTTAATGCTGGTATTTTTATCATAGGCGTACCCAGAAAGTTTACAAGGGGGGTACAGAGATACAACATCATATATTTATACGTGTATATATATATATACGAAATTGCATCGCGACGGGGGTTATGACACCCATCAATACCCCCCCTGCGTACGCCAGTGAATTTTATAACTGGCAAAGAAAACGTTAAGCTCACAGCGCCTGCAGCAAATTTAAAATCATCATAAATTTTTGAAAATGCGCATCATTGATTTTAAATGAATACGTTCGGGGGAGGGAGCGAATTAGATCCGTTGGAGAACGAAATCTGCCAACAGCATCTCTGATTACTCACCGAAATGGCATTTCTGTGGGTAGCATCTTGCGAATATTTAAAGATTCAATACACCAAAATCATAGGATAATTCAGTATGCAATCGAATACTACAATTTTTAGGTACGTTTTACTGAAAGTATTCCGATGACATAACGTAGGAATCGACTTCTTTCCATTTGAAGATGTTGTACACCTAAGCTTCAATGAAACGTGTCACATGCATTCAAAAGACTAATTTCCCTTTGCAAACTACATAATGTACTATTCGCATAAGACCAGTGCATACAAGGTGTTACTGATCACGAAACAAAAATGAGTTGTAATAAACTTGTAGGATTCCACAATACAAATACTACGTGTTAACTTTGCAGGCTTACTTGGTTGTTGCCACTAAGGATTCCGAGAAACGCAAACTTCACAAGTTCAATTTCTGAAATTAGCAACATGCCAAATTGTTTTCCAAATGTTGTATAAAATATCACTTTCCGCATCTGGCAACAATTTATGTAATTGCATTTCGAATTCTAAAATAATCAGTCTTCCTTTCTTTTTTTTTTTTCTTTTAAACCGAAGCGCACACACGTAATTATCGGAGGCTCCGCCAAAAAGGACTACAAAATTTTTTTTAACGTTGCATTATAATTATTTATCTTTTGGAGTATTAGTGAACTTAAAAATTTAAAGCATTAATAAATACTGTTTTTAACTCGATGGGATTTCCCGACTTTTTCAAGTGAAGGAAAGCATGTGATTAAAGCTGAACGCACGTGGATTCATCATTATTTTAATAAAACGTGATCAACACTAAACACGTCGTCAACTGTAAAATTATTTTTTCTGCGTTTGTTTACATTTGTCGTTAGTACTTCTGGCTGGAGTTATGGTCCTTGGAAGACTTCGGCCACCTCAATTATCACCCACTCTCCTCTAAGTTTTTGGCTATTGCCACTACGTTTGGCAACGGGATAATTTTTTTTTTTCCTGCGTTGAGGTAGTTAGCCCAACACACAACCCTTTGGTGGTGCCCCTCACAGTTCTTCGTTTTGCTTCGGTAATTTTGTTCGTAGCGTACATGATGGACTTCGCTTTATTCTTTAAGGGATAGCCGAAGTCAAAGAAGTTTCTTATAACCATAGACTTGAACGACCGGTAATATCGTTCAAAATTGTTAGCAGAAATCTCTTAAAGTACTAATTTTGAGAACACGATACGAGATACATTCAGTAATACCCTTTCCTTCCCACAGTTTCGATTTAAGGTCGAAGTTGTGCGACAGTTAAAAGGTAATTTTCGTAAACACTTTCCTGAAAGTAAGTCCAAATTTCGAGGCATTCGTATAAAGGTTTTTAAATAATTAATCTGTCAACATTAGAAGATTATGTTTACTACAACTGAGTAAATAAACATGTGAAGGCAGAAAAAGCCAGTCTGGGCCAAACAAGACGAAACTATATACACGGGTTTTATAAAATACAAATTGAATTTTATACAACGATATGAGAAGAATATTTATTCCAAATGTAATATATGTATGTAATATATATATATGAATATTTATTCCAAATTGGGCTTCATGAGTCGGCTATTTCTGGTAGGAAATAGTCAGCGTGGTGAAGTGGACTTCAACAAGTACAACATAACCGCTTTCCACTTTAGCTAGTTTTAGTCACTAAAAATAGCCATGAACGGACGAGAAAATGGCTAGCTTGAAAGACCTAGAAAATAATGTTAATTCAATATACAAAAGGACATTTCAATTACGAATTTCCCTTAAATACGATAACTAATTATTACGTAAGCATCGAAACAGGAAACAGCGAAGGGAAAAGGAAGGAAATGGGATTCCAAACAGGAAATCATTGTTGATTTTATTTTTTTAAATAAAAGGTTCTTTGATAATTTTAATGATGAGGTAAGAGTATTTAGTTCAAAGAACTAAAGCAAATCATATAGCCATTGCGTACTTGAACTAGGGCCGTGTTTAGGGCGTGGCAAACAAAGCAGTTGTATGCCTCAGGCCAGTGGCGTAGGGTAGGAGAGGGAGGGACTCAAGACACCCCCCTCACCATAATAGATATCAAAATGAATTTTCTCTAAGGTTACTACTTCGTTAAAGCCACATCAATATTTCCAGTTTCCATCCACCAAACGATTTTTGGGTCGTAACTCGGTAAAGAAACCTCACGCGTTACTTATTTTGGTATACCTTACTACCACTTAAAGTCTGTATACGTGGTAACCGAATACCTTGTATTTATGTATGTGTGTGTGTGTATGTATATAAATATATAAAAAGTAGACTAATATATTTAACGTTAAAAAATAAATTTTGCATTGAAAACTTATAAATTTTAGTAAATATCTCAATAATTTCCCTCATCCTTATCATAAAGTAGATGAAGACTCAAACCTCTGTAAAAAAGTTATGTATACAAACAAGATCTACCGTAAAAAAGCTATTACATTTTCAACGTCAAAGAACAATTTGCATTGTCATATAAAATTCCATACAAGTTATTAAAATGAAATTCTACCAAAATTTATTGAAAAAATATATTTTTTAAGGGGTTGATTAGATTTCCAGGGGGGTGCTCTGCCCCCTCTAGCCCCAACCTGACTACGGTTCTGCCTCAGGATAAAAGCTTAAAGGTAATAATCCAAACGACAAAGTAACGTGGGAGTATTGTGTTTCTAGGTAGTTGCTCAATGTGTTTGAAATAATAATAATAATAAAGAACATACAAATTAAGTTAAAACAGCGAATGCTAACACATGTTACGGCGGCGTGAGGTAGAGCCATTTTACATATTTGCCTGAGGTGAAAGAACTTCTCGGTACGGCCCTGATTAATGGCCATTAAACTGTTACATATTAAAAGTTCAGTTATTTTATTCCACAGTGAACACGCGTTTTGTTTTTCTGGCGAGTGGTTTAATATCTCACGGCAAAACTACTATTTGTAGAAAGAAAGAAAGAAAAAAAAAAGACTTTCTTAAGTCCGGTACCGAACTTGGGACCCTACTAAGTAATGAAAAGTAAGTTTCACATTTATTGACCATCAAACTGCCCCATTTAAGGTTCTGTTCCATTACGTAAATGTTCCCCTAACTTTTTTTCTTTTGACACATTTTTTTTTTTTTAAGCGTGAGAGCAGGAAGGGTCATGCTGTGCCGGGACCCACAGTTTTCCGTGGAATCCATGTCTATTAAAGCCTAAGGAACCAACTCCTGGACTACACTGTGCAGTCAGTTGGTAAGTTTTTTTTTTGGTACCATTGGGAATGGAACCTGGGTTAACGTCATGCTACGCAAATTCGTTATCACTGCACCACCCAACGTCATATGTTAATGTCAATTTAATATAACGCTTTTCAACGTTACTTAGCGTTCAATTTAATTGAACACATTCACAATTTCATTTTAGTTTCGTTCAAAAATGTATTTCCTTCCTTTGATCCACAATAAAAGACAATAAGAAATTGACAATGAAACAGAATAGTTCGTCTTTCATGTCTCAAAACTGGGGCAGGTGGCTTAAGGTGTGTCCTCCGAATTACGACACGTTTACACACCACCGAACTTGACCGGAATCGAACCCAGTTCAGCGAACGCGAAGGTTGCTTTTGTAATTACAAGACCATTGGGGCGCCATACGAGGAAAGAGACAGATACTTCTTAAGTCACACAACCACCACGATTAAAATTAAAAGCCCCCTGGAGAATATGTTAAATTGTCACTTACCATTTTTCCACACTGATTCTCTCTTTCTGCACTACAATATACGTTCATCTGTTAAGCCCGTTGATTCTATACTTATTGATTAACTCCTAGCAACAGGACAAAAGCCCCATCTTAAAACACAGGACAAGGAAATCGATAATGAAGCTGAATAAACTTTAGAAATGCTCTTTTATTTTGACATTTAAGTGTTCTCAGTTTGTAATGCCTAAATTTGAGGGACTTGGGTTTAAGCCACTAGGGGTCCTAAAGTGCATTGGCCTTTAAAACTATTTTGTCCGTATTTTATCCTTTCTCATATCGCTGACGTGGGTGAGATTTTGTGAAGTTCATGTTCTTGGTGGCAGAAGTTTCACCGCTTATTTGGACAACAACAGGCAGACAGATCATCAGCCATTTCCATAGAATTTCCTCAAAGAACTAGAAATGGATTCGCTTCCGATGTGCCATTTATGGTAGGGCTGCCTGGAGTTGGTGGCACGCCATAATTATGCCTGTGGCACGCAGAAATTAAAAGTAATGGCGCTTCTTGCTCTATGTGGTCATCATAATTTTTGTTTTATTTTTTTTAAATCCTCAGCTGAAAATGCTCACAACACTGCTATGCATAGCAATTGCACTCAACAGTAAAACTAAAGCAGATAATTTTTAATTGATATCTTTATTGTTCGTAATATTATTTGAATTTAAATGGGAAAGATAATTTAAGATAAATTAAATTGGTTGTATTTTTATGGCGCAATGACAGCAAAGGTCATTCTAGGACAAACAAAGTGAGACCGTACATGCAGTAAAATTAAATTACATAAAGCGTTTTAGATTGAAGATGGTTTCACCGAGCTTCAACCCGTAACAATTGTTTCGCTTTTTTGTACTTTTTATAACGCCAAATTTCGCCAATTTTAAACTACCGTTTTCAACTTTTATTCATATTTTTAATTCAAATGTTTAACTTTTAATGATCTCGAGGTAACATTCATAACCTGGTTTCAAGCACACCACACTAATATACTGATATGTCTATTAGTATCTGCAGGGCCGTTTCTACCATTAGGCCAGAGTAGGCGACCGCCTAGGGCGGCAAAAAATAATTTTACATCAAACACACGAAAAAATGTAGCAAATCAAGATAAAAAATGAAAAAAAAGGAAAAAATTAAAACATGCGATTTTTATTTTCAAAAGTATACGGAACAATTACTTAATAAGTCTTTACTTCGACGAATGTAAAAATGTTTGATGTGTTTCATTGTCTAATTTTGCACACAAGTTCTTTTATATCTAATACATTTAAGCCTTCTAGCTCTGATAATACAACGTTGTGTTTTGAAATATTACTCCGTCAATATTACAGTTTTCAAAAATATAAAATGTTGAAATTAAACAATTATAACATGTAGCAATTGTTTTACTATTCACAATACCCTAATATTACAAAATAACTAATATAAGTCTAAAATATAAATATAATTAACGGGTTTAATGATTAAAAGTATAACAGAAAATTTACATTGTTCTACCGCTGGGTGTTGGTGGTGGTAGAGAGGGAGATCTAGTCGAAAGAGTAATGGTAGTAAAAGGGTGGGGCGACATTTTTCAATTCTCGCCTAGGGTGGCAACACACCTAGAAACGTCTCTGAGTACCTGTGCAGCTAATGTACCCACTTGACGCAATATTTGCAGAATTCTCACTCTCATTGGAGAAAAACATTCCCTGACTTTTCAGGCAAAATTCCATGACCGATTACAAGTAACTTTCAACTGAACTTCGGTTACGGAGAAAATGATTGCCAATGGAGAAGACGACACGAATTGCGGGGCATTAAGTACGTTAGGGCAATCTTTTACCTTAAACCCATCAGCGGTAGAGTCTCAAAGTTATTGGGGGGCGGCTGAAGCGCGTTATATGTACATGTATACATGACATGTTAAAATCGCAATTTATTTCAGATTGTTGGGGGGGGGGGCTCGGGCCCCATATAACTCTACGGCTATGTTTGAACCTATCGCCGGTTCTCACGTTTCACTTCACTTCGCTTCCTCTTCGATGGGCGTGTGTGTATATTCGGACATATACACTTCAAGTGTGCACTCGGGGGAAGCTTACCACTTATGCAAATACAGTGTCACTTTCACTAGCGACCAACCATTTCAATCACTTTAATGCATACAACAGAAAATGGTTTCATCCTCTTCTATTATCTATCTCCTTCGTTGCTTTGGATGAACTATCACTGTGCTTATAATTCGCGGCCTACTTCATACTATAACCTTTTCTCTCAATAAAGTCAACATCGGGGAAGTTGGACGTTTGACTTTTCGGAGGACATTGCTTCGTCCTGGCTAAACCCTTTGCACAATTTTTGGCCTTTCAGAAGTTTCAAACATGCTGCGCTGTCGGTGGGAATTGGTAGTGATGTTCCACAGTGGACCTTACTGACCAGAACTCAATTTGGGTTCTTCTACCATATCCCGTTAAAGGCTCTGATCTCCAAATGGAGAATCTTCCTCCTCT
This sequence comes from Dysdera silvatica, assembly GCA_006491805.2. Lineage (NCBI taxonomy): Eukaryota > Metazoa > Arthropoda > Arachnida > Araneae > Dysderidae > Dysdera > Dysdera silvatica. Next base: position 36,174,205 of record QLNU02014176.1, on the reverse strand, counting down.
TTATTCCCTCATCTCTTGGACTCCACAGCCCTCCCTCTCCTGGAAACACAGCGCCGCCAGCTCAGTCACTATCTCCAGATTATTTCTTGCATACGAAACAGCAATGAGAAATGGCTTTCGTAGGAGATTTAACTATTTAAAACAGAAGTTAAGATGCTTTTCCCCTGACTTTTCTAGGTGTAACCAAAAACAAAAAATCTCGTTTTCCCCTGATCTTCAGAGACGCTTTCAAATTCACTGACAATTACAGACTTTCCAAGTTGCATGGGATCAGCTGTATTTGTACCCAGGGGCGGATGGGGACGCCGGCTAACTGGGCCCCGAGCCGGTGCGCCCTCATGGGCTATAGGACTCGCGCCCTCAGATAATCCAGGGTATGCGCCCTTTGAGAGGACCCAGTCCGCCCCTGTTTGTACAGAGACCTTCTGACAAGCATCCACCTAATAAAGATGCTTTCCTATGCTATAAATGGTAGTATCATAAGGGTGCGCAGAAAGTTTATAAGGGGAGGGGAGCTACAAGCTTATAATGGGAGTTACAGGGAGACAACTCTTCACACCTCCCACCTTTGAACTTTCTGCATATGCCTATGCGTTGAGTCAAGAAAAGAAACAAATTGAAGATACACACATAGGCGTACGCAGAAAGTTCGTAAGGGGAGGGGGATTATAGGCTCAATAGGGGGTACAGCGATACAACTCATATTTCTATGTTAAATATACAAAATTTCATTGCAATGGGGTTACAAACTTTCAACCCCTACCTGTACGCCTAGTGTATACACATAAATACACACTGATTAAATCAACGAACGGACCGTCCATGTTTTATGGCGCAAGGACCTAAAAGGTCATGCTAAGCTGACACTTGCACGAGTTTTCGTTATCGGTCCACTTTTCGATGATCAGAGACCTCTGTTGCCTACATTGCCGGATTAAGGACCTTGTGGACCCTAGGATGAGAATGGGCCCCTGAAGAACACGGCCTCAGTGATATTCAGTTAATAAATCGTGAGTTTTTCGTTGAATTTCATTATTTATACCATTCAAGTTTGCCAATAATAAAACTCGAACATTTGTAAATATGACTAAAATAATTCTTAAACAATATCAAGCCCTATCAAAGTCCCCGAGGAGACCCCCGCCCCCCTCCAAATTGCGGGGCCCTAGGTTGGGCGTACTTTGCCTATATGTAAATCCGATACCGGTCGCCTAGGAAACCGTACCCAAGGCCAGAGTAGGCAGAAAAATGACAAGAACCCTGCAGTATAATTGAAATCATACCCGGGTTAACGGCACAACTGAATGGGTTATCTCCATGTCACCGAAGGGCCAAAGAATGTGTGTGTGGTTCTTATATAATATACAGGGTTCCTAGGAAAGACCGAATGCGGCCAATAACTTTTGAACCAAGACAGATATTGCAAAGAAAGTTAGGTATTGGTATAGTAAAATGACTATGCACTATCAGATGAGATGAATAGCAGCGCCCCTGGTGGCGAATTGAGGAAGTTAAAAATTTTATTTCGAAAAATAATGAAGATGAGGAAATATTTTCAATTAGAAAGTTGTAGAGCATCCTTCAGTTAGTAAGAAAAGATATACAGCTCACATTCAATATGTACAGGTGCTGTCACAAAGTGGGTGTTCCGGAAGTTCCAATGCATCGCTTTCAGTTAATGCTTTCTGATGTTTTAAAAGTTGAGTTGAAGTTCTTATAGTTGAGAGATTATTGTTTCTTTCCTTTAAGAATTTCAACCCAACCTCTAAAGCTCTAGAAAGCATTAATTGAAAGCTATGCACTGAAACATTCGGAACACCTTACTTTGTGGCAGTACGTGTACATAGTGCATGTAAGCCGTATGTTTTGCTTACTAACTGTAGGATGCTCTACAACTTTCTCATTGAAAATATTTACTTATCTTTATTATTTTTCGAAATAAAATTTTCAACTTCCTCAATTCGTCACCAGGAGCGCTTCTGTTTATCGAATCTGGTGGTGCATAGTCATTTTACTTATCAATACCTAACCTTCGTTGGAATATCAGTCTTGGTTCAAAAGTTATTGGCCGCATTCTGACTTTCCTAGGCAACTCTGCACACAATGAGAAGACTTGTTCGTCGAAGGGTCAACTTGTTCATCGATTCAGAGTAGCATACCTCTACTACATGATGGCATTTGTCAATTTAAGGTGATGCCCGTTTAACTACCGTTCCATACAATTGTATTTGATTGTGCAAAAGTGTGGGAAAGTTGCCCATTGCTGCGGTACTGTTTTCCCAGAAAAAGGATGCACCGTTTTATATACAATGGAACGTGGTAAAGTGACCGTCTTTTGTAAATTGACCACTTTTCAAAAGAGAACTGGTAGGGACTTATGCCTATACCAAAGTATTTTGTGTCTAGTGACCACCTGTCTATGGTGGCCATTGCAATCCAGCTGCAAAAGGTGATCACTTTAGACAGGCTATACTGCAATTACACAAACTAGACACGTAGGGCGAACGAGAATGACCATTCCTTCGAGTGAACGAGAACGATCACTCTCTTAAGTGAACGATGATGGACAGTCCTTTAAGTGAATAAAAAATTCTAATTCACTCAAAAGAATTATTCTCATTTCTACTCCGTGAACCAGTAAGTGGGATCTATTTAAGTGAATGAGTATGGAAGAAAATACTCATCGAAGTGAATGGTTTTTCCCACATTTACACTCATTCCTGCAATCGATTTCGATACGGCCTATTGTATAAAAAATATTCCCTTATACGAACTAAAAGATCGAAACGAGGGCTCGACTTAGGACTTCTTGTTTAACAATCGTCGTTAAATAATGACGTCGTAAAAGCGAGGCCCTCCTATACAACAGCTTTTCACGTAAAATATAAATAAAAAATACGTGGAAATCGAAGGCAAGCTTTGTGGTAAAAAACAGGAAACTGTAATGGTTTAACGCGAATATGATTACTCATGAACTGCAGAGAAAGTTTATTATTGCCATTTCAGGGGAAACAAGTACATTATTTACGCCAGCAGTGAAAGCCAGTATGTTTTTTTATGTAAAATCTCACGTTTATGCTTAAGCCTTTTTCATATTGGAAATATATAATTAGGCATGGCTTTCATTTGATTACCAATAATCATATTTAAAGTAGGAAGCGAAGAACAGGCCTTAATATACGTGCCAAAAAAGTACAGATCATCGTGATGATAAAGAAAGAAAAAGTGAAAAAGGAGGAAAATACGAACTACTGTACGGGTTCGGAGATTTCAGCCCAATTGATTTTTAGCATTGAGAGAACAATTTCGCTGGTTTTGGGCTCTAGTCGAGAATAGCTAGTGAGGGCAATGGTACGGATAATTAAACATTAGAGACAATGCGGGATGTTCGTCCATTTTTCTTTTCTTTTTTAGCACATTAACCGTGTGTTAAATGGGTTACAGCTACGACAGAAACTTATTTTTCGGCTACGTGAACTTCGGAGAAACTGATCAGAATTTTACGGGAAACGCCACCAAAAGGCAGCGAACGTTGAAAGAAAACACACATAGACTATTATTACACACACGGTCCACATAATTACAGTGAAACAATATCATTTCAGGAGAGAAGAACTACTCATTGTAACATAGATTCGATTCTTATTAAACTTGACCTTACGGAAATGTGTAATGGTTTGAGGTTATATTAAGTAATGAATAAACCCGGAATGACCCTATTGCATTTTTGGGATCTATAACTGAAACATACACAAAATATATTTTTTCGTATTTGGATATGGATAGTCGTCATACAGTTACTCCGGAAGAAATGGTTCATGGGAGACGAAACGGACACAACAACAATGAGCGCAGCCATAATCACAACAAGCATTTCCGGATTGCGGGGAAAGTGATTTTTGCCATTTCATACCTGACTACAAATAAATTGCATTTGCACAAATATTCAGTTAGTGTAGGCTGAGTATTCCCACTCTGAAGTCTAACTTCAGACAGCCCTGTGACATGGAACTGTGATTCCTTATTTTGCGTCGTTCATAAAATCCCATATTTAGTCCATAAAATCCAAATTTAGGCCAATTCTGGTCATCTCTGTAGTCCATTGTAGACTTTGACCCTCCAGTCTCTCTACTTCCGAATTTTATTTCCTAATTTTTAATGAATCATTAAGCTTCTATCAGTAGATAAAATTATTTTCTGAAGTATCTAGAAACGATAAAAGGGGTTCTCAATTTGGAAAGGGGGAAGAATTTCACGATTTCAGGAATGGAAAGGATTGCGGTCTCAAACTATGGCAACACTTACGTAAAAAAATAATTCCACTCTAGTGGGTTTTACTGACTTTATCCGGATGTTATTGAATTTTTTTAAAAATTTGATTGGATTATTTTGGATTCTCAAAATATTTACTACAGTATTTATGTTTAGTACCTAAACCTAAAAATATACTTACTGAGTTCATTTTATAAATTAGGGTCGGCGGAAAAGACTAGCGTTCCTGAAAGCTGATGAATTATTCTATTGCTAGAATTACTTAGGACGGAGGTTCTCAAACCGTGGGGTATGACCCAACGGGAGGTGGGGGAGGCGGAGACGCTTGTCATGCATGAAAATATTAACTTCGATGAAAATTTTAAATTTAGCTAAATCAGTTCCAGAAAAAAAAACCCAACAACACTTATGTCAGATTGTACTGAGCAATCCACTTACATCGTTATTGGATCGATGTTTTAACTTAATTGTCACAATTATTTTGAAATATACACAAAAACGTACTACGAAAACAAAATATTTCAATTCACATACCACATGGAGTATAAGGGGGGGGAAGTACGAAGTCTACGTAGGTGTAAAGCAAAAATTCCAAATGACACAATATGAAATTCCCTGTGGGAAGAGTGTTCAAGTACGTTCACTAACGATTTCACTAAATACGTTGAAATAAATACATTTGGAGCATTTTGTAATTTTTGATAAAGTAATTTCAAAACCTTTAACACTAGGCTACGTTCTGCAGCTTTAAACTTATATAAAGAACTGAAAATAAGATTTGGGTACCCCGCAAAGTGATACAGCAACTTCGTCTACAGCTGTTGAAACCTGACTTAATATTCTGGAAGACCCAAGCTGATGTAACGATTTGGCTGAACCTCAAAAACATTTCCTCTCAAAATATTAAATCATTAAATTTTCTTGCACATACGACGGATCCAAAATATTTTGACGAGCGACTAACATCAATGCAAGGAGAAATTGCAATAAAATGACTTGCAAACAAGTGTCTACACTTTCTCCCATGTGCCTTCAAGCTTAAAATGCAAGATACTGAATGATTTTCATCATCTGGTTTTTCGGAGACGTGATTGAAAATTTTTTTATCAAAACGACTGTGGAGTCTTGTCAAAGTAAAATCAACCACCTCACTTCCAAAACATCTTTGCAAACTTCAAAGCTTTATAACTGCCTACTTAGTTCAGCCTCAATTGAAAGTTTTTCAGCTTATGGTGTTGTTTAGAATAAACTGAGAAATCGTTTAAGGGCAGGCGAAGCAAAGAAACTAGTAAAAGTATATCACCATTTTAGAGCACAACCAAGGGACTATTCAAAGAATATTTTCTTCAAGCGATCTCTTAGCACATAAATACTTCATCAGATATATAGTAAGGAACAGTTTAAAAAGGTTTTTTACTATTACCAGAAATATATAAAAACTCCATGATTTTAAACTATTCAGCAACTGATGTCATAGATCTAAGGTAAATTTAACCATTGAAGTTAATCCAAGCGCATATAGAGAGTACAATCGTATAAAAAGTTTTCGTTGATTTTTTTTTTTTTAAACAATTGAAGCATTTCAGATCTTTGAAGGTATGTATAAAAAAATAAAACATTGAAATTTGGAAAGAAAGGTTCATGATATATATAAAATACTTTTACAGAAAGTCAGTGTCAATTTTTCAATATTTTTCCCCCTTTTCAATTTATTTTTACTTAACATTCGCAAGAAATTTATTCAATCGAGGTCCTATTTCATTAAAAAAAAAAGAATTTTTTTAAATAATTCACTTAAAAAAATTCGCCATTTATTGGCATGGATAAGATCCAGAAACCTCAATACGAACGAATGCATTTCAAAATTCGAAACCTTCCCAGTCCCAAATGTTTTAGAGTAGGAGCGTTCAACATGTAAATATGTAAGGAAATTGATATACGACACTGAAATCTGGTAATATTACATCGACTGATAATTACATGGTTTACTGATTCGGAAACATCTCTCAGTGAAAACCACAATGCGCCACTGGATAATTAACGCGCGATTAATTAGGAAGCACGGAATCAAAGTAAAATCAAACGAACTGAAACCTAATTCCTTTGAAGATTAAAGTTTCCATTAAAAGAGAGAGAGAGATTAGAAAGAACCTCCAATAAAATAAATCGAAACCTAATTTGATACCTTTTTTTTTTTTTGAGAGAGTTACTGCTAAAAGACAGCAAGGGTTATTTTCATTCTACACTTTGAATTTTAAAACTGCTCAAATATAAGATGAGACGGTTGGATCCAAGTGACTTCCGAATCACGATATATTCACAAATAAACAAGCTAAGTGTCCAGTGTGCAAAAAGCCCTTTTAAGTTTCAAACTGCTAAAATGTATTTCTGGAGAACTGAGGGATGGAAAGCAAATTTAGAGTAATTTCGTAAAGGCTTCCAAATCGAGTTTGGCTGAATTCGCTATATATACATATAGTTGACATATATTTTTTTTTATGTTGCATTTTTAAATTTACTTCATTTTCAAGAAGCACGTTTATTTTCATAATTTTAATCTGTGTTTTCCTCCTCTTTTAAGCAATTTCGTGAAAGTTTAACAGAGATAGGTCGAAATGTTCGTTTTATGTTTTTTTAAATAAATAAACGTATACAAACAATTCAGTAACTAGTTGCAAATGGTCAAGGAATTTATAAGGATTTCCTTTATAACATATACCTAGATAGGGTGCATAAGTATTAAAAAAAAAAAAAAAATTGAAACTAGTTACACAGAAAAAAAAAAGTGAATTTAAAAGCAAAATGTCAAATAAGAAAAACCATTAAAATACACTAAATAAAATTAGTTAATACCTATATATATATATATTTGAAACTAACTTTTGAAAAACCAAAAATCATCTACACTTGAAGTGTTCATTTTACTTTGCAGAACAAATTTCAAAACCCAGTTTTAAAATAAAATTATATTATCAATAAATATTAATAGCTAAAATTGACTTTCGTTGCGATCCGAAAGAAGATAGAGCAAATGAATAAATCGAGAGCAAGAAATGTATTAACATACCATTGTGGAGACGACAACGAAATCTTGGGCATCATCGGTAGGCTGCTCGAAATAAATAGGATCCACCAAATCCTCCAGACTTTTGTTAATAACCATTGCGAGTTATTATCAATATTTTAGACACGAGGTTCAGTCAGGGCATTTAGTGCTGAGACACATGATAAAGGATCCATTTTTAAGAACGGCCCAAGCTCAAAAAGATGGTCAAATCTTTCACATTTCACTCCAGCTGAGCAAAGGACACAGACACTAAACGCAGCGTTCCGATAGCGCAAGTCAGGAATCAACTGAAAGCGTTCACACCGCCCGCTTGAGAGCACAAAGTTGCCAAAACATTTCCTAACGATGAAACAACCGGTCCAGTAGACGATACAGGTATTTAACTTACGCTCCAATGACCGCTTTTCAAAGAAGAGGGATTGGAAATTAGTATTGTATCTATTGTGAAAACTGCACCGTAGCAGTGGACAACTTTCCCATACTTTTGCACAATCAGTACTTGTACTGTGCAAGGTAATTTTAGTCCAAAACTTAGGCCAGCTTGAGGTCTTAGTCATTAGTGTAGTAGAAATTTCATAACGCGCGCGCGCGCGTGTGTGTGTGTGTGTGGTTCAGAACACAGAATTACAATTCTATATATTTATTTGTATATAGATAAAATTACATCACAATGAGCGAATTATGACCCCACCAACTCAGCGTACGCTCGTAGGTTTGGTCAACTTTAGCAAATATAGAACGCTCCATCGATCAAAACGAGTATAAAACGTTTCAAAATGGCGTCCATCTTTGTCGCTGTACATCTGTAGCAATCCGGCACTCACCTTCACTAAAGGAAAATCTTAAACAGCTGGATTTTCAAGAAGTTCGGATTATCCGGTCATCCGGATCACTATTATCCGGATTTCGGGACTTTTACCATTTGTGGTTCGTTTATAAACGGTCCGTACGTGCCTCAATGGAGAAGGGATTGGCTACTGTTTTCAAAGCAAATTCAGACGTTTATGTACGAAGTTAATGAATCCTAAACCCGATTGCGTCTTTACGACGCAAGGACAGCAAAGGTTTTTTTTTGTGGTTTTACGGCTCAAGGACTACAATGGTCATGCTGCGCCGGAACCTACTATTTTCCGAGGAATCCGAACCTCTTACCTACTGAACTAAACCCCAGACTACAGTGAGCAGTGCGATCTTTATGATATCACTAAGCATTCTTTGCACGGTTGGGAGTCGAACTCGAGTTAACGGCGCAATAGGCGAATGCGTTATCACACTGGGCCACCACAGGGCCTGACAGCAAAGGTCTTGCAGCACCGGGACCTACAGTTTTCTGGGGTGTCCGCTGGCAAGGGAACTAACCATTCGATTGCAGTGAAACGGCAAACAGTCTATGACACCACTGGAAATCAAAAGCGGGTTAATGCCACGATGGACGAAGGCATTACCATTACGACACCCTGGACCAGTGAACCTACAAGTTTCCGAGGAATTCAACCCCTGGATTACAGCGAGCAGTTAGTTGACAAGCATTCATTTTGTTGAGCACGGTTGGAAGTCAAACTCGGATTAACGGCACACTATAGTCCGTTCGCGGAAAATTGACCGCTGGTCCCGTTAGAATTCACGGGAGCTGACGTCACAAATAAGTTGGTTCATTGCAGTAGAGGGAAGGGCATCATTTCATAACTGGTTTTTCGCGCACGTTTGTCTGCGCGAAAAACCAGTAATGAAATGACGCCTTTCCCTCTATTGCAATGAACCGGCCCATTTGTGACGTCAGTCTCGCTATTTCTAACGGGACCAGGGGTCAATTTTCCGCGAACGAACTATAGGTAGCGCTGCAGGACCAATACATTTTAATAAAACTAGTGACGGATAAGATGTTTTTAATCACAATGAAGTTTCTAGCATAAAATTTTTTAGTTTACATACGAAAGGTTAAACACTGGTAAAATAACGAACGAAAAAGATCACACAAGCTTTCGAACGCGTCAGCAGCAGTCCCTCACCAGGAGTAATCATATAAATGAAGGACTGCTGCTGACGCGTCTGAAAGTTTGAGTGATCTTTTTCATTTGCGGTTTTTTTCGGAGTTTACCCTTTTATATGTAAATTTCTTCCCTGCACTTTGTATCTTATTTGTAATTTTTTAGTTGCTGAGGTCAAATAGTGTTTGTGAAGAAACTGGTCTATACGACAGTTCAGATACGTTTTTCAAAACTAGTATAACCGCATTTGTTCGTTTAAGGTTTCAACTGAAGGCCTTATATGTGATATGTCGTTCCTTGGGGTGAATGAAATAATCCAGATAATCGCAAAAGGTATATTTTGTGTGCTACTGTTCTAACGATAAAAAAAAGCACTAGTAATATTTCGGTGCTAGAATACACCTTTCAAGATATGAGCGTTGAATGGTTGAATTTTTATGGCGCAAGGACAACAAGGGTCCGTCACCGCCAAATAAGGTGAGGTCTAGATATGGAAGGGACAAAAAGAAGAAGTGCTAACTAATGGCTTTGAGGACATCACAAGATATAATAATAAGTAGGGCTCGGATTTATATGCATTGACATGTTTTTGTATATTTCGCCTTTGTACACATATTTTGAATATTCCTACATATTTTGGCATATTTACGCAAAGTTTTGATAAAATTTTCAAAAAGTGTGTATTTTTCTAATCCGCTTGTAATTCAATCAATTAGATTAATTCGATGTTTTTTTTTGTTTTTAAAAAGGCATTTCTTTTTCTTTTTAAATTTTAAATAAAAATGGGAAAAATGCTACAGAATATGTTTCCATTGTAAATGATATAATATAAAAGTTAGAAAAAATAATTTTATGCGTCTCGCATTTCTGCGGTGATATTTTTCAATATGCGTATCACTTCCCAAGTCAAGGCAAGTGTAATATTTTCCAGCCTAAAGCTCAAGTATAGCCAGATGCTCTTGCGCCATAAAAATCCAAACAAACAACAAACCAAGCCATGAGCGCTGGTGGCATAAGCACGGGGGGGCCTCCTCATACTTCGATTTTTTTGAAAAAAGTAAAATTAAAAAGGTGAGGCAAAAAATGTTCACTTTTTAAGGCCTTTAGCCCCTCCCAAAGAAAATTTCACCCTGGCGGCGTCCTTGGTCACAAGCCAAGGCTTATGATGCTATATTTTTAGACCTATCTCTGTATGTATCTCATACATTGTGGTGTGTGTATTTTGTATTAATTTTGTGCATAATCATATTCGAGGACTTAACGTGGTTTTTTTTTATGCATTTCATTACATATTATGCAATAATTAAAGAACATCTGCACTGTTTCAATAAATTGTCATTATACGCATTTGTTTGTTTAGGTGTTTTATGGCGCAAGAGCATCTGGGCTATACTGCGCCAATATACACATTTCGTTTCAAAACGTTGTTTAGGAGTAGGGTCCAAATTTCTATGCACTTGCATATTTTGTAATTTCGTGTATATTTGCATATTTTGTAATTTCGTGTATATTTGTATATTTTGTAATTTCGTGTATATTTGCATATTTTGTAATTTCGTGTATATTTGCATATTTTGTAATTTCGTATTTGCATATTTTTGTAATTCTCGTGTACTTGCATATTTTGTAATTTCGTGCATATTTGCATATTATTTGAGCTAAATTTTATGCATAAAAATCCGGGTGTTAATAATATGCATAATAAACAAGTATAATATATTACATTCAAGTATAATAAATTTTTACGTCCTGCGACGCAAGAATAGCTGAGGTGATGTTGAGTCAGCACCTACAGTTTTCCGAGGAATACGAAGCTTTCTTGGTATAGGAAACTAAACCCCGGATTACGGTACGCAGAAGAATGGGCACGATATAAGAACGCGTTATCTCTATGCTACCGTAGGGTGAAAATCTTCAAAGAAGCAGACGACTGTCGAGAGACCGTAAACTATGGGTGCACCTGGGGGTGGGGGGCATGAGCAAATGCAAGGGGAGAAGAAGGGACGATCGTCCCCACCCCCTTAGGCGGGGATTATGTCATGGAAAATAAAATGAAAAATACCGGACACTTGGCTAAAGATAGGAATCGGGAAAAAATCGCCCCCGCCATCCAACATTGAAAGATTTCTGGATCCGCCACTGGTCATAATCTCCACCTCAACTAACTACTTCGTAAGCCCCTGGGATTACTGTGCCGACTTCGGCGGCCACCTTTCCCAATCCCCCTTCCTTGCCCAATCTACTACCACAACTCCGTAAGCCCACCGGCCACCCTTCCCACCCCACCTTTGTCCAATCTACTACTACTACTACTATTTCGTAAGCCCATCGGCCACCCTTGCCCAATCTATACCACTAGTTCGTAAGCCCCAATTTTACATATTGCTCCACGACCTGAAGGGGAAATTTTTTCATGAACTTACTTTGTGGATCTTAAACTGTTAGAGGCTACAATCAAAGTCTTCATTTACACCTAATCATGACTATTGACTTCAAATGTCAGACTTGAAGTTGCGGAAAGGATAGTTATGTATGCATGAATATTACACACACGTCCAAATGTTATACTTCGGTGAACTTCCGCGCATCCATCGTGGTATTTAGGGAGACAACGGGTTTTTTATCGAAGCGGATTTAGTCCTGTTCCAATCGAATACGCTCGCAATTTTATGGTAATATACAGTGGCGTATGCAGGAGAGGGGGTTAATGGAATCGTAACTACACCCATTGCGATGCAATTTCGTATTATGAACTTTCTGCATAGGCTTATGATAACATAGATATTATGCCAACGAAATTTTTTTAAGGTAGTTTAAATATCGAAAAGAAACCAAAGGCAGTGTAAAAGCGTCCTTTTATGAATCTAAAATTTCATAGATTAGCGGAAAGTTGGAAATAATACGTTTTGTGTTCAAGAATATGCGTTTTTCACAATTATCTTCTAAGAACTGGTACTTTTGATTTGAATGCCTGTGTTCACTTTCGCAAATTTATCTTTTCCTTCTTGACAATATGGACTCTTTTCATGCTTAGGACATTATGGGCTCTTTTCGTGCTTATAATATTATGGACCTTTTTCATGCTTAAGATATTATGGACTCTTTTCATGTTTATGGCATAGTGGACAAATTCTAAAGATCTTCTGGGCTTCTTCGATTATTTTCAGAACTGAATATGAAGCCTATATAACTCACATCACACGGAATTTGCAAAGTTACCCCTCACCCCCCACCCAATTTAATTTAAAGTTCCTTTTTATGGCGCAAAAACAGGCAAGACTATACTGCGTCAAGACTTGTAGTGCAAGGATTTCGTATCTCTGGGGCTTCGTTAAACTCGGGGATAAAGATTAGTAGGAAAATTAGCAAGCGTTTGGTGATAGAGGGAGCCGACACTAGATTTTCCACACAGTAGACCAATGTGTTTGTTATCTCTATGTGAGTGTTTCCCAACTGGTGGTCCGCGAGACGGGTCATTATTAAAAAAAAAACCAAAACAAAACAAAAAAACAACTGAAACATTACTTATAAAATTAATTATAAAAATGAAATTGATTGCATATTTGTAGTATTTTACAATCTGACGGAATTTCAGAAAACGGTTCGTATTAAAAGTAATTCGTCTTAAGCGTGTTCATCTTAACGAGGTTTGACTGCATTATCATTAGCTTCTTTTTTTTTCTCTTTATTTTTTTTTTCAAAAACGATTTTACAAACGCCCTCGCTAAAAAGAAGAAAAAAAAAAAGACCCGGTTCCCTTTTTTATTAAGGTCTTGCAGTCAACTCGTGAGAATTTTTCAAAGTGGTCCGCGGCTTAAATTGAGTTGGGAACCATTGTTCTAAGACAACGTTCGGTCTTCAAATTATGAGATTATGTAATATTTATTAATTATATAGTTCATTTCCAGTTCGAATTATCGGTTCATCATTGGTTCGAAGTCAGCTTTCCTGCACCACAGAAAAACAAAAGATTATTTTATATTATTTGTTTATGTTTGTTTAAAGGCACAGGCAGTGCCCCACTACTGCCTAGGGCCCCAGCCTCCCAGGGGGCATTGTCGCCGAAGTCTTTCTTCCCCCTCCCTGTTTTTATCAACCATCTTAACAAAAATTTATATTTTTTTATCAACTATCTTAACAAAAATTTATAAATTACCTGTTTCCCCCCATCCCCTCAACAATTTTTGAAATTTGTAGCAGATGATAAATTATGCAGTTCATAGACAAGTGACTCATTCATTCCTTTTGTAGGGAAGAAAGTTCGTAAAATTCAACGTAATTTGTAAAACTTGTAATTAAATGGCAGCGTAGTGTATATAGACTTTGAAGGTCAAAATAAGTTAAACAAAAAGTCTTTTTTAATATTACAAAAAAAAGGGGGGCCCCGACTTCGTTAACTACCTACGGCCCTGGGACTCCTAAATCCGGGGCTGGGCGCAGGGATATTAAAGGTCATGATGCATCAGGATCTCCAGTTTTTCGAGGAATTCGCACCTCGTAAGAGCTGGAGAACCAACCCCGGACACAGTGCGTCGGTGAGTGTTCTATTTTGGCACCGTTGGGAGTCAAATCCGGGTTAACGGCACACTAGATGGACGTGTTGCCACCGCAGGGCACAAAATATTTATAATCGAGGAAAACATAACGAAACACTTTTTTTAAACTTTTTTATATATATCGCTGAAAACGTCTCTACCAAGCCTAAACCCATAAAATTTCTTATTAGTTTTCGTAAGATCTGTGTGATTTTTCAACCACGCGTTTAGGAAAATTTCCTCGCCAAAATTGCCAATCGTGAAAAAGTAAAATAACGTCCTCAACGTTAATTTAAAAACATTTTAATTTTTTTAAATCCATTTGTTTGGAAAATTAGCTCCATGACGGGTGTATCCAATCGTTCATTAACTCAATCACTGAACGATATTGCCCCTCAGTCACGAATGAGAAGATCCGTTCAATCAATAGGCCGTTGAACGAAAACATCCGTTCAGTCAACAGGTCATTGAACGAAAAGATCCGTTCAGTCAAACGGTCATTGAAGGAAAAGATCCGTTTAGTCAACAAGTTCATTGAACGAGTTGGCACGTCGCCAAACTTCGGCCACCTTTTCTTTTTCTTCGGACCTCTTGCGACGAATCTGCGCCAACATTAATACGTCATTTAAGTTAAGCAAATTCCCATGCAAATTGATGCAAAGTAGCCTACACAGACGGAAGTGAGTCATTAGGCATTCTAATTGGGACTTGGCAAATAAATCGGGCTGCTAAATTTGCATTGAAAGTACGTTTTAAAGATTAGTGTGCGCGACGATGTTCGTAGATCTCTCTCTCTCAGCGCAGAGATTATTACTCTAAACAGCCACTATACCACAGAGGAAGCATCTAAACAAGAGCCAGTGGTGTGGCGATTCGAAAATTATGGGGAATCGTGTGGGCTCCAGTGGTTTTAAGGATCATGTGATGCGGCCCTAGAGAAAATATTGTAAAACCCCGATTATCCGTCAGACACGGGACCAGAGCCTTGACGGATAATTGAAAAGACGGTTAAGCGGAAACGGGGAAATTTACAGTACAATATAGTACATTTTTATTAAAATTTAAAATTATACATTTAAAAAAATTACGTTGTAAAACTTGATGAAGGCGCAAACGCAGTTTATTTGAATCGAGAGAACTTGCATTTAATGAAACACGAATATTAAACATTACATACCTGTGTGTAAAATTATTTTTGCTGGTTGGAAAAAAAAGAAAGAACACTGCGTGCTTTTTTTGGTTGCCATGTCCTGTACTCTTCAAAGCAGTAATAGCTAAATAGCATTTGCTTCAGTTTGTTGTTCAAACCAGGTAAAATGCACTTAGAAAGCATACATTCTGCTTCAGCATGGGTGACAGTTTTTGTAGGTTTTCCAGCACTTTCATGGTTTTCTTTAGGATCATTGGGGTTTAATAATTACTGAACGATTTCGTCGTCACTTAGGAACTCGAAACCTGCTTCAAGTTTATCAATGTCCATCCCTTCACCAACGTCATTAATTTCAATGTTTTCTCCTGCGGGTAGAGCCTCACAAGTGTGTAAAATTGTCTCATTGTCGATGTTAACGGAGTGGCCCTAACTTGAATTTGACGCCGATGGTTAGGCGAGAAAGACGGTAAATCGGGAGACGAATATCTGAGGTTTCACTGTAATGTGTTTTAACATCCAATGGGGGATTGAGCGCCCCTCCCTACGCCACTGATAAGAGCATAGAAAGTGGATGGATATACTGCTCGTGAAGACACTAGGTGTGTTTCTATCGCCCACACATACACACAGTGTATCCTTACCAGGGGCGGACTGAGCCGCCGGGTCCCGGGCCGCTGCGCCCTCATAGACTAGGACTCGCGCCCTCCGATAATCCAAGGTATTCGCCCTTTGAGGCCTCTGATACTTACGGTTATAAAACTCTATCAGACTAGGTCGGACAGAAGAGCGATTGTGTTAAGATTATTTCAGAGCTCATAATAATGATAAATATCGCGATAATAGTACTCTTTTGATGATGATAATGATTAAAATCATTACTATTTTTTTTTACGACGCGAAGACAGCAAGGGTCACGCTGTTCCAGGACCTATAGTTTTTCGAGGAATATGTCAAGGGAACCCCCACGGACTACGGTGGGGAAAAGGGCACGCGTTCTACAATACCACCAAGAGTCAAATCCGGGTTTATAGCACGATGGATAGATTTGTTACCACTAGGCCATGTAGCGCACTGGACTTCCATTTTCCCGTAGCATCCGAAGCTCTTGGGACCTATGAGGCCAATCCCTAGACTAGTGACGGCCGATTACGAAATGTTTTTGCAATCGAAAAATTCGGAATCGATTGAAATTTACAATCGAGTCAACAATTCATTCGTCCTTGAACTTAACAATCGAGATGTTTGATTGCGATCGCGAATCAGCTACCCAACCACACTGCGCATGCGGCGGCGGCAATTTTGTGAGTATATAATTAGATCTATCCGCAGTTTCTGACATCCAGGGAAAAGAGTTCTAGTATTTATTTATAGAATCGTTATATGGGTTTTAGAGAGCCTATTGAGTAAAACCCTGATTTAACGAAATCCAAACTACCTGCAATTTATTTATTTATGTGAGTTTTTTTTTTCTTTTTTTCCGTTGTAAATACGCAATAACTTCATTTTTCAATTCATTGTACGTACATAACTAAAAAAATATCTACTTACTCCCTCTGTGCTGATTTTATATGAGAACCATAGAAATGATATAAATTATGGTATATACATCACTTCGAGTGATTCAAAAATAAACCCTCTAGTATTTTAAGCTGCATTTAGTCTTAAAGTTATTTATAAAAATATTTAAATTGTTTTTGCCGTTATAAGAAATGCACAATATATATATAGTACACGTTATAATATTTATATTCAAAAACATGACTGATAAAAATGCAATTACAATTTTGTTTTATCATTCAAAACAAACACTGGTCAAAGATCGTATATAAGTAAATAGAAATGGTAATCGAAGTTTTATAATTTATTTCATGTACGGTTATGCGATGTATCGAGTCAGGTTTAAAAACAATCGAGAGGTTTCGAGATGTTCAAGTAATCGAGACAATCGACTAAAACATCTCGCAATCGCGTATCACTATTCCAGACTAGAGCGAGCAATTCATCGGTAGGCGTTCTCTCGTCTCTTTTTTTACCGCCGAGAGTTAAATTCGAATTAACAGCACACATTGGTGAAGGCCTTGGCATGGCAGGGCCGTTTCTTTATTAACCACTAAATTTTCCACAAACATTTTGCATCGTATTTTTCATTAACCAGATAGTTATGCGATTAATGGATGGTAATTAATGGATTATATGACATATAGTTATGTGATTAATGGATATTAATCAATGGATGAATTATGTGCAAATGAATTCAAAGGTTTCCTGAGAGTCTAAATTATAGTACGGAATATTCTAAATGCTGCATAACTACTATCAAACAATTTGCAACTACGATAAAGCCTAAACTAATTTAATTACTCATCTTGATTCAAAGTAAAACTTACGCACATTTTACACCTTGTTCGTATTGGAAATTGATTGAATGTGCATGGACCTATTTCTAATACTTTTATTAATAAACCAAACGAAGTCATAAAATAATTAAAAGAGAATTTTATCCATGGATATTTAAATCATGCAACTTAAAAAAAAATCTGATATTGTGGAGGAAAAAAACTTTATGAAAAGAACAAAGTAGCCTCTTCACATAAGGTTGAGGAATATTTGTTCACATCTTCGCGTTTAAATACTTTATTAAGAGTTACCTAAGATCCGACAAATAGCAGTACCTGATCTGGACTCAAAAAAGTCAAATGGCCATAACAACCTAAATGAAAGTAAAAGTTCTAGAAGAGGTTAAGCGTTAACCAAACGCGGTACTCTGAGAGACA
>QLNU02014176.1:36140328-36156319 GCA_006491805.2 Dysdera silvatica | reverse complement strand
CATAAACCAGGTCTTCAAATTTTCCACTCCATAATGGTTGCGATATGATATGGCAAGGATTTGCATTTATGGGCAATCAGATTTAAATACAAGGAAGTGAAAGAAAATTGCTTAAGGTCGATATTTAAATTTAGCGGGTTTCAATTAACATTAATTCGCAACTCTCTAATCCGCAAGTGTCTAATCCACAAGTGTCTAATCCGCAACTCTCTAATTCTAAACTCTCTAATCCACAACTCTCTAATTCACAACTCTCTAATTCTCAAGTAACTCGGTAGGTTTTCAACGTTAACAACAGCTATCATTATTGCATTTACGGAAGACCTTTACCTTACCCTTTTTATTGCGTACAGACAGAAAAACCAAAAGCAATAGTGGGTTCAATATCTATTGAAACCTGCTAAAATTTTTTATTATCACATGATCTTTCTGGCAACCAAGCTTGATTTCTTTATAACCACTGTTTGCATTAAGTAATCATACCTGTACTATTACTTCCACTTAACAGCATGCGTTTGCAGAGCCGGGGGGGCGGGGAGAGGGCAAATGCTCAGAGGCTAGAGAGATTAAGAAAATTTTAGTAACATATAGTATGCTAGCTAATGTAATTGGTTAAGTGTTACCCATCCGCTAAACTCTCCATATATATATCTATAAATCCTGTCCCTGGCACTGCACATTTAAGATGGTGGAACAAAGTACACCAATACCAGTCTTTTTGTACCTATATTTCAGTCAAGCCTATAGCCAGGATTAAGGGGCAAGGCACAGGCCATATGGAACACCCAGGAATTGTTCTATATATATAGTTTGATAGGAGCAACTAGGGCATAAGCATGGGACCTGCCCCTGCTAGCCCTGGATTGGGTACAGGCCTGGTTTGAGTGTTATGTCGAAATAAACTTCTAACAGTTTTGCAGATGCTCAGAACTGCTTTGGAGGTGGGTGGGTGTTTGAGCTTATGAAAAACGTTCCCAACCAATGCGTTGGCATTGAGTCTGCTGCTAATAAAATTAGAGTTGTGATAATATTCCTTTACATACACAATGTTTTTGATTATCCTAATTATTCGGTAACAATAACCTACATATATGGATGCTAAATAAAAAGGAAATAGCATGTTCTGTCTGGCATCTAAAGAAATAAAATTTTGAATGAAATTGGCAGACTACCTAACTATATCCTGCATAAGACAATAGGCGTAGGCAGAAAGTTCATAAGTGGAGGACTATAGGTTCAGTGAGGAGCGGTTGTAGAGCTACAACTCATATGTTTCTATGTCAAAAATACAAAATTTCATTTCAATGGGGGGTTACAACCTTCTAAACCATCCCCTGGCTATGCCTATGCATGACAGCACATCAAAATTGACAAAATCAACGTTCTTGACGATGTCAGCTTCCACCATAATGAAAACTACCAGAAACCGTCAGTTTCTCAAAACGATTTGTTTTCAAAGTGGGCATTTCCCGGCATAGGTTGAAAACTCATAAAGGGGGGGGGGGGTTATAGACTCAATGGAGGTGTTACAGAGCTACAACTCGTATATAATGTCATATATAATATATCCTATGTTAAATATACAAAATTTCATTGCGATGGGGGTTACAACCCTAAAAACCCCTCCTTGCCTAAGCCTATGTTTCCCTCCTTTACCCATCTAAAATCTAAAGAGAAATGGACCCATAATCCACAAAAATATCTTTCACATTCAAAATAGTAATAAAACTGATGCATCTTTTAACCTGTTAACTGGGTATGACGACATTTTTCGTCATGCCCGGAAGACTACCAAAATGCGAATGACGACATTTTTCGTCATTAAAATTAACCGTATTATGTTGAACGCATTACGTTTTATGTAGTTCTTATATATTTAATCCTAGCGTGATGGTGTGATGACATTACTTATCACTGTGAAAAAAAGTCCCCAGTGTGAAACGAGTTTCACAAAATTTTATTCCCCGGTTAACAGGTTAATCTACATCCTAAAGATCTTATTCTTCCTCTTCCTAGAGGCTTGATGCAAATTGCTTGGCACCTTCTCGTTTCTTTGAGGTTTTATGGCGCAAGGGCAACCAAGGTCATACTGCACTGAGGCCCACCGTTTTACAAGCAAATCGGATCTCTGTTGAGAAAGGAACTAAACCCCGGACTACGGTAGATAGAAAAAAAGGCTCACGTTCTACGGTACCATGGTAATCAAACCCTGCATAACAACATGACAGATGAATGCGTTAACCCTATGTCATCATATGGCTAGCATTTTCTTTCCGCAGGCAGGCGCATGAGCGTATGCAGAAAGTTCATAAGTGTGTGTGTGGGGGAGGTTACACGCTCAATGTGGAAGGTTTTTTACAGAGCTACAACTCATATATTCCTATGTTAAATATACAAAATTTCATTGCAATGGGGGGTTACAACCCCCAAAACCACCCCCTAGCTACGCCTATGGGCAGGCAGATATATTTTGCATTCACGGGTGCCCAGCATTTGACATACCTCACTACCATAGAGGAATAGAAGATATCGATTTAATTAAAGGCATGTCCATTTCAGAACTTTTTCATGTTAGTAAGCATAAATTCATCATTTCTCCATTACTAAGAAATTTACATATGTCAGTTGAAAACATTAAATTTACTCGCACATTGAAGTTAAACATATGTGTGGATATACAACCAGTTTAGCTATCATAAAATGATATCCAGTGAGATATTTGATGAAATGCATTCTATGAAATGACACTTTTTATGAAATACTTAACGAAATAGCAATTCAGTGGAATATTAGAGGAAGTAGCACTCAATTAATTATTTGAATGAAATCACATTCAATGAAATATTGGATGAAATGATATTCAAATAAAACATTATCAATGAAATAGTTTTCAATAAAATGATATTTAGTGAATTAATATTCGATGAAATGTCTCAATTTGTGAAATACAGTAAAACCTGCCTGAAGTGACCACCTTTGGGACTGGATTGCAATGGTCACCATGGACCGGTGGTCACTTTATGCAGGTGGTCAATTTATAAAGGTGATCACTTTACCAGGTTCCACTGTAATATTTAATTTTCACTCACATCAATGCTTTGAGAGCTAAAGCTAAGAAAAGAGCTGCATTGCTTCAATGGTGAGGGTTGGCGATTTTTCACTTTTCGAATACTTTGCAGGCTGTTAATTTTTCTGACAATGACGATGGCTCTCTAAAAGAAAAATTCTTATTTATTATAACAAATATATCACACGTAATTTTTAATTATTCATTATATGAAAACGTATATCTCTGAAGAATTACAGTACTTACCTTCCATCTATCCACAGCAGGCTTTGATATTATTTCAGGTTTTACAATCCCATTGCTCATATTTAAAGCGTTATCTCCCTGAAAAAAACAAAGGAAAATAAACTTAATACATTGAATACTAATTAACTAATTAATTAAACTAATTTACTAATAACATTAATTACTAAATATTTAAGTACATACTGAATCATTTGAATAGTCCCCATGTAAAAAATTAATTCATAGAAATATATTTGACTTCAAACATTACAACAAAAAATTAGAACTTGAGGAAAAATTTGCTAAGTTTACGGTTTTGAAATATTTTGAAGTGACTTCCTGAATTGCTCCCTACTTTGATAGTCTGAAAAATGTTGGAATATGCATGGAGTTGAATATTTAACAAATATCAGATATGCCGAAATTGGAAAATTTTGACTGAATTTGATTTGTGGATAAAGGGGGAAACGATGTGTTTTGTTTGTACACTTTATGTTCTAAAACTAGCTTATGGGCCATCTAGAATGGGACGAAGGACTTAAACGACCTTTGCACCATGACAAGTAGCTTAAGTATATACAGAAAGTTCATACGGGATACGGGAGGGTGGTCACAGGCTCAATAGGAGGTCACAGAGCTACAACTCCATATATTCTTATGTATATATATATATATACAAAATTTCATCTCAATGGAGAGTTATAACACCCCCTGCATACAGTGACAAGCAGCCAAATTTACTGGGAGTCACACCCGATACAGTGTGCCTAAAGGCAACAGACATACGCACCGAAGCAAAAAAAACAATAATTTTGTTGGATTCAACAATACCATTTTCGAAAATTGGAAAAATGTTACACCTGAAATGCCTCGATACAAAATATGATTATTCACACAGCATTCTTTATAGACGTCTGCTATCTTTCTAAAAACTGTTGCTTCAAAAGATAGTCAAACGAGAACAAAAATAAGGTGGATTCAACACGATGCTTGCTTTTATAAAAATTTATGGTATGTATGCCAGAGGGCTTTGTATTTTACAGCATAAGAACGTCTAAGATCATGTGCCAAGACCAGCAATTTTCTGAGGTAGAGTAGCTTAGCAATTCCAGAAAACTCTTGGGGGGGTCTCAAGTGGTCTTAAGGAAGATTATGTGGTGCAGCCTTTTAGAGAATAATGCGTTTTGATATCCAAACAAAAGGGGGTGCTTGAAAAGTGGGGGTTGATCTCCCCTTTCTATGACACTGCTGGGGGGAATCTAAATCTTTGTTGCCTAGAAATCAAAATCTGAAATACGGATTGGTAAATAAAATAAAATAAAAAAGTAATTGCTATCAGTGCATGTCCGTATCCAGAGGGTATATCTTAGGGACCGGTCCCCCGCGAAACAA
The DNA here is from genome assembly GCA_006491805.2 of Dysdera silvatica. Lineage (NCBI taxonomy): Eukaryota > Metazoa > Arthropoda > Arachnida > Araneae > Dysderidae > Dysdera > Dysdera silvatica. Next base: position 36,151,635 of record QLNU02014176.1, on the reverse strand, counting down.
ACTGTTAATGGGATTTGGCTGCGACCTTTGTGCTGCGAAAAAATTGCTGAACCCTTCAAAATTAAATTCCGGCTACGGTCTTGTGTCATGGTACGGCTGATGTTACCTCTATGCTATGTTCATCTGGGGAGGGGGGAGTAGTTGCTAAACTCTCGGTGGATTTTAGATTTCGAAAAAAAGCGTCGCTAAAAACTTGTTCACAGTAAATGAATATGATGGTAAATGTTTCTCACTGTGAATGTCATCCAAAAGATGCCCATGTGATCAGAGAAGCTATTGTATCCTTTCTAACAATTCTAAGTTTAAAAATAACCAATACTAGTAAAATGCAAGTTTAATTATATAATTATATAACAAAAAAACTTACAAGAATCCATGGGTGTTGAAGGCACTGGTTAATAGAAGATCGCTTCCTAAAATTAAAACATTAATACTAAGAGAACGACCTAACATCTATGAGGTAAGATAACAACGGCCATAATCAAAATTTACAACTAACTAACAAAAACTAATTTGCCTTACATTTTATGATTGAAGCTTACATTCAAACGAAAGTAGCAATACATAATAAAGGTGATTTACAATCAAATATGTATGTAAATACAATAAATATTACTTAAGTACAGTTAAAGGTTGATTTGCATTCAAATAGTAACTGGGGAAGTCCCCAAGCCTAGAAGTTGGATCATTTACTGTACTACTCTACAACCTGGAAAGGATGTGCTTACATGCAATATGGCACTATAGTCTCATAAGCACAATAATTGAGCAGGTGGGAGGTATGGGAAAGGTAATAGGTTTTGATCAATACCAGTCCGAAAGCCTGTCAACTCCCTGCTTACATAGACTAGTTGGCACCAAGTTGTGTGCGCAGTGAAAAATGTGGCTGTGGTGTACAACCTAGAGGATTAGTAAATAGCTTCCCTTCAAATCCACTATCCTACCTCCAATATTAGAACTAGTACTGCGGCTAGTAAAGTTCGAAGAGTTCGCATTTCAGGATAATGACTATATTTGTCACTATAAGCTAGCTAGTGCCCAGGTTACTATTCAAATATAAACCAGACATAAGAACATGTCAATTCCCAAGCATCGTTGAGAGAAAGGTTTTGAAATATGTGGCTACACTAAAACTCCTCCTTAACTACAATCCATGAATTAATTCCTCCCAGAATAAAGAGAAATTTAGTAAAAGATCATTCAAATAATTTTCATTTGCTTGAGTTTAATGCTGTAAGGATAAGAAGGATCATGCTGCACTGGAACTTACAATTTTCAGGGAATCCTACTCTCTTAAGGTCCAGGGAAACAATCCCTTGACTATGGTAAGTAGTTGGTTGATAAAAAATCTTTTCATTTCTGGAGAGTTGGGAGTCGAACCCGGGATAGCCATACACTAGGTTTTGTTTATGGTTTTATGGCTCAAGGACTACAGTGGTCATGCTGTGCAGCGACCTACTGTTTTCCGAGGAATCCAAACCTCTGGACCTACAATTTTCCAAAGTATCTGAACCTCTTGGATGAGGAAACTGAATCTCTCAAGGCCTACGAAACCAAACCCCGGACTAAAGTGAGCAGTGCGATCGTTTTGAGATCTCTGAGTAAGCGTTCTTTGTATTGTTGGGAGTCAATTCCGGAATAACGGCGCACTAGGCGAACGCGTTACCACACTGCAGGGCATGCCAAGACTAACAGTTTTTTAAGGAATTAGAATTTCGATTGTCCAGGCAACCCAAAACTCAGACTTAAGTGAGTAATTAGTTAGGAAGTGCTTTTTCCCCAGTTCCTTCATGTTTGGGGACACATACAGACACTCGAAGCATTTCAATTTCTTTTAAATTTTACTAGTTGTTTCTTATCCCCACCACCAAACATATTGTATGGGTTATGTGACCCCAAACGCTGAATACCTAGGATAATATATGGGGAACATATGCCAGTCTGTAAAGACTTCATAGGACAGTACCATTAATAGAGTGGCTGGTAGAACAATGGATACTGGTTTTATTATAACAGGGTTTCCGCTCACCTTGGAGAAAAAAATTCCCTGACTTTCCAGGTTTTTCCCTCACTCTTTGGACAAAATTCCCTGAATAATTGCAAACAAAACTTTGAATTAAACTTTGGTTTCAGGAGAAATACGAGTAGTTTCGTATTCGCATAAAATTAAGCTATTCAGAACAGGTTAGGGAAATTTTCCCTGACTTTTCCTGGTATGATCAAAAAAATTTCTTTTTTTCCCTAACTTTCAGGGACAACAAATTCCCTGACAATTCCAGGTTCTCCTGACAATTCCAGGTGCAGGAAGCTACTGAATTGGTTTTACCAGTATCTTAGTTATTGTTAAGTTAAACAATTGGGTTACAGAAAATAATGTTTATACCTGGGATTATACACCAAAAGTTCAGTAATGAAATCCTTTGCTTCTTCACTAATGTCACCAAACAGATCTTCGTCAAACGAGTAGTCGACAGCAGATATATTTGCAAAAGTTTGTTGCTTGTCCTCGCCTAAAAATGGTGAGGCGCCTGATAACCTTTATAAATAATAAAAAGTACAGTTACAAATGCAAAAAGGGTAACGTTTAAATATGATGATGAACTTACACACAATAAAGATAGTATGTATCGAGATGAGAATATATATTTAAATACTATTTTTTTTTTTTTACTATTAATTCAACGATATATTTTTTCACTCTGGTTTTTATACTATCAATAATGTAACAAAAAAAAAAATCATGATGTTAATATAGTCTGTATTTATAACAATCATTACTGACCAGTGCAAAATTTGCAGCCTTAATAACGTTTACTTTTCCTACTTTCTATGACAAGAAATAATAAAATTATGCTACTAGTATGGAAACAATTTTCAATGATATACATTAGTACTTCTACTTTCTATAATAAACATCGGTATCTCTACTTTCTATGATATGCATTGGTATTTCTACTTTTTATGGTATATCAGTACATATCCTATTATATACAGCAATATTTCTACTTTCTTTCATATACATCAGTACTTCTACTTTCCATGATATACACTGGTATTTCTACTTTCTATGATATACATCAGTATTACACGCAGAGCCCTTTTCTAGGTGTTTTGCTGTCCTGAGCGAGAATTGAAAAATGCAGCTCCCACCCTTTTACTTCTATGACTCTTTCGCATATATCTCCCTCTCTACCACCTCCAACATACAGCAATGTAAATCGTGTATTATACTTTTAATCATTAAACCCGTTAATTATATTTATATTTTAAACTTATATTAGTTATTTTCTAACATTAGGTTATTGTGAATAGCAAACTAATTGCTACATGTTATAGTTGTTTAATTTCGATATTTTATATTTTTGAAAACTGAAATACTGAGAGAGTAATATATCAAAACACGACGTTGTATCATCAGAGTTAAAAAGTTTAAGTGTATTACATATAAAGGAACTCGTGTGCAAAATTAAACAATAAAAAACATCAAAAATTCATCAAAGTAAAGATTTATAAATTGTTCTGTATGCTTTTGAAAACAATTATATGTTTTAATTTTTCTTCTTTTTCATTTTTTCTCCTCATTTGCTCAGTTTTTTCTTTGTTTGATTTAAAAATAAATTTTTTTACGCCGTTTTACCGCCCTAGGCGGTCGCCTATTTTGGTCTAATGCTAGGAAAGCCCCTGCTTCTACACCACTTTTATTACTAAAAAGTATGTATTGGTCGAATGTAAAATAATCTAAGATTTGAATAAGAATGTTGTGATTGACAATTGTCATTATGTAACATACAAACCTTTTTGCTTTCTTTAAAATGATGTATCGATTAATGAAAATACATTAAAAATAAGTTAATACTGGATAACAAAGCAATACGAAGTTTCACTAGGAGATTCCATATTAACAGTTATTTCAACACATTGGCGTAAGGTTTAAAAACAAGACGTTACTGGTGTTAAGTTTAAAAAATACCACTGAAGTCAACTGCTCCCTCTGTCAAGTAAAGGCAGAATTGTGCCTTCACTTGATAAAGGAGGCAGTTGGCTGTTGACACGTCGTGTTTTTAAACCTTATGCCGATGTTAAAATAACTATTGATACGTTAATAGTGGATCGATGTATCTTAAATAATTTAAAAACAATTATACCTGTGAACAAAAAATACATCAACATTACCTATTGTCAAAATTATTATTATTATTTTTTTTTAAAGGAGAGTTTACATAAATGGTGAAATAACATTTTACACAGATTTTATGTTTTACATTAAGTTGCAATACGTAAACAATTAAAATAGTTAAATTGAGGAAATGTTATTGCATTCTGCATGCCATTTCAAATGCAAAAATATTTTTAATAAATGAAAAAAACTTAATATACGCGAAATTAAACAGCAAAATAATTTTTTTTCTTGATATGGCACACCAAATAAATAAACTGATCATAAAGACGTAGAATTTATAAAATATTAAAAAATAGATGTTTTTTAAATAAAATAAACATATATTCAAATAAGAAATGAATATGCAACACTGTTACATGACACAAAGCAAAAAGGAAAGACCCAAATATTTATAAACAAATACTTATAAATGCAAGTTAATAAAGAAAAATAGGAGGGGTTAAATGAAATTTTTGAAAAATAATTTATCAAAAATATTACTCACAAACGGTGCATGCATTACAGACAGAACATAAAAACGAAATGATTGAAATCACTTACTGGATTGAAGTCCAGGAAAAAAGTTCACGGAAATGAATAAGCAGTGAGTGCAAGTGAAAGGAAATAGTGCCAAAAACATTTGTGTATTCAATAAAAAATTCAAAAAGCATGTGCCATTTACATAATGAAATTCAAAGTCACTATATCGAGTAAAACCCCGATAAATCGTCATCCGGATAAACCGTCATTTTTCTCTGGTCCCGTTTAGCACTCATAGGTGACAATGTAATCAAACCTTCGTTTATTTGTCGCTAATTCGAATATAATTCTGGATAACTCGTCACTTTGTAAAAATGGAAAAGGTTGAAAGGGACATAAATAACTACACAGATTAGGCTGTAGCCAAGCCGGGCCATGGCCCCAGTTGCCCCATCAGGCTATTTATATATACAGAACAATCTCCTGATGCCCCACGCATCCTTTACCTTGCCCCAGTTGCCCCTTCATCTGGTTACACACCTAACACAGAAAACACTGCAGAATGTTATTAAGCAACTATAAATTGAACATAATTGTGGAATCTTTAGAAGAAAAACATGAAAAAGTAATGACGAAAGTGATAATGAGGAAATTTTTCATCACTTAATAAAACACAAGGTCCTGATGCTTCAGTAACAAAACGACGTACCTTCCATCAATTCAATGTTCTGAAGATGATTTATTTAGAACCTCAAATATTTCAAGAAAAAATGTAATTGCACAGCCAGGTGTTCCTTTCTGTCCAGTTTAGACAAGTATTTGATATTCTGATACATACGTACAGTAATTAGTACTGAAGCCTGGGTGCCCAAATAAAGCTAAAAGGAGTTAATTTTTTTAATCATTTTCGTAATCTACAGCATTAGTACTTCTACTAATTAATTTATAACACTATTATGAATTTAAGTTTGTTTTACGCAGGGTTCCCCATTCACATTAGGGAAAAAAAATTCTGACTTTTAAAAGTTTTTCCCTAACCTTTCTAGCAAAATTCCCTGGTCAGTCATAAACAACTTTCAGCTAAACTTCAATTACGAGGAAAATGGCTTCATGTTCATGAAAGATTTAGCTTTTCAAAACAGAAGTTATAAAGTTTTCCTTTACTTTTGAAAGTTTGATTGAAACATCTCATTTTCCTCAGCCAGTTAAACACGATTTCAAATTCTTTGATAATTCCAGGTTTCCAGGTGTGTGGAAACTCTGGTTTTACGGCGCAAGGACAGCAAAGGTCATATTGCACTGGGTCCTACAGTCTTCCAAGGAAACCAAAAATCTATTAAGGCCTGGGAAACTACCCCTGGACTATAGGGAACAGTTTACTGATAAGAGTGCCATTTGGCACTTTTGGGAATCTAATCCTGTGTTAATGGTACGATAAGCAAGAGCATTTCGAATTGACCACCACAGGGCCTGTGATGAACTTAAAATATACTTGATCATTGCACCAATACATATTGAGCATTTTCAGTCTTTACTCCACTTAACCCTTTGACTGCTCAGTCTTTTTTCTTTTTATAACAATCTCTTCAAAAACTGCATATTTCTTTTTATTCAATATTTTAAATCTACATGTAATTGAGAGTTAAAATATGTAGCACATTTTTGTAACCAAAGATGATGAGAGATGAAAGATGGAAAAATTTCATACCCAGGAAAATCGCTTGAAAAGAAAATTTTGTTACTTTCATGTTGCCCGTGGAAATCGCGGGATAAGCAGTCAGAGGGTTAAGTCATCATAATTTCTAGATCCCTTGAGTGACGACTTACCGAGGTGTTACTGTATGTGCATTAATGCTCAAACTTAAGAAACAAGTATAAAAGAAATATATTTTAACATATTTTATTTATATCATACACAGAGCCAGGGGCAAAATTTAAGGGCCCGAAGGCAGTTTAGCAGATTGGGCAACAACTATGCTTAATGACAAATTATGTTTGTTATATTATTTAAGTTCCATGCCAGGTTCCTGGGCATTTGTCCCCTTCTGCCCCAGTTCTGATCACATAGGCCAATAATTTTATTATGTTTGTATACAAATTATACCCTTCGAATTCATGAGTGTGACCCACTGTATTTCATAATGAATATGGCTTCCTTTCATGTCTATTTCTTGTGTTATTTATAGCGCAAAGACAGCAATAGTCATGCTGCTATGGGATCTAGTCTTCCGAGGAATCCAAACTTCTTAAGTCTTATAGAACTAACTAATCCTTGGACCACAGTGAGCAAACAGAAGTTGGGTTTTTTAAGCACTGTCGGGCATCAAACACAGGTTAATTGTAAGCTAAATGAATGTGTTACCATTGAGCCACTGTAGGGTCATGTTTTTAGATTCTTAGTTGTGATTTTGCGCTCGAATATGCACCAAATCCAACATTATCCATAAAGCTGCATTAATAATCGTCAAATTATTTATGCAATCATTGAAAAATTATCATTTAGCCACAGTTTAGTCACAACAATTATACACTCTTGAGAATGGGCTTCTACAAGAAGCTAATGTTTGTGTTGTATGGTGCAAAAGCAGCCAAAGTCATGCTGCGACATGATCTGTAGTTTCGAGAAGAATCCAAACACTTAACGCCTAGAAAACCAAACTTCAGACTACAGTGCACTTAAAACTATGCCTATCGATAACGGATTACCGTTGCTTGCCTTGTATTTACACATTCCAAAACCATTCTATGTGTCATACTGTAAAAACTCGAATTCAACCGGATGAACTCAAAGTCCACAGTAGCATTAGATCGTTATTATTCTTATATTAGTTTACATTATTGCTAAGCTTACTATTTTTTTGCATAATACCGACACACATGATTAATATTCGTTTTATACAGCATTGTCATATTACAAAATATACATTTGTATAATAAATAAAAGTAAATTTTACTCCCAAGTTAATTGAAGCAATATTTTCTCCCTTATTATTAGATAGCGGCTATAGAATATAATTGGAAAATGAATACTTACAAAATAAATGAGATGATTCCAATGCTCCACATATCTGTTGCCAGGGAAACTGGTTCATAGTTAACGATCTCTGGAGCTAAACAAAAAGGGAGATAGTCACAGAGTAAGAAAGCATGGAAAAGCAGATGAGCCAAAAATATGAGATTTCGAAAAAAAAGAAAGAAACATGAATTAAAAAATTTATATTAATAATCAAAGGTTTTATTGTGAACTCCTTACCATGTACTCACAGGTGTAGAGTTATATGGCCCTGTGCCCCCTCCCCCCCTCAATAATTAAAAAAAAAACACGTAATTTTATATATATTGTAACAGGCCTGTAGCCAGGATGAAGGGGCAACTGGGGCAAAGCAAAGGGCATACGGGGCACAGGGCACCCGGGGATTATTCTATATAGCTATATATGAATAGCTTGATGAGGCGACTGCTGGCCCCACCTTGGCTACAGACCTGTATTGTAATGTATAAATTATGTATATATCTTTATATAAAAAATAATATAAAATTAAAATAATTTTGAAAACTTTACGTTGCTGCATGTATTCTGAAAAGGATGAAAGTTCTAGGAAATTGTCAGTTTTGTGCTGGAGGGTGTATTTCATCATGCTCGCCACAATTAAAAAGACATCCTAATGCACTGACTTTCCCCAATTTTTTTTTTATGACGTATATATAATTATTTCGTATATAGGATTAATTTTAATAAGCATATGCAAGTATGTAAATATAAAAATAATGTATGTAAATAAAAAAAATGTAAATATATGTTAGACGATTCTAAAAGCACCTTCATATTTTAATTAGAATAAAATTTAGAGACAGAACAATTACATATGCATCGCTTGTATTACAATATGATGTTTTTGACCACCACGTCCGATGCTGAAACTAGAGCCACCTGCTATCGCAAGATTTTGTGGGTTATAAAGAAGAATAACGGACATCGTCCCAAAACGGAATCAAACCAGCAGCTACTCCGTATGAATCCAAGCATTATACTGATTAGTGTTTTGAAACCGCTGGGCCCTGGTGTCAGTCATAGACAGTTTTTGGGGAGCCCCCCCATTGAAGGAAAAAAAGAAAGAAAGGAAAAGCTAAAACTATCGTAAAAATTTCATATATGACATAAAAATATTAAAAATTTTAAAAATATAACAAAATTATATTGTACATTTCACTTAACGTAACATGGGTTGTCTCTTCTACAAAAATATATTTGAACTAAAATAAATACTAAGTATTTATTTTCAATTTCCTTTCGTCCCACTGTTACGAAATCGTATGAGTGAGAATCGAGTTGTTGGATTTGCACTTCTTAACATTCACAGGGAAATATCACTCACTTATGATGAAATTGTTAATTGTTTTGCTAAACGGCATTGCAGGAAATTGCAATTTTTAAGCATTATTAGTGAATGGTAAGTGTATTATACTTTATTGAAATCACGACTTTATTCTGTTTCCTTAACATCTATACTTCAACACGTTTTAAAATTTATATCGCCAAAAGAATCAAGGATCAAATATTGCTTATATATATTTAAATACACAAGGCATATTTTGTGAAATGGTGATGCTCTGTGTTTTACCTTTGGAAAATTGGTTGTTCTCATATTAGTTGGATTGAGCTTGCATGGGTTGATGGATTTTATACATCTATCACCATATTCAACCATTATCTATCCACTGCTGGATGACGGTATCTCCAAATGCTTTCCACACAAGTCTATCCTGAGCAATTGGCTTCCATGTCACCCTAACCTGTTTTCTTATTTCATCCACCCATCTAGTTTGAGGACATATTCTAGGTCTTCGGTGGTCCCTTGGAATCCAGTTGAGAATTTCTGTTGTCCATCGTTGATCAGTTCTTCTTGCGATATGCCCAGCCCATCGCCATTTCAGCCCTTTTACTTTAACAATGATGTCCTCCACTCTAGTTTGCTCTCTCACCCAAGTGTTTCTTTTTCGATCTCTCCTAGTTATTCCAAGCATGCACCTCTCCATGCTCCTTTGCGTTGTCTGTAACTTTCGTATTGCTCCAACTGTTAGACTCCATGTCTCTGATCCATAAGAGAGGACTGGCAATACACACTGGTTGAAGACCTTTCTTTTTAGACACAAAGGCAATTTCCCCTTCAGGATAAAACTGTTTTTTCGGTATGCACTCCAGCCAAGTTTAATACGTCTGTTGAGTTCTTCCATAACATTGCCTTCCATTGAAATCAGTTGTCCAAGGTAAATATATGAATCAGCAATTTCTAGCTCAGTGTTGTCAAGTTGTATTTTTGTTTCCTCTACAAAATTATTGAACATGATCTTAGTTTTTTGTAGGTTCATCTTGAGTCCAACTTCTTCACTTCTAGTTGAGAGCTCTTGTACCATGTCTTGGAGTTCCAATGGGTCCGTTGAAAAAATAACAATGTCATCAGCAAACCGCAGATGATTTAAATATTCACCATTTATTTTTATTCCCTTGTTATTCCAATTTATCAGCTGAAAAATCATTTGTAAAGTTTTGGACAAATGGTATCCCCCTGCCTCACACCTTTACAAATTTTGATAGGTTTGGAATTTTCATGTTGCCGAAATTTTGCATTTGCATTTTTATACACACATTTCACCATGTGAATGTATACATCCTCGACGTATGTTGATCTTGCAGAGTTGATGACTGCTAAGGTTTTAATAGAGTATGAGGCCTTCTCATAGTCAATAAATGCCCCACACAAAGGAAGTTCATATTCGTGTGTTCTTTTAATTAGTTCTCTTAATATTTGAATATGGTCCACTGTACTGAATCCACTTGGAAATCAAGCTTGTTCTCTTGGTTGTGCTGCATCTAATTTTTTCTCTCCAGGCGACGTGCTAGTACTATATATATATATATATATGGCCTGCAAAAGGGTTGCTGGTATCTAACTGGAAGGAGACCCACACGCTGAACGTATGTGACGATGTGTGGAACCGGCCAGGCCAGTAACCTAGTGTCCTACCCCGCCTTCAAGTGGTGCAGGCTGAGCTTTCTATTTATGTGGCAAATTAATATTTGCTACACGGATAGAAAGGCGGAAGGGGAGGGCTAATTCACCAACCCGTTTAGCCAGCGTGGTGAAATTATGGCTAATTCCTCCATTATGTTGACACACCAGAAACCATGGCCCCTAGTCTCCAGGTGCTGGAGTGCTCCTGATCAAGGCAGCGGTCAGTGTGGCATGAAAGCAGGGGGTGCTAAGAATCACTGGAATGGCCCAGGCTGCCGTTTGTTATTGACCTTGGCTACGTTTAATGGACGATCCCTTGCTTCTGAAGCAAAACTTCAGGAATTGGAAGAGGAACTAGACAAGATCAAATGGGACATTGTAGGACTCAGTGAAGTTAGAAGAAAAGGTGAAGAGTTGGTGGAACTGAAAAGCGGACATTTGTTTTACTATAGAGGAACGGAAACTGGAAGAACAAGTGGTGTTGGCTTCTTAATCAACAAAAGAATTAAAGACTGTCTTCTGGAAGTTGAAAGTACATCAGATCGAGCAGCGAGGCTTGTTGTTCAACTAACCCAGCGATACCAACTTCAAATAGTACAGGTATATGCACCAACATCAAGCCATACCGACGAAGAGGTTGAAGAATTTTATGAA
>QLNU02014176.1:36121238-36140228 GCA_006491805.2 Dysdera silvatica | reverse complement strand
TATATATATATATGGCCTGCAAAAGGGTTGCTGGTATCTAACTGGAAGGAGACCCACACGCTGAACGTATGTGACGATGTGTGGAACCGGCCAGGCCAGTAACCTAGTGTCCTACCCCGCCTTCAAGTGGTGCAGGCTGGGCTTTCTATTTATGAGGCAAATTAATATTTGCTGCACGGATAGAAAGGCGGAAGGGGAGGGCTAATTCACCAACCCGTCTAGCCAGCGTGGTGAAATGATGGCTAATTCCTCCAATATGCTAATACACCAAAAACCATGGCCCCTAGTCTCCAGGTGCTGGAGTGCTCCTGATCAAGGCAGCGGTCAGCGTGGCATGAAAGCAGGGGGTGCTAAGAATCACTGGAATGGCCCAGGCTGCCGTTTGTTATTGACCTTGGCAACGTATAATGGACGATCCCTTGCTTCTGAAGCAAAACTTCAGGAATTGGAAGAAGAACTTGAAAAGATCAAATGGGACATTGTAGGACTCAGTGAAGTTAGAAGAAAAGGTGAAGAGTTGGTGGAACTTAAAAGTGGACATTTGTTTTATTATAGAGGAACGGAAACTGGAAGAACAAGTGGTGTTGGCTTCTTAATCAACAAAAGAATTAAAGACTACCTTCTTGAAGTCGAAAGCACGTCAGATCGAGCAGCGAGGCTCGTTGTTCAACTAACCCAGCGATACCAACTTCAGATAGTACAGGTATATGCACCAACATCAAGCCATACCGACGAAGAGGTTGAAGAATTTTATGAAGAAATCAAAGAGTTACACACCAAAGGGAAACAACATATCAAGCTCATCATGGGGGATTTCAATGCAAGAATTGGACAACAGGAACAAGGAGAGACATCGGTTGGTAAATACGGATATGGGGAAAGGAATGAACGTGGCGATCAACTCATCGAATTTGCAGAAGCTGAAAACCTTAGCATCATGAATTCATTTTTTAAGAAGAAACCGCAAAGAAAATGGACATGGAAACACCCAAATGGGGGAACTAGTGAAATTGACTATATCCTGGCAAACAAGAAATCAATTATTGAAGATTGCAGTGTACTGAACAGATTTAATACTGGAAGTGATCATCGAATGGTGAGATGTAAAGTGCACTTAAATACTAAATTAGAACGACAGAAGCTCATTAGGAAACAAGTAAGTAAGAGGGTGGATTTAAAGAAATTAAAAGAAAATACCGAGGCATTCAAGTTGGAATTAAAAAATCGCTTTTCTGCACTGGAAGGACTTATTGATGAAAGTGATATCTCAGAAGCAAATGAAAACATTGTTAAGACAATAGTTGAAACTGCTGGGGAAATTGGTGGTGTAACCTGTAAAAAGCACAATAGCAAATTATCTGAGAAGACGAAACAGCTCATGAAAAGGCGAAGAGATATGAAGGTGGACAATCGAAATACCAGTTCCAGGATTGAGTACATAGAACTTTGTAAAACTCTGCGCAAAAGCATGAAAGAAGACATAAGAAAATTCAATTGTGAGTTAGTAAGGAAGGCCATTGAAAATAACAAGAGCCTTAGGGTTGTTAAAGGAAGTTTATCTGTTGGGAAGAAACACATCATTGCATTAAAAGGAGAGGATGGCACCGTAACAAGAAATAGGGAAGAAATACTTAGAAGAGTTGAAGAATTCTACAAAAAACTATATGAAAGTAACAGTGGATTAAACGAAGACACTGAAATAGTCGAAGGAACAGCTCCTAAAATCTTAAAAGAAGAAGTTTCATTTGCAATAAAAAGTATGAAGAAAGGAAGAGCCCCTGGCGATGATGGTATTACATTAGATATCCTAAAAGAAGCTGGAGAATATGTAGAAGACATACTTGCAAAATTCTTTACCAAATGTCTTAACAGCGGTAACATACCAAACCAATGGGATTCTGCAACAGTAATTCTTTTGCATAAAAAAGGTGATAAAGAGGATTTGAAAAATTACCGACCAATTAGCTTGTTACCTGCTATTTATAAAATCTTCACAAAAGTGCTAACACATCGCCTGCAGAAAAAATTAGATGCAGCTCAACCAAGAGAACAAGCTGGATTTCGAAGTGGATTCAGTACAGTGGACCATATTCAAGTATTAAGAGAATTAATTGAAAGAACACATGAATATGAACTTCCATTGTGTGTTGCATTTATTGACTATGAGAAGGCCTTTGACTCTATTAAAACATCAGCAGTCATCAACTCTTTAAGATCAACAGACATTGAGGATGTGTACATTGACATGGTGAAACGTGTGTATAAAAATGCAAGTGCAAAATTTCGGTTACATAAAGATACCAAAACTATCAAAATTGGTAAAGGTGTGAGGCAGGGAGATACCATTTCTCCAAAACTTTTTACTTCAGCTTTACAGATGATTTTTCAGCAGATAAATTGGAATAACAAGGGAATAAAAATAAATGGTGAATATTTAAATCATTTGCGGTTTGCTGATGACATTGTTATTTTTTCAACGAACCCATCAGAACTCCAAGACATGGTACAGGAGCTCTCAACTAGAAGTAAAGAAGTTGGACTCAAGATGAACCTACAAAAAACTAAGATCATGTTCAATAATTTTGTAGAGGAAACAAAAATACAAGTTGACAACATTGAGCTAGAAATTGCTGATTCATATATTTACCTTGGCCAGCTGATTTCAATGGATGGCAACATTATGAAAGAACTCAACAGACGTATTAAACTTGGCTGGAGTGCATTTGGAAGAAACAGTTTTATCCTGAAGGGGAAATTGCCTTTGTGTCTAAAAAGAAAGGTCTTCAACCAGTGTGTATTGCCAGTCCTCTCTTATGGATCAGAGACATGGAGTCTAACAGTTGGAGCAATAGAGTTGGCGATGGGCTGGGCATATTGCAAGAAGAACTGATCAACGATGGACAACAGAAATTCTGAACTGGATTCCAAGAGACCACCGAAGACCTAGAAAACGTCCTCAAACTAGATGGGTGGATGAAATAAGAAAACAGGTTGGGGTGACGTGGAAACGAATGGCCCAGGATAGACTTGTGTGGAAAGCATTTGGAGAGACCTTCATCCAGCAGTGGATAGATAATGGTTGAATATGATGATGATGATATATATATATGTGTGTGTGTACATATAAAAAATTATAAATTACATATTGAACACATATAACAATGGATGTTTATAACTTACTAGTAAGGATTTTTTTTTTCCTTTTTATTCGACATTTTATACGCCCCCACAATCCAAAAAATATCAATTAGTAAAATTTGCATCTCAGTGAATTAGTGTGAAAGAATTTTTCGCCGTAGATTTTCATGAAAAATTCACTAAGATATTGATGATTAAAAATTTTGGGGGTTGCCACTTCTTCTGAGAAAAACAAATTAAGTTGCCCCTATGAACTACTTGTTAAGTATGCATCTGTGCGCACAGGAGAAGTGTATCGTGTAGGCTCGATATTTCTTATATATGCATACCCGTACGCAGGAAAAGTATCATGTAGGGGCCTATTTTGTTTTCCCTGTGTATGTACAAACATACATTAGAAAAGTAGGGTGTCGGGACCCCCAAAATTTTATGCCTAACGTCTCCGGCCAGTTTGACACTGATTATAGGAGTTCAATCTGATTCTTATATAGACAATGCACATTTTATTAGTCATATTTTATGTATAAGAGGCATGGCAAAATTTATTTTACTAATACATATTTCAATTCGTACATCGAAATCAAACAAGTTTCATTACCAGTATTACTTAATGATGTACTACAAATTTGCATAAAACGTTAAAAATGTCCAACCTCGTTTTGAATAAAGGGCTTTGATTTTTCTTTTCTTCTTCTTTTTTTTTTTCAAATTTGCTGTTAATACATTTTGCATTATTACAGCATCGTTACCAGGACCGGTTGCTACAACTCTATACAAAAATCATACGATCGACAGTAATAACTTCTATATATATATATGTAATTGTCTACTATGTAGGTAATAAAATCAAATGAATAATTTTGTACACAGGGGAAACAAAATCGGCCCCTACAAGGCACTTCTCCAGCATATAGCTATGTATATAGAAGTATCGCCCCTGCATGACATACTTCTCCTGTGCGCACAGATGTATACAGGACAAGTAGCTCGTAGAGGCAACTTTAATTTTTTTTTTTCCTCAGAAAAAGTGGAAACCCCTCCCTCCAAAAAAATTTTCAATTATCAATCTCTTAGCGAATTTTTCAAGAAAAGCTACAGGGTAAAATTCTTTCTTCCTAATTCAGTTAGGCGCAAATTTTACTAATTGACATTTTTCATTGGGGGGGGGGTGTATAAAAAATTAATATTTTTAAAAAATCATTACTTCTTCCCGGGGGTGAAACTATTATAGCTAAATTCTCCTCTATTTGCTGATTATTTCTCACATTTCGTTTTATTTTTTTTGACCAACCGTTGATTTTATATTCCTTTCAGACACTCTTCGTCAAACACCCCGTGTGTGTGTCTGTGTGTGTGCGCGCGCGTGTGTGTATTTATGTATTAGGGTGGGTCGAATTTTCAAAAATTGCTCGAATCGAAACGTAATAATGCGGAAACGTTGCTGCTTGTCGAGATAAACACAGTGGCAAAAGAAGTTTTGGAATCTGATAATATCTTCAGGTCGAGCATGAACCCCCAAAATTTGGGAAATTAACCATAAACTGACCTTTTTTAGAAACTTTTGAATAGTGCCTTAAATACGAGATGATTATCATGAAACTTCAGTTGTGACAATAATTAGAAACTAGTTAACGTGAAATAATAGTTTAACGGATGAAAATACCCCCAAAGGGAGCAGGCAGGAGACCGCTTTAGGACGAAAATTGGCCAAAATTATGTAAAAAACAAAATATCGTAGAAGCGTTCATGATTTCAGAAAAATGGGTTATGGAAATTCGTTTATGTTGAAAGTTGTTATCTGCTTGGAATGAATGAGGTTTAAGATTTCCTCGGATGTTGCAGATGCTAGAAGTGGAGGACAGGTAATTTTCGTTGATGACCAACTGATCAACCCCGTGCAGCCTTTTGCATTAAAACTTAAATCAGGAGTGATGAACGTGTGTGCGAATTTGCATTTCTCTAGTTTTTCCTTGGCTTTTAAAGTGTATCTCAAAGCAAACTCTCTGACATGATGTCGTTCTTCTTTTACCATAGCCAGAAAAAGATTCTTAAGATGGGCAAAAAAGGCATTGGATGCGATGGAACAAACATAAAAACTAGGTGGAAAAATGGAGCCATTAGGTTTATAGAAATTTCTGTCAAAATTCCTTTACAGTTGTCTGCCTATATGTTCCACTTCAATGAGTTGCCATTGAGGCACTTCATTGAAAAATTAGATGGCAAAACAACTTGCCCACAGTCATACTCTGGACCTATCGAAAAGCACCTTCAAAGATGCGAAAAATTACCAATGGCAAAATTTCTGGAAATTCATTGCATATCAAAAATATTTACTTGAAATTTCACTGGTCATCCACTCAGGTGTCTGTCCTCCAGATCTTGCTTTGTAACCCTGGACTGCTCAGCCATTCCAGGTGGTTGACAACGGCTAATAGAGTCCTTAGACTATACGTTGCTTCCTCAGACCCATCTTCAAATCTTATTCATATCACAGTGTTCATCCTGAAAGTATACTCACCTCTATGGTTCACAATCAAAACCCAACCAGCAATACTTCAAGGCCCAAAACATGTGTTTCAGTGTATACTTACACTGTGTGAGTACTTACCAGATCATCTCAAAACAATCATTGATCCAGTAATCCAAAACAATGCCTTCTTTGCCCATCTCGAGAATCTTTCTCTGGCTATGGTGAAAGACGAAAAAAAGCATGTCAGAGAGTTTGCTTTAAGGTGCATTTTAAAAGCCAGGGAAATACCAGAGAAATGCAAATCCGTATGTACGTTCATCATTCCTGATTTAAATTTTGATGCAAAAGACTACACTGGGTTGATAACTTGGTGATCAACGAAAACTACCACTTCTAGCGTTCGCAACATCCGAGAAATTCTTCTTTTTCTGATTTTGATCTCGTTCATTCCAAGCAGATATCAACTTTCGAATTAGACGAATTTCCATGTCGCACTCAGGCAGTTAAACGTACTGTGAAATTAATCACAGAAGCAGCCAGCAAAGTATGTGGCGGTGACAGCAGAGATGGTTTCATCAGAGAAGTTTTGCTTTCCCGCTGCCAAATGTCAATATTTGAAAACGACATCCAGTTCATGTGGAACCAAACCAAATCAAAAGAATAGTAATTTTCCACTTCCAGATATGGTTGATTGGTTGGAAATGGCGTGGGTAGAACCTGAGGTGCGGCCACCTCCCCTAGTGATTTCTGGGTCGTTTTCCTTTACACTGAATGTGGAATGCAAACAGGCGAAGAGCTGCACAGCAATAGTTAATCAAACAGTCTACTTAACCTATTTTTCTGAAGTCATGAACGCTTCTACGGTGTTTTGTTTTTTTCACAATTTTGGCCAATTTTCGTCCTAATGCGACCCCCTGCCAGCTCCCTTTAGGGGTATTTTCGTCCGTCAAAGTAATATTTCCCGCCAGTTTGTTTCTATTTACGGTCACAATTAAAATTTCATGGTAATCCAACTAATTTAAGACACTTTTCAGAACTTCTTAAAAAAGGTCAATTTATGGCTAATTTCACAAATTTTGAGGGTCATGTGTGACCTGAAGATATTATCCGATTCCTAAACTTATTTTTTCACTGTGTTTATCTTGACGAGCAGCAACTTTTCCGCACTATTGCGTTTCGATTCGAGCAACTTTTGAAAATTCGACCCACCCTAGTATGTATGCATGCATGTAAAACCGGAGTTGAGCCCCACCCCCACCTTTAACAAATTCCTACTAAACCGTCCTTGGTGTCAGTTATACCGAGCTGAGAGACGTTCTCCTGGAATTTCTTAGTTTAGTTTTATAATCATTTTTCATACATACTTAATCGGGAAATATTCTAGGGAGGACAATAATAGTCGCGAATGTGTCAGAAAGTCTAAATAACACACGAGTATATGCAGAAACTGTAAGTGAATAAGACGTGTATTTATAATTATGTGAGTACTTATGAATGATCGAGAATTTTCAGAAAGAGAATTCAAAAAGGGTATACTGCTTGTTACGACCGGTCATAAAAAAAAGTCTGCAAGCTGATTACAATAATGTGCGGTGCATCCTCTGCTCTTGAAACGGAATAAATTAGCCTATGTACTGCAAATACTAGTTACCAATAAGCAAGGAAGTCTATCAGCAAAGTGTATGTTAATAGGAGGAGTGTACTGACAATCATTATGATTATGTCATAATTAATTATTCATACTTATGATAGTTTAATCTGCAACCATTAAGAAAATGGAATGGTATTTATAAGTAAAAATTTGTTGGGACAGGGCCTTCGTTTTATAGAAAGAGAATTTACAAGGCCGCGGCCTCATGAAGGTTGATAATCGCTAAATTAGACCACCAAACAATTGTCACAAGTGAAAATTTTATCAAACGATTTTAAATGCGTTTTGGACAAATTTTGGCCGTCCCTCGTCAGGAATACACATTGATCTGGAACTGCACAAACAATGAAGTGTTGCCGATTTACCGGTCGGTTGTATTGCCAGTTGGAGCCAGTTTCCGCTAAGAAGTTGCTGTTATTGTCGACTGCCACTTCGTCTATCGGCGGTAAAACGCGACATTAAAGCAGGTGGGGTGGTAGGTGGAAGAGCGGATAGTGAGTAATGTGTGTATTCCTGATGAAGGATGGCTAAAGCCCGTCCGAAACGCGTTGAAATTTGATTAATAAAATTTCTACTACGCCTATGAACGTTGTATCTCCATTCGTAATTTACTCTGCGTGGTGCTACATCACTGGAATAGTGTATCCTGTGTGTGTTTACAAACATAAATATATACAATTAACGGCATGACATACTTTTTTCCTTTTAGATATTTACCTACGAACTCTGGTGTGCCCATAAGTTCCTTTATAGTAGATTTAGAGGATATGGTTTTGGACAAACCAAAATCAATGAGTTTGATCTGAAAGCTGTCGGGACTGAGCAACATCAGGTTTTCAGGCTGAAAAAATAAATAAGATCAACATAAAACAAGGTGAAAAAAAAATATCAAAAACCACAATTTCATAATGCCCTTATGCTTTCATCAAAATATGTCATTGTTAGTGCTCGATGTCAAATTTCAGGCTTGAAGATGAACCACAATAAATGACGAGGAGGTTTATTGTTTCAAATTGTGGGTCAGTCCAGACAGAGCTTACACGACAAGAGCCATTTTATTGTTTCTGGACAATGACTAGGAGTAAGACGGCAGCAGACTGGACAGTAAATCTGATTCCACAGTGGACAAAACAGGTCAAGCAGAAAGTAGCAAGTGAGAGTTCTAACACGCCTGAAAATGAATGAAGTTCTGGGTTCTGCCTTCATCGAAGCACAATGCTAACACCCACATGTGCGTGACGACGTCAATCGCATCATATAGTTACGTTAATTAAATGGCTTTAGAAGCAACATTTTACATCCGGTAGACTGCCTTATATAACGAGATATATATAACGTATATATAACGAGACAGGATTCCTGGCCGGTAAATTAAAATATTGGGCTGTTCATATAAAAAGAGTGGCAAAATTGAGGTGTTGAAATGTAGATGACTTCAAGGGTGCAGTTAGCGGGGGGGACAGGGGGACCTGTTCCTCAATGGTTGCCCATGGAAGACTGAAATTGCGTTTTGCGGCGCATGGACAGCAGGGTAATGATGTGCCAAACCCTACACTTTTCCGAGGAAAGGGAACCTCTTAAACTCTTTACAAGCTTTTTTTTTTTTTTAACATTTGAGGACGTTTTAATTTTAATACCGTACACTCGATAGTTACTTAACACTAAACAATCTTGTCCTCGCATTCCTTACAATTCATATAAAAATTATAATACTTGGCTATATTGTAGCCACCATTGCCATTTTCCATTTTTTTTTTTTTAAGTCTATAGCACCAGAAATATTAGACAAAAACAAAAATGCTATATTAGTTTTACGATAATAGTGTTGTCCATTGTTGAAAACACAGCCATTTTCTATTTTACAAACATTCGGTTTTGTGGAGTTTCTCGTATACTTACCTGGAGAATCTGCTAAATTTATAACAATTAGCGACATGCCTTTTCCTACGTTAGATAAAATCAAAATCGATTAAATGTAGATAAAAATGATCTAGATTGGCAAACCTGCACCCCATTCATTGCCAGTTTTATCTATCGGTTTCGTGCCAAATGTCCCTGGTGTCACTTGCAAAATCGAGGAATTTTCAGTCCACGAAACTTCAAAATCCAAACGAGAACGTACAATCGGGGAAATGGAAATTCGGTAAAATTTGACCACTGACCTTAAGTACAGACTTTAAATTTATAACGTGCACGAAATCCGAACAGCACGAGCTTTGTCAGGCAACACAGTCTTTAACCCTTTGCTGGACAGACGGAGCAACTAACTAATAAATTGTAAATTATTATTATCCCGTATAAATAACTACTCTCCGATTAAAGTTCGATTTGCAATCCGGGAAAGAGTGAAATCAAATTTTCGTAGTAGCTGTTTACTTCAACACGTTTCATTTCGAGCTATCTTCAAAAAGTTAATATTTAAGTATGAGTGTTAGTGCTACGAAAAAATAGTTCTCACATTTAATTAATTCACAATATGGTACATAATTATTCAAAAGATAAACTAATGTGCTGCTTGACATTGAAATTGATTAACGAAGAACGCACAGAAGAACGAAAATGGCTTGTGATTTGCCACAAATGATCTACCTGCTTGCTGAAGTGGACGATTGTCTTAGATGTTCATCTAGTCATTTTGTGGTACATGGTTAAAAATGAAATCTACAGGACATTATAATTGCGCGCACAAAAAGAAGAAGTTGATTGACGCAACAATTGGTGTCGGGGGCAGACGCTATAAACGGGGTGGAGGCGAACATAATTAATTTTTAGTCACACAAAAGAAAGATAAGAATTAAGAAGAAAGATGAGAAATAAAAGGGACAAGAAATGAGGAGGAAGAGAGATGAAATTTCCAAAGAAATCCACTATTTGAATAGGCGATTGTATGGATGTGATAATTATAAAGTCGGGAAAAGAATAACATCGTTAAAAATAAAGGTACCTTTAGGTCCAAATGAGCAATATCTTTATCATGAAGATGTTTTAACCCGCATAGTATCTGTTTTATAAATGCCTTCGCTTCATCTTCACTCAGCTTGTCTCTCTGGCTGATATAATCAAAAAGTTCTCCGCCACGAACACTGAAAAGTACGTGGAATTACAGAATAAAAATAAACACACGTCGCAAACATATAAAAGTGACAGAAATGCATTTTAGCAAGCGAACTCGATAACAACTCCAAAGTGCATAAAATATTAACCAAAACCCTAAAATTTTGATAAACTAAAACCGTCACACATTTAAAAACGCCGAAAGTATATACATACTAAGCTGTTTCTTACCCTTGTTATATTTTTAAGGAGGTCACGTGCTTATTATGACGCAATTCCTTAATTATTTTAGCTTTATAAAATGAAATGAATTCATAATTCGAAGTCTTAGCTCGATAGTTACTGTTCGTTCACGAAAAGAAGTCCGATGGAATAGTTAGAAATAACGGGAGGTGACGTTACAAACGGCCTATCCCATTACAGCAGAGGAGAGCTCCAATTTCAGAACTTGATTTTGGCGCCGACAAACGTTCACCAAAAAACAGTTCTGAAATTGTAGTCCTCCTCTGCTGTAGTGAACTAACCCGTTTGTGACGTCACCTCCCGTTATTTCTAACTATTCCATCAGACTTCTTTTCGTGAACGAACAGTACACGGTTTCGACTTCAAACCGATTGGCTGGCTTCAAACTAACAGCTTGGCTAATAGGGGAAATAATTAAATAGTAATATAGAACTTTTTCACCATTAAACTATCAATTACACGCTAAACTACAAAATTTACTTGGTTGCTTGCATTTTTCTAGGACAGTTAAGATCATTCTGCGCCAAACATGGTGGAACAAAAATCACTAATACATGTATATAAATAGTAACCGACGTTACAAGAGTAGACTTAATGCAGCATATTTGCTAATGTTGAAAACAGTGAATTAATTTAATCAGTTTATGTATGTAAATTTAAATCGATGTTCTATTAAATGAATTTAAAAGTAATTAAATTACATTCACCCTTCATAATTAATATGGCCAGATGTTTGGCAGAGCAACCCCGTTACCCCCCCCCCGATTTTCCGTGAGATGCATAATTGCCCCAATTTCACGGCAAGTCCGTCTATTTAATTAAGTAATCATCTAAAAACGGAAAAGCGCTGGATTCAAACTTTTAAAGATTTTCGAGAAATTTTCAAAAGCCATCACCATACAGTAAAATCACAGAATATATAGTCATTACCAGGAAGTAATGTAGCAGTTAAGCGGGTTTTTAATTAAGCAAATTTTAATTAATCGAATTTAATTAAGCGAAAAGTTTTTTAATTGGGCGAAGTGTGGACAGGGGAGGAGACCCTACTCAGGGTGAGTATTTTAAATTCAATATTGGTCACAAAAATTAATTTTGATTTAAGTTGCCACCATTTTCACACAATGCTATGTCCTATTCAGAAAGTTTCAATACCAAGTGCGAATTTTAAAAATATTTATGTTAAATTTGACTGATTTAAATGAAAACAAATGCAAAAAACATTCGATCAACCACACCCTTTTCTTTCTTTCCCCTACTCTCAAGCGTGTGGGCAGAGTATACCTGGTAATGTCATTCATAATGCTCAGTTTGCAATAATAATTATTATTGTAATTACAAATTGTATTAGCCTGGATAGAGTTTGTATTGTATAATCAATGCCTACCAATTTCCGTAAATTGTTTTAGTTTTAAGGCACAAGGGCAGCAAGGGTCCTGCTACGCCGGTACCTACAGTTTTCCTAGGAATATGAACCTCTGCTGCCTAGGAAAATCGACCCCCGGACTACGATGAGCAGTTAGCATTCTTTTTTTTATGGCACAGTTGAAAATCGAACCTGGGACAACCGTATATTAGGCGAACGCGTTGTCGCTGTACAACCCAGAAGCCAATTTCCGTAATAATACGATTTAAAATTAATTTGATTTTTCAGACACCTCGCTTCTATAAAAAAAAAATCCATTGTAATTCGTAACAAATAATAATTTGAGACCATTATTAATATGCTTTTATAAATCAGTAAAAAAAAAAAATCCCTTTTTTTATAATTCTTTTTTTCCATTGTATTTCAAAGTACTTTCGTCAAAGCCGAATATCACGATACCTTGAAGTACCATTGAATTCCAAATCGGGAATTGGCAGTGTCTGATTTTATCACCCTATTTTTGTCCAATCGCTGCCGAAAATTGGCCTCATTTGACTGGATTACTAAACAACGCGGGTTATTGATTTCAGCTTACAGCTCGAGGACGAGGATGACTTCCATTGTATTTTCGTAAACGTCGTGGAGAGTGATCACGTTCTCGTGACGAAGTTGCTTCAGCACTTGGACTTCCCGGGCGATGTCCTCCGGCGCAGCACCGCGTCGACTGCTCGCGGTTCGCCGCTTCTTGATGAACTTCGCAGCGAATTCTTGCTGGGAGGATTTCTGAACACACCGTCGAACAACGGCAAATTGTCCGCTAAAAAGAGAGAGAAAAAAGCTTATTAATTATTCGAAAATAGACGCTAGAACGTCATCGTTCTGTTTGAAATGGGAGTATTCTTTCAGAGGGAGGGGGGAGGCAAAACAGAAATATTTTAGTCAAAGAAATATACATAGAGCATTTTCTATGCGGGAATTTTTCGCATGTCATCATCAACACTAACATAGTAGACTCGTGTTTTATCGAATCTCCAATTTACGAACTATTTATATATATCATTTATTACATATTATATTTATTATATTGATGAGTCACTCTAGTGTTTATTGGTTTCTGCAGGATCTTGTGCGGGTTATGATGCAGCATTTACTTGGGACCTAGACGTGTGATGTAATGTAATGCTTTCAATTTACTTATTGGTATTATTACTTTCAATTTACTTATTGGTATTATTACTTTCAATTGACTTATTCATAGTTCCTATGTGTATCAGATATGTACTTCACGTGTGTAAATAAACTTACTTGCTATTACGTGTTGGCCCCGAAAAATCTCTCATGGAACTAATTTTGATTTAATCTGACGACACTGCGCAGTAATGAAAAATATTGAGAAGACAACTAATTAACACAGTTGAAAAAGTACATTTAAGCGTTACCAGCTGTTTCAATAGCCCTGGGTTACCTTCATCAGAACGGCAACCGATACAGCACAACGTGCGATGCCAACAAGTCTTTCAAATGGCGGTTACTGTAACCACCCTATTAATTGTGAATTTGTCCACAGTAAGGCGCCTTACATACTTTCTCAGCAAAAGAACGTCTGAAGCACTTGGGCGGCAATCAAGAGAGCGAGGGTTCGTGTCCCACCAAGGGTTGATAAATCTTTCTTTTCTTTGCGAGTAATTCATCTAGTATTACCACATCACCGGCTATCATGAGATTTGTTTGGTTTTAATAAATACATCGTAGGGCCATTCCATACAAATGTTAACCTGAGACCTAATTTTCAAAATTATGGCAACACTATACCGTTATATACCATTTTAAAGGAAATGAAACGAATTTTAATATTCTGGCAACACTGTTCACATGCAACGAAGTAGCGAAGAGCACATAAATGGTGTGAGAAGTTCAATAAAAATTTAGGTAAGTTTTTTTGTTTTTTTTTCGTATACAAGCAATATTTAGGAGGTAGTAGATTTTTTATAAATAAATTTGACCAAAAACTCTGGGATTTCCCTAACAATTTGTTGTCTTAGTAAACAATTTGAAGTTTCAGAAAATTAAAATTCCATGCAGATTTTGAATTAGGCTTAAATTTGACCAGTGCTGAAAAAATATTACGTTAGTCACATAAACAACATATTTTTCACATAATTTATTTTGTTAGCAAAGTTTCTTCACACACCCCCTACCAAAATTCATATCACATCTGAAGATAAAGAAGTGGTTTTTTTTTTTTTACCTATACACAATAATGTTGACAAACAAATTGAACTTTAAAAATAAGCTTTTAATTCGGTACACTATAAATGTAAATTAAGCAATTAGATTCTAATTTATGCCACTGCCACTTTTCAAGGCACATTGGCAGCTGGTTGAATGATAACTCTTTACTCAAAGACACAAGCTGCTCTGGTGCACCCCTCCCATATTGCAGCCCACACCCCAGATTAAAACCACTCCTATATAGGGGTCTTCAGGTTCGGAGGTCGTGCGTTTTTTTGTTTTTTTTTTAATTAAGGAACAAATTTGAAGGAGGGGGAACACATCTAATAACAGGTAGGTTGATGGTTTGTTTTGTTTGTTTGGATGGTAGTTTTTGGCGGACATAAGCAATGAAAACGGCTTTTATGACATACGTAGGGTTTTGAGGTCGAAACCAAAGTTGCGAAACGAAGTCTCTTATTTTCGCTTTAAATTTTTTTTTTCCGTGGCACATGGGACCGTTCGTCACAGAAAGAAAGCATAACGTGTATCAACTGAATGAGAAATAGCTAAAGAGCACTAAAATAAACGAACAAGACTTCATAGCAGGCAGTTTTATGGTCACCAACGATGAAAGTGTCCTTTAGCCACCATTTGGGATTTTGAATTCGATACCGGAATTGGAAGAACGTCTTTTTCTCCCTTGAAAAACGAAAGAGATTATCTCCGCCACAAGAAGCGATATATTGTTAGAAGTGGGTGGTGAGGTGGCGCTTAATAACAGACAGTTTGATGGTCACACATGAGTAAAGTGACTTTTCATTACCGCATTAGGTTCCAAGTTCAGTGCCCATATTGTAAAACGTCACCCTATTTTTTTTCCTGAAAAACCCGTTTGGACCTGCTACATGAAACCAAAACGTGCAATAACTGAAAACAAATTAGAATAAAGGAACAAGGCTTCGATAGCTGGCGGTTTGGAGGTTATTAACAAATTAACGACACAAGTGTCTCTGTTCATCACTACACAAGTACTGAGTTCGATCCCACAAATACGAGCTTTTTCTTTTCCCACGTAGTTTGGTCCTAACAGAATTCACTAAAATTAATACTTTTCTTTTCTTTCTTTCTTTTCCTTCTTTTTATGTACCAGAATTCGGAATATCAGAAAACTAACCACAAGTGGGGAAGGAAAAGGAATGATATTCTACTTTAATTTGTAGTATTCAACATTCATTTACAATAATTGAGACAATTTAGCATAATGTGACACCCCACACATCGAGAGTTGCTACCGAGTGGCTCCAGGAACACTCTTCTGACTTTAGACACTTCTATTGGCCACCTAAATCGCCAGACATAAACATTATCGAGCATATCTGGGATGCCTTGCAACGTGCTGTTCAGAAGAGATCTCCAACACCTCGCACTCCTATGGATTTGTGGACTGCCCTGCAGGATTCCTGGTGTGAATTGTCTCCAGGATACCTTCAGACATTAGTCGAGTCCATGCCACGTCGTGTTGCGGCACTTCTGTGGCATGCGCACGGAGGGGGGCTGCACGATATTACGTAGGTGTGCCAATTTTTCTGGCACTTCAGTGTAGATAGCTTTTTTAATAATTCTAAAGAGCAACCCCAGTTAAAAAATGAGCCATGCTAATGTCAAATTGGCATTAACAGTAAAACTTGCTTGTTAAGGTAAATGGTGCATGTGGGCGAAATTTAATATTAATGAAATATATTTCATTAATATTACATTTCAGTCAAAATTTATGGAATACATTTCAATGAAAACACATACGACTACGAATAAATTGCGGCAATCATTTCTGCGCCCACAAGCAAACTATGTGATAGCCGTAACTTGTATTACAACCAGCCATAAAAAAACAAACATCCAACCTTTAAAAAATAGCGATTAACGACAAAGTTTTAGTTAAATAACGGTCCTGCATCCCCTCGAAAATGTAGTTCGATAACACTCGGTAAAATGAATTAAGTCTCCGTTAAAGATATTTTATTAGTGTCTGGTTTTGCCAGTAGTAAGTAAATTAATTAACAAAACATAATCACTATTCTGCAGAAAGATTTTTAGCGCATATGTCAAAAAGATTAATTACATTACTAAAATACCACGTGACAGTCTTTGGGAGCTACTGTATGATGGTAATATTATGAAATTAAAAAGGAAAAAAAAAATCTATATGGAAGAAAAAATCTTGATAAAAATTCCCGAGAAGCACGAATGCAAAAAAAAATCCGATTTGTCAATTTCTCTTGACTATTTTCATTAACGTCGTTAGTGAAATGGGCACGCTTCGATGCCTTAGACATCGTGCTTGGAATGAGAGCCAATGTCGAGAGGTGCAGACATTTCCGATATCAGTCTCTGACTGTTCCAAGCTTCTTTAAAACGAAAGCATTTATAAAACACACGGCATAAGGCATCAATTCTTAAGCAATCTAATAACAGCTTAAATAAAAAAGGATCGATGATATAGAAAATGCAAACGAACAGCTTTAGCTCTCATACGGATTGGCAGATAATAATTAACCTATTTGCATATATATATATATGACTCTACTCTTGATTTATATATCACGTGTGGAAGTTCTTTTTTTTCTTTTTTTGGAAAATAATCCAATCATTTGAACTACGTGCAATTTAATATTGCGACTTTAATGATTACGTAGATTGTTTTGTAGTGTGCCTTCAATGCAAGTAATGGCAATATTTCAGTGCTAGAAGACCTCCGTAGGCAATATCGATATATAAGAGAGATAATGAAGAGATACCATTAATAAGAAATGTTCGACCAAGTCATCAAAATAATGGAAGGGCGATACCAAAGAAAGTAGCACACACATATGACGACTGATTGATTACTGTTGGCGTATTAAAAGGGACTGTCGAGTTATAGTATACGCAAAGAAATCTTCCAAGCGAAAATTTCTTTCATGGAAATGTGAATTGTTTGCGAACAGAAGGTTATAGGCAAACTTCTCAAGGACACTCGGGAGGAACGAAAAAGTGTTTATTCCGTTAAGTCCGTTATTTGGAAAAAATAAAATATATTGCTACGTTAATGTAATTACTACATCCATCTATCTGTCTGTTGGATGGTAACTATCACAGTTTTAAAACTTCTCTATCATACAATTCTAAATATGTCATTTGTATACCTCAAACCGCACACGAAGTACCCACTTTTTGCTCATTTTTTTGGACATTCAAAATACTTTAGAAAAAAAACTTGACATGATACATGAAAACTAATATAATTTTTGATTTCGGCACATCAAAATACCTTAAAATCAACTCTCAACTGTAAATTAGCAGAAAGCATTGCAGCCCGTGTTATCTAAATTTCGCTTAACCGAAATACGAATAAACAGAAACGACCTGCTATATCATTTTCGTTAGTAAGCATTCGTTCAATGTTTTCAGCAAAAAGGCCCATATTTGGTTTTTTTTAGTGTACTCTGGCCTTATAAAAGAGAAACCAATACAAATTATACATATCGGACATAATACAAAGATACATGTCGGATTTGTATATATCGGACACATAAAGACACGTACCTCATTCGCATATATATCAGGTATCTACAAAGATATCGGACAATTTTCTAAACAATCAATATTTAAGCACATACTTCGTGACTTTTTCACTATCAATATAGTAATTTATTCACATTTCATTAAACGTGACACAAATGTCTCAGTTTCTTTACGCTTTCATATTGAAAACTGAATTTCCGGATAATACGAAATAAGGTTCGCCCGTTTATTTCGGATAACGGGGTTCTACCGAACTGACCTTGGATTATTAATATTGTAAGATTACTAACTCCACTTGACTATTAATATTTATGATCCATATTACAATCCGCATTGTTAATGTAATTGACATTCATATCGATTACCTGTAGCCATCATATTCGAAATATTAACTATTATTTTCGATAAAAATAGACAACAAATTCCGCTATTCTACTTTTCGTGAAGAGAGTCTGGTAACACACAGACAATTATTAAATAAAATAAAACACATTAACACAGTTAAAATTTTAACTGTGTTAATGTGTTTTATTTTATTTAATATTTTGCGCAGTGTGTCGTTTCATCTTTACACAGACAATTGTTTCTACTTTCTTCTATTTTTAATCTGTCTTGTCTGCCTATATGACATGAAACGGTCAAAATACTTATCACAAATAGTTACGAAAATAAATCGGACATTATATCCTCACATTTGACTTACCTACTCAAGTGAAAGCACATCAAATATTCCTCACCATAGATATTTTGTTTGTTTCTTCATTTATTTATTTGTACACGAAGGTTTAAAATGAAATTTTGTTTGGTACAATTTGAATTGTTTTTGCTTTGCAGCTCTATCACACGGAACTGCTTCCGACATTTTTTTTTTTTTTCCATCTATACTAAGCCCTAAGAAAAGGTAATCGATGTGAAAACGATCGTCTGTTAATAGAGGTTTCTAGACGAAAGAGCCGGATATGACAGGTTTACTAAATATATTATTGTCGCAATATAAGACGCGTGAATATGGGCGGTTATTTGCTATTTTTATTCCAAAATAGTAAAGCAACTTGAAAGGTCAAAGTGCGGTTTCTTTAAATGTCTAAATATATTTTGGCAGTGGGGGTGGGAGAGGGTATTGAGTCAAAGCAAATTTGAATATTCATGGAATTTTTCCAATTCGTTTCCGCAACAACAAGGAAGTGTGCTGTATGGGTTACAGCAGGAAATGACTTACTACAACTCACCGCTGTGGTTAGTAATTGGGAAAAAAAAAAACCATTCCGTGCCTTAAAAAAAATGCAGGCTCTTTCC
>QLNU02014176.1:36094361-36121138 GCA_006491805.2 Dysdera silvatica | reverse complement strand
TTTAATATATTTCTTACAAATATTGGTTTTCATTGATAGCTCCTTTTTTTCATTATTTTTCAAGGCTTTCGATTTTAACAGTTTTCAAATTTTCTCTTGTAATGACAAGACCACGATTTTTACGTCGACAAATTCTTTGCATTACAGTCAAATACAATGTCGTTCGTTATAACAAAACTCAAGGGACCGCAGAAATTTTGACGTTATAAGCGATATAGAAACGCGCGAAGGGACTTCAGAGATTTGACGTAATGACACGGTTGTCGCTATAACCGAATTCGACTATATTACATAAATGCGCGATCACGAACCATATTTGCTTTTCTCATATGCGCGTGAGAAATTATGCTTGCCTATTAGGAAAGACCCTCGTGGTGATTCCTCGCCTATTAGTTCCATGAAAAAATAAATGCGAAAAACGTTCTACATCGTATGACGTTGTCACGAGGCAGTGATTCCTCGCTGTGAAAAAATACCAACTACAAAAAATACTACGAAGGCAGTTTGGAAATTACATGGTCATGCATATTGCGTGCGTGTATGCATGTATGAGCTAGAATCATTATGGTTTACTTTAAATAAACTAAAAATAAGGGTAGAAAAACATTAGTTCTTTCCAGCCACCGAGCTCTGGATACAGACGCTGAACTACGTACAATCACGATATTTAACGATAAGCTACAACTCCATTTTTTTTTTATCTGGAATTTCAGATAGACAAAATATTGAATGAAAAAAATGGAATATATTGATAAAATAAAATAAAATATGATGATAAAAGCCAAGCTAACTGAAGCAAAACAGATTTTTTGATGATTACTTCACAATCTTCTCTAACTCTCTCTCTCCCCCTTTTTTTTTCGAAATGCACACACCACTTGGTCCTCCGAGCGTTCAATGTCCGGCAGCCAAACTGTCAGATAACAGCGAATAGTCATCTGCAGTGTCGGATTTACGTACCGACAAAGTGGGCCCCGTAATGTATACAGGGTGTCTACTAAAAATAAGAAACCCAGTTCCTTGACCTTTTCTTGACTATTTTTATACATTTCTTGACCTTAAAAAAAAGTTTCTCAACCTTATTTTTTACAACTGATGAAATAGTTACATAAAAATAGCTGAAAATCCTGACATATTGTCAAATTATGATAGAAAATAGCTGAGAATTACTAAAAATTGCCTAGTTATGACAAAATTAGCTAAAAATTACTAAACCAGTAACAAAAAGTTAAGTATCATACTAAAATTACAATTCAACGCACGAGTAAAAAAAAAAGAAAAAAAAGAGACATAACTGTGACTTATAACATCGCTTTAGTGACCTTTTACTCATTTCTTGACCCTTCCCTGACTTCCATGACTTAGTAGACACCCTGTTATGGGATCTTGGCAGCGTTTGATAATATCTAATTTTAAAAGTTTTTTTAAACTTTTTCATTTACAAACGTTAGAGTTGCGTTATTGATAAACCAAAAGGTTATAAAAAACTTTAAAGAAAAACTCATGATTTGTTAACTGAATATTGTGAAGGTCACATTCTTGGGGAAGGAGGGGGGGATTCTCTCTTTCCAGCTGATGGCCCATAAGATCCTTAATCCGCCGCTGGTCATCCGCCGTTCATTGGGGGATACCATATTAAATAACTGACACTCGGTCATCTCTTTCTCAATCCTTTTCCCCTGTACAAATAATAATGGTAGTAGGCGATTGCTATCACCCTACCCGCAGCAAGCTCACAGTGATCACCTTCCGAAACTTCATCATTATAATAAAAAGGAAAACGTCTCATATCCTCACCTCGAAACATAATATATACACTCATATAATAGCTCATTATACGCCTCGAAACCTCATGGGTCTTTAAAGGGGAAAAAAAGGGCATAAAAAATTTAAAATGCAAAACTCACCACAACGCTTTTATGAAGGATCTCCACTGTATAATCACCAAGGGAGAGATCAGCCTCAAATGAATACTTGAAAGCCATTTTAACAGTACTGCATAAAAATTAAGAGAATTGATTGTAATTAATTGTATTGAAGTGCAGGGAAGAGGGGGAGAGAGAGAGAGAAAAACGACTGAAAGCAAACACATAAAAATAGGTTCCGATAAATGTTTGTTTCACAGCGCAAGGGAAGTGGCGGTTACGTTGGGCAGGGACCTACGATGTTCCGAGGAATCCGAACCTTCGTTCCTAGAACTAAACTCCGGATTAGGGTGGATATAAGAAAACGGTAAGCGCCCTATGTACCCCTGGGATCGAATCCGGATTGCCGGTATGATAGATAACACGTTACTTTTATACTCTAATTTGTTGACTATAAAGAAATCATTTGTTTTATTGCGCAAGGCTGGGATTACGTAGTCGTTTTCGGCGACCACCCTTCCCAACCCCGTCTTCTCTAAATCGACCTCTCTTTCTCTTATGACGCATGGACAGCTAATGTCATGCTACCGTATGGATCTACAATTTTACGAGAGATGCCAACCATTGTTGCTTAAAGTAGCGTCTCTTAACCGCAAGGCCGTGAATGAGTCTCCTCGAATTTGTTATTTTAGTTTTTTAAGCATTTTCCATGAATAAATACTTTATCATGGGAACATTCTGAAAAAAATAATAGTCGCGAATGCATCGGAGAGCTCAGGCCCAAAAATGCTAGATAACATCTGGGCAGCAACTGGTAGTGACTAGGCCGTGTATATTTAACATGTAATTATATAACGTGTATTTTTAACATGTGTTATGTAAGCATTCAGGAATGTTCGAGGATTCTCCGACATCGGAATTTTTTAGCATTCAAGAAAGCGCATACCGCTCATTACGACAGGTGATAAAAAAAGTGCCTACATGGTAATTACTATAACGCGCGGTGCATCCTCTGTTCTTAAAACAGAACAAAATAACATCTGTGTATGCCAACAACCAACCAGCAAAAAAGTGAATCAGCAAAGTGTATATTAATAGGAGTGTAGTGATACTCTTTATTATTTTGCCATAATTAATTGAATCGGTCATTTTGAAAAGGGGTCAACTCAATAGGAAAACAATAAGACATAACCCCTTTTCAAAATGTCCGATTCAATCATTCATATTTATGATAAATTAATGTTTGATAGAAATAAAATACAGGGTACCAGGGAGGAAATTACATAAAAAGGTTAAACACTGGTAAAATAGCAATGAAAAAGATCACTCAAGCTTTCGGACGCATCAGCAGCAGTCCTTCATCAGGAGTAATGACGATGTTATGTTTCTGTCTCTTTTTTATACTTGAAATTTCTGGAAAACCCTTCATCAAACCTGTGCTGCGGGGCACCTAATGTTGGGGAAATCCCATACATTTCAGAGTAAGAGTTGTTTATAAGTTTCTGGAAGTGGTTGTGATGTATTTTTGTTGAGTCCCAGTCGGGTTCGTGTCCGTGTTGTAAAGCGTGTTCTGCCAGACGTGAGGCTATGTCTCCTTTCGCGAGTGCTTGTTTGTGTTCTTTTTTTCTTGTTTTGATCATTCTTTTTGTTTGTCCTATGTAATGTTTGTTGCAGTCTTTGCATGGTATTTGGTATATGGCGCCTGTGAGATCTTCTGGTGGAACTGGGTCTTTAACTTTTGTAAGTTGTTTGCGAAGTGTTGTGACAGGGGAAT
Organism: Dysdera silvatica; assembly: GCA_006491805.2. NCBI lineage: Eukaryota > Metazoa > Arthropoda > Arachnida > Araneae > Dysderidae > Dysdera > Dysdera silvatica. The sequence continues at coordinate 36,117,499 of QLNU02014176.1, read as the reverse complement.
AGAATGTTTTGATATTTGCCTCTTTAAGGATGCGAGAGATTGTTTCGGAAATGCCGTGAATATATGGAATAGATATGCGGGTGTGAGATGTATTGTTTAAAGATGTACTATTGGGTCTACAGTTTCTGAGAATTACCCTAAGCGATTCATTCTCGATAATACTAAATAAACGTAAGGTAAATTTTGCATTAAAAACTTATAAATTTTAGTATACCTCTCTATAATTTCCCCTATCCTTATTACAAAGTATATGAAGACTCAAACCTATGTAAAAAAAATTACATACACAAGATCTACCTTTTTTTTTTTTTTTTTTGAACACATTTTTAACGTCAAAGAACAATTTCCATTGTCATGTACAATTTTATACAAAACAAAAAATTTAAAATAAAATTCTACAATATTTTATTTTGAGAAAAAAATATATTCCGGTTGGGGGCTGACTATATTTCCAGGGAGAGGGCTCATCCCCTTATAGCCCCATCCTGGGTACGATTCTGCCAGGCCGTCGTCTCATAAAGGTTGAAAAGCACTATCTTAAATTACAAGGAAATAAAATGCCTTTCAAAAATCTGCAGTGGCGAATTTTCTCTGCGACACCTTGAAAACGATTAGCTGCGCATTTGAAATCCAAAATTTACAAACGGAACTCAAATTTAATAATTTCAGGAATTATTTAGTTTCTTATTTGCAGTTTATTCCTAGAAGGAATAAGATGGGAATTTAATATGCAAATTGTTTCCCGCGCACTGACCCACGTTTTAACTATTCGTCCTCCATGCGCTACAATATTTTGCGTCACGTATTCGGTCTTTACCTTTGCATTTTGCAACGCGGCTTGGCCCTGCACATGTTAAAACAATAGTACGCCAAAGCCCTTGTTTCAGACATAACTGCAAAGGCATGTTGTAAGCTTATTCGTATTACGCTTCAAGGAGATGAAAGCCCAGAGGGGAATCCTAGCGGAAAACCTCGGTAATTCTTAAGCAAAATAGGCCCGTCGTGCGACCATGGATTCACAAGAAAGCGAAGCGATGCGCAGGAGATACACAAGGTTTCCCAATTGTGAAGCGGAAATGCATTATTTTGGTTGGGAAAATTTTGGGAAACGGATCACACAAGAAAACCGAGTCTAGCTCGTCAGTTTCAGCTTGTTCATTTCTTCGCGACAGATTGCACTTTTAAGTACCTTTCAAATCATGATCCATAACTTTCAGGCTGTCTCCCGAATATTACAATGTGCAGCCCACGAGAATGGCGGCACGTCTTCGAAAACTGAAAGAATGGACAATTACCAATCACTTTCACATTCTCGAGAGAAGATAGATAATGACACGCGGACATTAAACGTCAGGGCGCGGATCCAGGAAATCGTAGAAATGAAAAGCAGTCGAGGAAACACACACGGAGGGTGTTTCCAGTCCACAGAATCCAGGTTAGGGCTAGTCAAAAGAAGAAAAAAAAAAGAATTCGACCTTGGCCCAAATCGAAAGTTAGACAAGCATAATGGCGAATGCAAGAAGCGGAGCTTCTGTATAATGCGATGACATTAGTTTGTGATGACGACATCAGCTGTGATGAAAACAACTGCGTAGCCACGATATGGTATAACAGCAAGTATATACAATATATCTGCAAGTGTTGACTCAGGAGATTGCTATGCAGTTTTATTATGATTATTATTTGAGTTCTAAGGCGCCAGGACCTACAGTTTTCTGACGACTTCGAACCTCATAAACCTCGTTTACATTCAGCCCACTTTCCTGGCAGTGAGCAGGGAAGTGAGCATGAAAGTGGGCAGCTCGAGTATATAAACATGTCACTTGCGCTGACCATGCCCCTGCCGCTCCCTTCGTTGGCTGTTTTTGTGCGGAAGTCAAAGAAATGGCAGTGCGAGTGAGTGTTTACATTCTGCTCTTCCACTCAGTTGAAGAGCGCTAAAACTGCAACTAATTCTACATCCTTCATTGCCGAGGTCGAATGCGAAGTAAATACGAAGCGGCAATGTAAACACTAACACTTTGATGTTATCTTTCGGGGAATAAATACAGCAACGCGAGGAGCAATGGCTGAATGTAAACCTAGCTTTAAAGCCTAGGGAACCAAACCCCGAACTACGATGAGTAGTTATTGATAAGTGTCCTTTGTTGACACGCTTGGTACTCAAATCCTTGCGCCCCTGGCAGAACCGTCCAGAATGCGCCTCCTAGCCACGGACATATCCCCCTCCCCCTGTGAATTATTTCAGCCGATTTTACGCCCTTCTTCGCCCGCGCCACCCCTAGCTACGGCCCTGGTTACCACTACAGGGATCCTACGTAAAATTAAAGTGAACACAAAGCTTGGTGGTGGTTTGTGCAAGGAGATTAATGGGAAGGGTGGCCGCCGAAGGGGGCAGCGCTGTATTCCCAGACAGGCTTTTGTCATATGATATGACGACCAGTGGACCGAGAAGGGACACTGGGGGGGAGGGAGCATTGCAGGGGATTGTCGATCGAAACAGGCGTACAGAGACGCACAGCTCACATGATTGTCGTCATTCAACGTCGACCGGAGACCACCCACGATCAGTCCGCCCCGAAGAGCGGCCGAAATAGATGGATGGCGCGGAAGAACACCCCGGGCCGGCCGGTATTCCTACAGGAGACCACCGGACACCGTTGAGTGGGTGTGGTGCCGCGAGCGGCAGCGAACAGGCGAAAATCATTCCCCGCAACCAGGGCGCACGAGACCAGCATAGTCCGGACAGGCATCACATGCCAAAGTATCATCCACTGTTTGCGAAAGCTGGCCCCCAAGCGATCGCAGCGGACGAAGACAATGACGAACGCCCGTCATGGACAGAAGGCCAAGCACGGCCCTAGCGACGAAGTCCGAATTACGAGGGAGGGCGGAGTCCGGTCCCAGAATAGCAGAAGCAGGCATCCATCCAACTCCGCCCGGCGGCCAAAGTGAATATCCCAAGCACTCCGTCTTAAGCGAGCTGGAACCAACACCCGCCAGCCCGGACAGACATCCGCACGCCACCAGAGCTGAGACCGAACTCCGAACACGAAGCTTAATAAATTAGATCAGGGGGTGGGGAACCTATGGCCGTTTGAGCCCTTGAGTGCGGCCTTTTGGATGAATTCAAATTTTGCAAACCAAATCCTTTTATTTTTATTAATGTTATTTTGTTCATCTTATTTTTTATTCATTTATTATTATCTTAAATGAACGCACTTAAAATACAAAAGATAGAAGTATTAATGAAATAATTCTGTCAAACTGACCGCCACAATTAAAACGTTAGTAAATCTATTTTTATAATGTCCAATATCTACTACTTGTATTGGTACTATTTGTATTTGCCACAGTATATTAGAAAGCGAACATGAACACTTTTACCGAAAGCATTGAACGAGTATCTACCAAACATGGGCGCCCTGAGGGGGTGCTAGAGGGTGCACTTGCATCCCCTTGGCTTAAGGTAAAAAGGGGGAAAAGAGGACTGAATCCACAAGAAACTACAGTCCAACAACATTATTCAATTGGAACTTTGCCCTGAATGCACCCCCTTGCATATAATTCTAGGGGCGCCCATGCTACCAAAATAATAATAAGTACCATAACAAACAGTTATTTTGACACTGGCGTAAGGTTTAAAAACACGACGTTTCGGGAGCCAACTGCTCCCTTTGTCAAGTGAAGGCAGAATTCTGCCTTCACTTGTCAAACACTTGTCCTCACAGTGTCGAAATAACTGTTTGTTATGGAATCTCCTGGTGAAACTCTGTATTGTTTCGTTAATAATAAGTACAGTTGCCCATTTCGGTTAAACGGAGTTCGCATAATCGGGGGTTCTGCTATACATCTAATCAGTGGCGAAGAAAGTGGGGGCTGAAGTTCCTCCTTCCATTGGGTAGCAAAATACATTATACTGTTTAACGCCAAACCAAGTGATCGGTTAAAAAACTACTCGTGGGCCCCCAATAATTTCTTAATTGCTACACCCATGTATCTAATTAAAATTTCTTGAATGCGGCCTTCCAACATGTAAAGGTTCCCCCATCCTTGAACAAGATAGATATCTGAAATATTTGATAGGTAATAAAACAATTTTATTTCGCGTATTCCCAAAACTATACAGCAGTCCCAAGACTAGACAACAGTCTCAAGACTGTACAACAGGATGGCAACAACCAGTGGCGTAGGTAGAAAGTTCATAAGGGGAGGTTATAGGCTTAATGGGAGGGGTTACAGAGCTACAACTCATATATTCCTATGTTAAATATACAAAATTTCATTGCGATGGGGGTACCCCCTCCCCCGGATACTCCTCCGGCAACAACATACAAGCATGGTTTTATAGCGAATCACTAATACAACTATGTCTAGGTGACTATACACTATGATGGAGGAATTAGGAGGCACGATCCTCACTCTATTATTATTTACATATCTTCCTTTCTTACAGAAGTATCAAGGCATACGTGTAAACTTTAAGGTATGTAGCCTCGATTACACTGGGCGAGTTTAGACGCTCCTCGCTGGCAAATTTACTCGCTGCTGCTAAGCTCGTTCAGTGTAATAAAGTTGTCTAGTTAAAAAGCCGCTCGCTGGACTAGTGAAGTCGAGGAGTGGGCTACTTTTCACGCTACTCGCCCGGGTTTTTTCGAATTTGATTGGCAGAAACAAATTCTCGAAAGAAGTGAGCGAGATTAAAAGCTGGTTTAGAAAAATCGCTGTTAGTAGTCGTCTACTGCGCACTTTACTGAACGTGTAAGCGAATTTTGCAAGCTGTGAGACTAGCTGGGCGAGTTGCAACTCGCTCACCCCCTGACTAGTTGACAAGCCACCGAGGAGCGTGTGAACTCGCACAATGTAATGGAGACTTAACAGTTATATCCGCATTGGAAAAGAGAGCGTTTGTGGTGATAATGTGAAAATTGATATAAAAAATAGAAATGAAATACTAAAAATGCACTCTTTAATAATATATAACCAACTTCAATCTGAACAATATCCTTCAATGTTACAATATTCCTGGTATAAGTGCAATTATTCAGTTAACGATCCTATGTATAAAACTTTAAATATTGTAGAAACCCTTTACTTCGCAGTTAATGATGTTCATTATATTATTTCATAATACAAGGGTCACTCGTTTTTAAAATGCACCCACTGTAAATGTAACCAAATGTTATATTTTGAATATTTTTTCGTTCAATACCATTTTCATAGTAGTCTCATTTAATTTTTTTTAACTAATTCTGCTAGAAACAAACCCATATTTAAATTTTTACTTTCGATTTTCACATCGTATGCACATTATACAAATTTTTAAATTTTGTGGTATTATTTTTTATAAATAGAGAAAGTGCACTTGAAGTTTAATTTATCTAAAATTATAATTCTGCTTGCTTTCACAAAAAGCATGCATATTGTTTTAAAACTTTTTTCCTATCAAAAAACAAACCATCTTTGAAACGATTATAAAAACATCACAACAAAATTCCTACAAATATTTCGCCAAACAGCTGAAATTTGCGCCAATTTTGAAAAACTTCGTTAATTAAAAATTTATATATGGATTTCGCAGAAAAAGGACTTTGGATTCGTAATTAGGGGTCTAAAATCTATAAATTGCAATATGTCTCAATTCTCAGTTAGGACTCCCACTCGGGGTAGTTCCGTTGTTGTTTGTTTGTTTGGCTTTTTTATGGCGCAAGAGCATCTGGGCTATACTGCGCCAAACATGGTAAAATCAAAGACTGTTGTAAAACCCAGTACTTTTTAAAAATTTAAAAACGTGCGTATGGTCAAGTTCCCTTGTAAGTAGCGATGCAGAGAGGCGTTGGTTACCAAAGGAACAAATGCCAGCGCCAGAAGGCACACCCGCTTGTTTGTATGTTGCACCGGGATCTACTGTTTTCCAAAAAAGCAGAGCCTCCTCTATTACCTACGGAACCAAACCTCAGACTACGGTGTGCAGAAAAACAGTACGCGTTCCACGGTGCCATTGCAACCGAACCCGGTTTGAGGGACGATAAACGAACGCGTTATCTTTACGCCACTGTAAGGCAGTGGAAGATATAAGAAGTTAGTTATGTACGCATATAACGGAACCTGGTGTGAAGTGACCTCACCCGTATAAAATGACCACTTTTTATAAGTGAAAACCACCAGGGACTTATTCATGCTTATACTATAGTCTGCGGCGTATAGTGACCACCTGTCTATGGCGACCATTGCAGCCCAATCACAAAGGCGGTCACATTAGGCAGGTTCTACTGTGTATCTCAAATTTTAGTTAGCCCCCGTCCCCCTCGAATGGTTCTGAACTCCGCTTTGGGGCCTAAAACTCGATTCCCAGTGTGTTTGACGGCATGTAAACTTAATTAGGAGGTCACGTTAAGCTAGCCCGTCCAAGAAACACATGCCTTTATTGTAAAATTAATCCAACCACCCTGCCATATTAATGCGCTTGTCTAGCGCGCCGTTAAACCGGGTCCGACTCCCAAACGATGAAATAAAAAAAAAGAAGACTAGTACTCACTTTAGTCCGGGGAGTTGGTTCCCTAGCCTTAAGAGGTTCTGATTCCTCGGAAAACATGGTGCCCGGTGCAGCATGACGTTTGCAGCCCTTGCGCTAAAAAAAAAGTATTAATACAATAGTTAAAAATATTTATATTTTTATATATTACATTTTATATATTATATATACTTATATATTTTATATATTATTTATATATTTTCTCATATTTGTTTTCTACGCTTATTTATGCAAAGTAATGGATGCGTATAATGCTTTTTTTTTCCACTGTATATCCCTACCCAGTAATGTACATTATTACACGATACGCATCGCGTAACATACTTGCCAAAATGTCAAACATGTGATCAGAAAAATTGTTTAAACTAGAAGAAAAATCTCTAAAGCACAGGAATACAATTATTTTACCATTTTACGCATCACAACCCTTTAAAAAAGAGAGAGAGAGAGAGAGGAAAGGAAAGGGAACAATTGAAATGACGGAGAAAAGATGAAGTTAAAAAACAAAAAATGAAGTGAATAACATTCCCTCCTTTTTTTTCTTTCTTTTTTTTCCCTCCCTGTGCACCTTGTGGAAAAAATTAAGAGACCTTCCTTGGGGGAGGAGGGGGGGGGGAACAAAAAAAAACATGTTTCATTTTATGTTAAAAGGTTTATTTTTAATTTAAACAACTCCGAAATATGACACATTCTTTCGAACAATGTGTTTCTAGGGAAGTGACACATCTAGAGTCCAAAATTGGAAGAACAATCCACTCGCAAAAATACACCAGAAAATTGTTTCCTTCTATTCCATGAAGGAAATCAAATATATCAAAAAGTATCCGAGTAGTGAAAATAAACGTCGAATTTTGGAGCCGAAATTGCAATATTTTTGGAAAATGTGGGCTATTAAGTTATAATGAAATGCGTATCAAAGCTATCACTGTCACTTTCCAGGTAACACACTCAGGGATACGAATGACTGGATAGGTACAGAGCGAGTGGCAGTGACGGTGGTCTCTTTTTTTCTCTTGCCTTCATAATTCCTTTAAATGAAGTTTGATTTTGGGTTTTTATTTTTGCTGTTATTTCCTACTTCCTTGATATTTCTGTATCAAAGATGGCATTCCATTTCTCAAAATTTTTTCCTTTCTTGTCTAACATTTTTCACGCCCTTACCTGGTAACTTTGCGCCAACGAAAAGGAATGCCGGTATTATTTGACAATTGTTGGCATGCTCAGACCCCGCATTAGGTAACAAAGCACATTATATTCCTTAATGCGGAATCACTTTTGAGAACATAGCGTCAACAGCTCTTCTACGAAATTTACTGTTAACACCAAATCACCCGATCATTTTTTAAAGCCGTCTGAAGCCCACTCCCATAAATTTTTAACCTTATTAAATTGGATTTAGAGAACAATTTTTCTGGCCTTCCGGCTACCAAAACTAGTCTGGCAAGCCTGGGCCTCCCGCAGCATAGGTCCTTCCTTGCCAGCGCGGACCCCTAGACTTCATTCGAGCCCCGGACTTTAGCCCCTGCTGCTCCCTCTCGTCGACCCTATCATATTCAACCTTGTCCATAATACCTTTTCCCAGTCCGTGGAGTATCAACATAGAGAGGCTATGTGTATCGATATAAGGAGACTATATTTCACTGTACCAGCAATTATTTCCAAAATAAGTTTTATTTGGAGACGCTCAAATCGGTTTATAATAATTATAAACCCATTTTTAGGTTTATAATAATTATAAACCGATTGTTAGCTGCTTTATGCAGCATCCATGTCCACTAAACTTTCGTCATAAAAGTTCAGCGCTTTAGGAATGGTTCAAGTATTACGTAAGCAATATTTTGGCCATTTTATAACTCCTCCTCACCCACGGACGCCGTTAGCGGGGGGAACAGGGTGAGCTTCCCCCCAATGTTGTATACATTGTCTCAAAGAAGCGTTCCTTATGAGCTTCTATGTTTTCTGAAAAGGTTTGGAAATTCTCGGGAATTTTCTAGTTTTAGGTACTGGGGAATTGGTTTCATCATGTTCGCCTCAAAGAGATATCCTCGACCACTGTTTATGCATTTTTTTTTTCGAGAATTTTGATTTCTTTTTTAGAATTTTCTACATTTTAAAACTCTTGCCATTTTTCACTCATTCAATGTCGCTAAAGACAAACTACATTACACTTAATCATTATATCAAATAAAAGCCATATTGTCCTCGTTAAATGCGGGCTCGTTGCAAATGGGTCCTTTTAGGTCCATAGTTTGGACACACATTTCTCCAACATATTTCACAATTGCACGGTTGTCAATTTCGTATATGCCAAAACACTAATTCGCATCATTTGCATCTTCTGCAGATGAAGTTCCTGCCTCATTGGTGTGCTTAGCAACCACCAATGGCACTCTTGGGTTCTTCAATGCTTTCTTCATATCCATTTCATTAGCACAAACTTCTGTCGGGTGCATCAAGTTTTGAATAAAAGGAAAGTTCCTGTAATTCCGTACGTTCGTTGAGAAAATACCTGTACGTTGAAAAATACCTTTATCACATGTTGTTTATTCTCCTCATTGAAGAGTACCTTTCAGCAATTGGCAGACGATTGCTTTTGTTAGAACTGCTATCTTTTTCCCACGTTTAGATTTTCTCTAGCTATCTAAAACTTGTCAATGTCATTTCACAGACAAGAGAAATGTGCAACATCTACTGGCTGCAATAAGTGAATTCGAATTAGATTGAAAAAAAAATATTAAACGAATGTCATTTGCCCGAGAAGTTTGGAACATCTTCAACGACATCTGTGCTGACATGTTATCACCAATGAGGATTTTTTCCCTGGTTTTTGTTTTGTCAGAGGAAGAAAGTAGTTTTCAAACCGGTCGTAGAAAACTTGGATGTCAACCCACCCTGTTGTTAAGGTATTGGAACGTATTCCTTCAAGTGCACCATATACGCAGTCAGGCTTTTTTTTTTCCATAATGACGTAGAGTACAATAAAATAAAATTTCGGTCCGCATAAGCACTTACGCGTTGAAGGTAGTGTGGAACTTTTTTTTAAATAATGTTTGTTTGTTTGTTTTGTGGTTTTACGGCTCAAAGACTACAATGGTCATGAGTAAAGTGCACACTACAATGTGCTACTACACAGTGCACACTACAAAGTGCTACAATGGTCATAAATAAAGATTTCGTTTTTCTGCAGTATATTATGAAAGCCATAATCACTCTTTCTCCATAATTACACATATCGCTAGCTGGAACTCCACTAACTTCGTTTCCTAAATTATCAACTATATTATATCCTAAATGCGACAGTGAATCTAGGCCTAACGTTGAGCCGGCTCAAAGTTATACTGAAAATGAGAGAAAATGATTTTAGCAAATATTGCCAAATATAGAAAAAATTATATTGGGGAAAAAAATAATAAACATTAACTAAATTAGTAATAGGTATCGTGAGCAGTGGGAACTCGGCAGGGTGTTCGGGACATGAAATTCCGAAGTTAGTTCGTTTTTTACGGTGTAAGGAGACAACGAAGGTCCTACTGTGACGGGACCTACAATTTTCCGGGAAATATGGACTTCCGAAATCCCAACGTAAAATAAACACAATATAGCGGTATATACATGCTACGCCAAATGGGGAGAGTTCCAAGTATTACATAACCACCTTTGGAGGTGCTGTTGTGCTTATTTTCCTATGTTAGCCAATGTTAATTTTTGCTTATTTGGGGGAGAGGGGTATAAAATGGCCAAAATATTGCTTACGTAATACTTGAACACACCTCGTCTATTGGTATACAATGGCAATTATTGAATTTTAAGGAATGAAGTTATAAATGATATAAAATAGCATATGAGAGTGGTTTTAAATCAGAAATAACACCTCTAAAATGTCTCGTAATCTCCCGTTGCCTTAAACAGTTTGAACACAAGAGACTACCCATATTTAAAATTATATAACTAATATATACGAACTATACCCCCCTCACCATGCCCGTATCCAGAGGGGGGATTTGAAGGTTCCCCGAAACTAAATTTTTAATGGGACTTGGCTACGGCCTTGCATGCTATGATTGTATCGATACATGCTGTAAAAATTTTTGAACCCCAGAAATTAAATCCTGGCTACGGTCTTGCCCCCCAATGGCACCTAAAAAGTATATGCTTGGCATGTTCGTGTCATTTAAATAATTGGAGTGAGTAATGGAAGGATTGGTAGTGAGTGGGCAGGAGGGGGTCTTCGCTCCTTCTGAAAAAATGGAAATGCATAGAGGTTACATTCTTACAGAATCATATAATTACACATACAGATCATATAATTTATATAAGCGTTTACCCTTATGCGCTATATATAAATTTATGTCTGTCCCCCCCTCCCCTTCATACATTTTGAACTGTTGCGCCCCTAGTGGAATGTAATGCAAACTCCTATATTATCAAGGTCGCAATAACCTTCAGACGCATGATTATAGTCGAAATTTAAAAATTATAAGCTACAAACATTTCAAGAGTAACTTATTCAAAAAGGAGGAAGAGGTTTCTTCATTATATTGTACAATATAACTTGCAGTTCTTCAGAAAGTGAAAAGAAAAATTCCGATGCTTTCAAAGAGATTTTTGCTTTTTTATACATCGTGCAATTGGCTTTTTTCAGAATGTATTTTTCATTATTTCTTCGTTTTACGAGATCTACTGTTTGCACAAGAGTTTAAAAAAAAAAAAAAATGGGGCACTTTCGCGCCAAGTTAAACGCCAATTTACAAGAGGAAGAATAACAACAACAAACGCAGGAAATGGCCAAAAGAATGTTGATCCACTGACCAGCAAGGCATGGAGATTTCGTGCGTAGCCGGGTTGACTGTCTTCAGAGGCATCGAGGAAAGGCAAAGTGACCCCAGATCGTTACATCATGAACCTGGGAGAGTAACCAGTCCACCTCTTCCCTCATATTCTCGACTTCCTGAAGACAGCCCATCGAAAGGACACTACGTCTAGCCGAAGGTCAGAAGGCGGCCATTGCACTTTTTCAAACCGAACCAGTCTTCACTTCTTGCCGCGGCGTTAAATCTTCCGCCGACTTTTCAATTCGGGGTTTCTGTAGGCATGTTCGATTGCACCGTGGCAGCAGTAAGAAAACAGCCTAAGTTGACGCGCAGGCAAGCTTTTTGGCCTTCGCCTGCAGCCGTGTGAACGCATATGAGAAAAATTACGAAGAAATTACTGGGGTGGTCCTAAAATTTGAAATAAATTTATTTTATTAAGAAAAGAAGTAAAGGGGGTGTTCGTCAGCTTTGATATTATTACTCTAATGGGAGGGAGGGTACACTAAATTATAAACTAGTTCGCAGGTGCTTGCATGGAAGTATTTCATTTAAAAATGAAATCTAATCGGGGAGGTCATCGACATCTTTTAGGCCACACCTCTAAATCGGAATTATGGCCAATGCCCTCTTAACGGGTGGGTCAACGGAGCCTGGCCCCCCTCCCTCTCCACCCGAACAGGGGACCTCAGATTGGCAAAATTTTCGCCTCTTATATTTTTCATTTTTCTTACTGAAAAAATGTTCACATGTGAAAATTAATATAAAAAGAGTTCAAAAAACGATCATGCCCACCCCTCCCCCACCACCTAAATGCATTAGGACTACCCTGATTATGGGAAATAGAATCTACAATACATTTAATATGTTGAATACACGATTCGCATTAGTTGCTGGGAAGCTCAGTAGCCCTTTAACGATATTAGCTTCAAACACTTATTGTTTGAAGTGTATGTCCGATACAGTTGGTCAGCTTACGCCAGTTTGTGTTTTATGATGCAGATGCAGCTATGGTTATGCTGCGTCAGGCTACTTTGGAAATTAAACCCCGAACTACAGTGAACAGAAAACGCGGCACGCATTCCATAGTCCCATTTGAATCGAACACGGGTTAATGACACGGTAGATGACCCCGTTAATTCTACACCACCGCGGGGCAATTTTTTCCGAGGAATCCGAACTTCTTCATGCCTAGGAAACCGATCCCCGGGCTACGAGGAATTGTTAGTCGATTAATGTAAACAAAACGCTTTTTTTTTTTTTCCTTATTTTGAGAAAAAAATTTAAAAACATTTTCGCTAAAAAGTGAAAGCATTGAGAATTAAAAATTTCCTCGATTTTATGTCTGCGGCTGTCATACGACGAGCTTGAAGACCTGTGACGTCATGGACGAAAGAATAGAAATCAGTTCGATTTTGAAAATGCTTACAAACTATGGTGTGTAGCAAAGTCAAAGAAAATGGTACAATTATATCGCCGATTGTATAATTTTGAACAAAATAAAAAGTGTTGACTGCGATTTGTGCATTTTGATCAATATTGTGACCAGTTTGAAAATTCACTGCAGTGCACGAAACTGAAGCGACGTCAGTAGACAATTCTCGAGCGCTTAGGGAGGCGGTCTGTCAATACTTGTTTGATGATGTTCCTCACCTGCCTTGCATTTAGTTTTTTCGCGCAGAAAGGTGATCCATTTTTCACATTATTGCTCTTCCTGTTCCTCAGTCATAATGTACCGAACGCTAGAGAAGTTCAAATGCAAATTTTTACCTATGTTGTAATAATTAAGACTAACAACTGCGAAAAAATATATAATCCTCTTCCGCACTGTAACGAAAAACTGACACTTTTTTTGGAGCCGTAACAGCAGAAACTAAATTTCCGTCCGAAGGATCTAGAAGTGCGGCTTTGAAAAGGACGAAACTTTGATTTGTCGTAAATTTGTACAATGTAATATTTAGCTGCCTCAAAATAGGACGTTGTTCACTGGAATACGCAGGGAGGAGGGGTTGGGAACTGTAACCCCTCCCACTGCGATTAAATTTTGTACACAGGGTTCCTAGGAAAGACCGGATGCGGCCAATAACTTTTGAACCAAGACAGATATTGTGACGAAAGTTAGGTAAAGTAGTTGACTGCAAGACCTTAATAAAAAGGGAGCCAGGTCTTCTTTTAGTGGGTGTAGATGTACAGAAATAAGCAAAGCAGTGTTGCCAACAGTAAAGCCAAACAAAGCAGTGCTGTCAAGGTGAAATCCCTACTAGCAGCAATATAAAGTCCCTACATGCAACAGCGTAGCAGCTTTTCTTCAAGAGTAGTGGGGAGGGGAAATGTTAAAAATATACCATCAGTTTCATTTTTATATTCAATTTTAATATTTAATAATAATTTTTATAAGTTCTTTTTTTTAATATATATTTTTTTTTAAAAATAACGATCCGTCTAACGGACCATTTGGGACATCTTCACGGACCACCAGTTGGAAACCACTGGTCTAGACTCTAGACCTGTGGTTCCCAACTCAATTTAAGCCGCGGACCACTTTTCCACTTCAATTGTACCCGCGGACCACTTTGAAAAATTCTCACGAGTTGACTGACAAACCTTAATAAAAAAAAGGGAACGAGTCTTTTTTTTTTTTTGAGGGGGGGGGTGTAAAAATCGTTCTTTGAAAAAAAGAGAAATAATAAACAGAAAAAAATCTAATGATAATGCAGTCAAACCTCGTTAAGATGAACACGCTTAAGACGAATTACTTTTAATACGAACCGTTTTATGAAGTTCCGTCAGATTGTAAAATACTACAAATATGCAATCAATTTCATTTTTATATTTAATTTTAACATTTAATAATCATTTTTATAAGCGTTTTTATTAATTATTATTTCTTTTTAAATAATGACCCGTCTCGCGGACCACCAGTTAGGAACCACTGCTTTAGTTAGCAAAGAAAGACTTACGGCTCACATGCACTAAGTACATGTACTGCCACAAAGTGAGGTGTTCCAGAAGTTTCAAGGCAATACTTTCAGTTAATGCCTTCCAGCGCTTTAGAGGTTGATTGTTTGTTTGTTTTTACGGCTCAAAGACTACAGTGGTCATGCTGCGCCGGGACCTACTGTTTTCCGAGGAATCCGAACCTCTTAAGGCCTAGGGAACCAAACCCCGGACTACAGTGAGCAGTGCGATCTTTATGAGATCTCTGAGTAAGCGTTCTTTGCACTGCTGGGAGTCGAACCCGGATTAGCGGCGCACTAGGAGAACGCGTTACCACACTGCGCCACCGCAGGGCTCACTTTAGAGGTTGAGTTAAAGTTCTTATAGGAAAGAAACTACGATCTCTCTCCTATAAGAACTTCAACTCAACTTTTAAGCTATCAGAAAGCATCAATTGAAAGCGATGTACTGAAACATTCGGAACACCTTACTTTGTGGCAGTACGTGTACATAGTGCATGTAAGCCGTATGTTTTGCTTACTAACTGTAGGATGCTCTACAACTTTCTAATTGAAAATATTTCTCTATCTTTATTATTTTTCGAAAAAAAAATTTAACTTCATCGATTCGCCACCAGGGGCGCTGCTGTCTATCATGTCTGATAGTGTATAGTCATTTTACTATACCAATACCTAACTTTGGTTGCAATATCTGTCTTGGTTCAAAAGTTATTGGCCGTATTCGGATTTTCTTAGGAACCCTGTATATACATGGAGTTGTAGCTTCGGAACCCCCACCTCCACGTTGCATGCCTGTAACATCCTTGTGAACTTTCTGCGTACCCCTAAGACATCTTTAGGTGTGTAAATACTATTTTTGGTATGAAAAAATAGGTTTTTATTCCTTTATAGATGTATTTCTTACGATTGTTAAAAAGTAAACAAATATATGGACGTTCACTATAAAAATAATCCATTGATCAAAAATATTTCATCACCTTGCTCACCGGTCCTATTTATACAACATAATGCAGGTGGGCAAATGCTCACTGTATGTAAAGAAGATCCTTTTCTACACACATCGAAACTTTTTCATGCAACCATCGACTTCGATATGTGGCGATTCCACTGTATGTTGTAATGCTCATATTTATCCATGCTGATACATGCACTTACTGCATCTACTGGTACATGTACCCATGTGGATAGATGTACTTGTATACCAACATCCATACGTGCACTGGTTATTCTTCGACGCAAATTCTACTATAACTAAATTACTTCAAAAGTCAAACTATTGATCAAAGCTGTTTGTGAAATACGACAGATCGGGAAAAAAAACACATTGAATTTTTCATGATCTAATGCATTTCTGCTCACCACTGACAGACCATGTGTGTGTGTGTGTGTGTGTGTGTGTAAACAGGCGTTTCCATTTCAGCGAACTCCGAAACTCAAGGTAATGTAAGTCACTGATGCAGAGAAACAGGCAGAATCTCATTTTTGTTTTGCAAATGAAGTCGTTCAAATTCAGTAACGTAATTTACAATGTTAGGGCCTCGCCTGCCACACACATGGCATGTTTAGCGCTCGCTAACAGGTCTTAGGAAAGGGCTCCAGAAAGGCTCGAGGTCCCGCCCGCGCAGCGGGACCGTTAGCTACGCCCCTGTAACTTACGGTTCCAATTTTAACTGGGAATTTCGTAAACCGTACAAAAGAAAACTGTTATACCAAAGAAAAACAAAGCGTGCGATTACAAATGGAAATCAAGCGACCGTATGAACTTTCACTTAATTTATTACATAAGATTTATATGGCACCAGCATAGAAAATACTCATTTTTAATTACGCATTGACAATGCAGAGATATTTACAGAGCCATCTCAGAGACGGCCCACAGTTCAACGGTACTTTTGAACCGCGTACTATTTACAAACGTCTGTTTATCTGAATTTGAACATGAGAACTAGTTAATAAGGGACTGAATTTGGCCCCCACATTACCAGGGCGCATTTCTTATTGGAAAGTGCAGGCAGGGTCCGATTAAGACATGCGGGGGTGCTGTAGGCACAGTATTATCTGGGGGGGGGGCCCTTAACCGCAGTGGAAGATTTACAGGGAGGGGGTCTGAAAGTATGTAAAAAATAAGTACTTACATATACTCATTCTAAAACACCTCAAATTTGTGGTAAACTATCCAAAATAGCCCAAAAAATAAGCTTTTACCTAAAAATTTTCTAGATACTGATCTAACAATCAATTTGTCATTGATCTGCCATTGATCATTTGTCGTTGATCTGTCATTGATCATTTGTCGTTGATCTGTCATTGATTTAACTGGGATTGATCATTTGTCATTGATCTAACAATCAATTTGTGAGTAAACAAGTCAGCTTAAAAAAAATGGGGCCCCTTCCAACTGAGGGCCCTAGGCCCGGGCCTAGTCGGTAATCAGGTCCGCAGAGCGGGTGTTAATACCCGACCGGGCTAGTAATCTGGTATTATGTCACCTAAATTTGTGCAGATGACACATTCCATTCATGGAAAAAAAATCATAAATTTCAATATTTTTTTAGGAAGGAGGGTGGCAAATGCTTATCATTTATGGTTTTTACTAACCAGTTCGATATCTAACAGTTCTAAAACTGCCAGATAAAGGCAGATAAACGTCAGTCGTTTTAACACGGGGGCGCCATGATAGACGATTGACACCACCCTACGATATCTTACAAGCAACCAAATTGACTTGGAAGTTGTATTTAAATCTAGCGGATCTGAAGGTGGCGAGCATGATCACTAGAGATGAGACGAGCTCTGCATTTCATATATTTTTCGGGATTAGGTGGCCCTGACTCATTGGACGGATGCAACTGAAACGGAAAACTGACTTTTCTACATCGAAAATCTTTAAGGAATACAACAATGTGATTCATTTTTGGAGATCGTAGAAATACGCGCATATGAAAATTTGAAGGAAATGAAATAGTGTAATTTAGCGAATTTGTTTGAATTTAAATCACACGTCAAGGGGTTGAAGTTATATTTGAAATTTCGAGCTCGGGCCTCGAAAAATGAGCCCATAACTCTAATAACCATTGGGGCGCATTTCAGTCAAGCATGAAGAAGAGAAACAGCATCCCAACTCGGGTCAGTATGGTGGGAGTATGATCGACACTTTCTTAGAAATCTTTCGTATATGAAGTACGAAAGCTGCTTAAAAAAGATATCCGTCCAAATTTCTAAGAAGCTTTCACACAGATGCATGGTGGGAATGCTTGGAGTGATTATCCACTAAAGAATGGATAATAGTTGATACGAATATCAGTCTATTGGAGCAAAAGTATTGCTTCAATGCCGGTAACATTTGGTACTTTTCCCCCAAGGGAATGATTAAATATCTGAAGAATTTAAATCCGCCAATTTAAAAGAACCTGTAATGCAGACTATGGTGTAAGCAAATGATAATAATGATAAGATGCAATGGAATCTTCCTTTGGGGAAATTAACTAGGATAGATCTATCGAGGAACGCGCCACTTTCTATTCGTTTATTACTTCTTTTTAATAAAATGGAATACCGATTAAATTTTGTCCTTTTCAGCCCATCATACATGCCGCCTAATAGAGCTGGAGGGGAAAAAGGTCTTTCGAGGTTTTTAATTTATTTTAAGATAAATTGTCCCACGATGGGTTTAAGCAGTGAAGCATAACGAATGAAGAACTCGTTCTACCCTGAAATTATAAAGCGAAAGCATGCGAAAAGACGAGAGTTCATAGCGGTTTCTACGAAAACGTTCAAATCTTCTCAGAGTTTCGGCGTTTTCAACGCTCGTTCTACGTTTAGGAGTTTTCTCCACGAGTTGGCGAATTTATAGTTGGCTTTACTTTCCACAACTGTTCATAAACATTTGAAACGGGACAGATGGCTAGCATAGTTGGCTTTAAACTACGGCATATTCGTAAATCTCTATCCTTGACAGAGATTCGAATAATAAAATTTTATTGACGTAAAACGGCGAGTTCAATCGCGCCATCGGAGTGGCTGTGAACATTAGTCGCATGACACTACCTCATCCAATGCTGCGTAACTTCTCTCAGTAGGCGTTAGGATATGTCTAATGCGGGCAGGGGCTTTTAATATCCCCCTTAAGACTTAGATATTCGGTTAGTGGCCAGCAGGGTCCATTTTGTTAGAGGTCACTTCATTTAAGTTAGTAGCCACTTTCGCGTGGCCACAAAATCCTAAATAATTTGTTTGTATATTAAATAAACATGATTTTATAAATAAAAAATAACTTCGACTAACTAGTCTTGCATCTTTTATATCCCTATCTATTTTGTTTTAATTATTGTCTACATTCTATTTTTGTTATGAAAGTTAAATCACGGGAATATATATATATGTATATATACTTACCTAAAAATAACAGACAGTTTAAATCTTCTTTACACGTACCTAAAAATTATACTAATTTTGAAAACTTCAGACAACACTCGTATATAAATGCCTGAAGATTAAGAGAATAATGAAACATTTTTTTCACACTTTTAATTAATGATTAAAATTTGGTCGCCTGCTTTTCAGTAATACAATTATATGCTACATTAAACTCATTTAATAATTCTATCACACAATCCAGTAACTCGAAAGTCGCTTATATATTTTAAAAATGGCCTGCGAAAGACTTGGCAAAATTCCGTTTGCAGGATCAGTAGGGATCGAATCGAACGCCTTGGCGTAATCTCCGAACCACCACAGCACTTACAAATGCACGAGCTAGGTTTACATTCCACCATTGCCACTGCTTCTCGCGCTGCTGTAATTGCTCCCCAAAATACTTTTGTGGAAGCATCAAAGGCAGTGAGTGTTTACATTGCCGATACATACTTACTTCGCATTCGACCTCGGGCAATGGAGGACGTAGAATCAGTTGTAGTTTCAGCACTCTGCAACTGAATGAGAGAGCAGAATGTAGACACTCATTTGCGCTACCGGTCCTTTGACTTCCACACAAAAACCTCCAACGTAGCGTAGGAAGCGGTGGACAGTAGCAATGGCAAGAGCATGGTCAGCACGAGTGACGTGTTTATATACTCGCGCTGCCGGTCCTTTGACTTCCGCACAAAAACAGCCAACGAAAGAAGCGGCGGGCAGTGGTAGGAGCATGCTCAACACGAGCGACGTGTTTATATACTACGCTGCCCAATTTCATGCTCACTGCCACGGAAGTGGGTTGAATGTAAGCGATACAGTACATTAAACAGCTTCGAATCTAGACTTCGTAATCTGAAATTGGGATTAGCTCCATACCACAGCAGAAAACAAAAGATAAGTAGAACTTTTTTTTTTTTTATTTGAATGGCAATCGAATCCAAAATCACAAAGAAGGAAAAGTTAAAAATGATCTCACCACGCCTATGCAAAAGCTAACCCTAATCTCTTAACGACCGATTATCAAATAATAACAGCTATACGTAGCCGAACAATGGGTTTGTTCTTCAGCGAATGATTTGTTCGAACTTCGAATGACATCATTGCTTATGAAGAATTTAATAAATCCGCTCGCCATCTACATTTTAAAATAGTGAAGCGATTATGGATGGCATCGATAGATTAGCTCAGTTAGTAGAGCGTATAATCGATTATTCGAAAGTCGCTGATTAGTACTCAGGACCAGAAGCGTATCCAGGAGGAGGTTTTGGGGGTTGCAAACCCCCCCCATCTCAATGTAATTTTGTATATTTAACATAGAAATAATGAGTTGTAGTTCTGTAACCCCTCCCCTTATGAACTTTCTGCCTACGCCACTGCTCAGGACCCGTCCCTTCTTTAAGCCTAATTTATTTAAATTAAAACACACGACACCGAGTTCGTAAGAGAATTACTTCAATCGACAACGTACAAGAGAGCATGTTGTCACCATATAACGAATGATAATATATTGAAAATTATCGTTTTTTACAATCGTTTATTATTTTTAATCCAGCCCTAGTTTTCTTTATGCATAGGTTCAGTTTCCCCCATTATTTCTGTCATACTCTAATTCGGAGAAAGATATCTATTCCGTCATGGAGTTTGTAAAAAAGATAGCAAGTGAATGGTATCAGTAGGAGTCGAATACGAGTTTTCCGAGCAGTAGATGAGCACATTGGCCACCATAAATTAGCATATGATTGAAATTAAATATATAAGGAAGCTTTTATATATTAAATACGAAATCTATCAATCAGAAGTTTATTTACGCACAGCAATGCAGAGTTTTAAGGATTAATGGGGAGGGGGTGGGGAGCCAGGCACATATTATGCACATTTATACTTTACAGCATATGTAAAACTATAAGTTCTTTCAAACTATTTGGGGGGGGGCTCGGGCCCATATAACTCTACCAGGGGCGGCTCGAGGTTAATTTTAAACCCGGACGGCATGGCACGGATTGCTTTCGACGCCCCCCACCCCTCACTTTCTCCCGAGAAAACAGGAGATTTTCATAGATGCACAGTGAGCCATATACCCTATAAAAGTGGCCAAAATTCTCTGAAAGGATTTCTCTAAAGGTGCAGTATAGCCCAGATGCTCTTGCGCCATAAAAAAGCCAAACAAACAAAGGTGTCTCTAAAAATTTTTCCCACACTTGTCTCTTTTAGAGAGATTTCCTATTGTTGGGTCAATTAAAAAATGTGAACTTGAATTCAGTTTGCCGCCATCATCCAAACGGGATTCCGGGCGGCTGCTCGGCCCTTAAACTCTACGCCTATGTTTACATATGTGAATGACATACATCCAAAACGCATACGTGAAATTACAGATTATAATTTTGCATCATATACATGTCAGTCTCGAGTAAATAATTTAGATGAAGCAACTCGAGGGATGGTATTCACTGCAGGAAACTATTTCGATAGATTAAATTAGTGTTTCAATTCTATTACTAGGCAAGGAGGTGGGGAAGGTGGCCTCCGAAGGCGGCGCTGTAATCCCAGAGGGGTTTCAATTCCCGTTGCACAAAAAATTCCCTGATCCATTACAAACAAAACTTTCGAATGGACTTTGGTTGAAGGGAATACGGTAGAAAAATAGTAGAACAGTGTATGTATAAAGTGGGATCCGCTTATATTCATTTGTGGAGCAGGAATAAAACCTTTTTGGCTTTACCATACCTTTTACGGAAATACAGGCTGCAGATGAGGCCAACTTTTCCAATTACCTTTGCACGCAGAAGGAAGACAGGGAATATGGCTTCGTGTTCGCGGGAGATTTCGCTGTTCAAAATAGAAGTTAAGAGTTCTCGCTAGATTTTCCAGGTTCTGACCAAAAATCTTGTTTTTCTCTGAATCTTAGGGAAGATTTCAGATTCCCTGATTCCCAGTTTTTCTGGGAACCCTGTTGAATATATCGCATCGTGTCAAATTTATGATCAGGGCAGTTTACCAGCCATGTCAAACGTGGAGGGTCTCTCACCCCACGGTCCACTTTAAACACTAATATTGCAAGGCAAACTAGTAGATATGTGTATTATGAACGTTTAGAAAAGCACAGTTATTATCCACAAACTTTTTACAATCTCTAATCAATCCAATAATCAGAAAAGTTGTCTAAATAAAGAATTCAAGAATGAAAATATTCAATTCTGTTTCTGCAATATATAACTTTCCTTAAATTGATTTTGTTTAATTTTCCATAAAATAGATACAGTACAAATAAACTGAATGTTTCAAATTTTTGAATATCTAGCATTGGAACCTCGTCCCCATATCATCTAGCTTTGAAATTAGGGGTGGCTTAAGGGACGGGCGACCCAGATCCCCATTTGGATGAGGGCACCAAACTAAAGTTCAATTTTTTTTTTTAATTTACCCAACAGTAGAAAATCTCTCTAAAAAAAGACAAGTTTAGAGAAATTTTTAGAGACATCTTTAGAGAAATTCTTTCAGAGACTTTTGGCCACTTTTATATGTTACATGGCTCACTGTGCATCTGTGAAAATCTCCTGTTTTCGCCAGAGGGGGAGGGGCGTCAAAAAGCAATCCGTGCCCGGCTGCCCGGGTTCAAAATCAACCTCGAGCCGCCCCTGTTTGGAATGAAAAGATCTCTGAAGAAAATGGTGAGAATTCCACTCGACTTTGCAGTTTAAGTTCTGAGAATTCACCTTAAGAACGTTAGAAATTGCGAACTATACTTCCGACGATAGAACCGCAACCTCCATGGCTTATTTGAACACGAGCCCGGTTTGACTAGAACAGTGGTTCTCAACTCGATTTAAGCTGCGGACCACTTTTTTCACCTTCATGTACCTGGTGACCACTTTCAACTCTACATAAAACAGTGGACCACTTTTTTCATCTCTACGTACCTGCGGACCACTTTTTCACCTCTACATGTACCCCAGGACCACTTTTTTCAATTTCTACATGTACCTGCGGACCACTTTTCCACTTCTAATTGTACCTGTGGACCACTTTTCCACTTCTAATTGTACCTGTGGACCACTTTTCCACTTCTAATCGTACCTGTGGACCACTTCGAAAAGTTCTCACGAGTTGGCTGTAAGACCTTAATAAAAAGGGAGCCGGGTCCTTTTGGGCGGAAATATGTTTGGAAAGTCATTCTTTGTAAAAAGAAAATTAATAAACAGAAAAAAAAATCTAATAATAATACAATCAAACCTCGTTAAGACGAACACGCTTAAGACGAATTACTTTTAATGCGATTACTTTTAATGCGAACTTTTCCTGACGTTCCGTCATATTGTAAAGTGCTACAAATATACCATCAATTTCATTTTTATATTTAATTTTAATATTTAATAATAAAATTTTTATAAGTATTTTTGTTTTTGATTATTTTTTTTTTAAATAATG
>QLNU02014176.1:36065105-36090655 GCA_006491805.2 Dysdera silvatica | reverse complement strand
GAAACAAGTAAGTAAGAGGGTGGATTTAAAGAAATTAAAAGAAAATACCGAGGCATTCAAGTTGGAATTAAAAAATCGCTTTTCTGCACTGGAAGGACTTATTGAAGAAGTTGACATCTCAGAAGCAAATGAAAACATTGTTAAGACAATAGTTGAAACTGCTGGGGAAATTGGTGGTGTAACCTGTAAAAAGCACAATAGCAAATTATCTGAGAAGACGAAACAGCTCATGAAAAGGCGAAGAGATATGAAGGTGGACAATCAAAATACCAGTTCCAGGATTGAGTACATAGAACTTTGCAAAACTTTGCGCAAAAACATGAAAGAAGATATAAGAAAATTCAATTGTGAGTTAGTAAGGAAGGCCATTGAAAGCAACAAGAGCCTTAGGGTTGTTAAAGGAAGTTTATCTGTTGGGAAGAAACACATCATTGCATTAAAAGGAGAGGATGGCACCGTAACAAGAAATAGGGAAGAAATACTTAGAAGAGTTGAAGAATTCTACAAAAAACTATATGAAAGTAACAGTGGATTAAACGAAGACACTGAAATAGTCGAAGGAACAGCTCCTAAAATCTTAAAAGAAGAAGTTTCATTTGCAATAAAAAGTATGAAGAAAGGAAGAGCCCCTGGTGATGATGGTATTACATTAGATATCCTAAAAGAAGCTGGAGAATATGTAGAAGACATACTTGCAAAATTCTTTACCAAATGTCTTAACAGCGGTAACATACCAAACCAATGGGATTCTGCAACAGTAATTCTTTTGCATAAAAAAGGTGATAAAGAGGATTTAAAAAATTACCGACCAATTAGCTTGTTACCTGCTATTTATAAAATCTTCACAAAAGTGCTAACACATCGCCTGCAGAAAAAATTAGATGCAGCTCAACCAAGAGAACAAGCTGGATTTCGAAGTGGATTCAGTACAGTGGACCATATTCAAGTATTAAGAGAATTAATTGAAAGAACACATGAATATGAACTTCCATTGTGTGTTGCATTTATTGACTATGAGAAGGCCTTTGACTCTATTAAAACATCAGCAGTCATCAACTCTTTAAGATCAACAGACATTGAGGATGTGTACATTGACATGGTGAAATGTGTGTATAAAAATGCAAGTGCAAAATTTCGGTTACATAAAGATACCAAAACTATTAAAATTGGTAAAGGTGTGAGGCAGGGAGATACCATTTCTCCAAAACTTTTTACTTCAGCTTTACAGATGATTTTTCATCAAATAAATTGGAATAACAGGGGAATAAAAATAAATGGTGAATATTTAAATCATTTGCGGTTTGCTGATGACATTGTTATTTTCTCAACGAACCCAACAGAACATCAAGACATGGTGCAGGAGATTTCAGATAGAAGTAGAGAAGGTGGATGCAAGATGAACCTACAAAAACTTGAAATCCTGTTCAATAATTTCGTAGAGGAAACAAAAATACAAGTGGACAACATTGAGCCTGAAATTGCTGATTCATATATATTTACCTTGGCCAGCTGATTTTAATGGATGGCAACATTATGAAAGAATTCAACAGACGTATTAAACTTGGCTGGAGTGCATTTGGAAGAAACAGTTTTATCCTGAAGGGGAAATTGCCTTTATGTCTAAAAAGAAAGGTCTTCAACCAGTGTGTATTGCCAGTCCTCTCTTATGGATCAGAGACATGGAGTCTAACAGTTGGAGCAATACGAAAGTTACAGACAACGCAAAGGAGCATGGAGAGGTGCATGCTTGGAATAACTAGAAGAGATCGGAAAAGGAACACTTGGGTGAGAGAGCAAACTAGAGTAGAGGACATCATTGTTAAAGTTAAAGGGCTGAAATGGAGATAGGCTTGGCATATCGCAACAAGAACTGATCAACGATGGACAACAGAAATTCTGAACTGGATTCCAAGAGACCACCGAAGACCTAGAAAACGTCCTCAAACTAGATGGGTGGATGAAATAAGAAAAGAGGTTGGGGTGACGTGGAAACGAATGGCCCAGGATAGACTTGTGTGGAAAGCATTTGGAGAGACCTTCATCCAGCAGTGGATAGATAATGGTTGAATATGATGATGATATATATATAGGCTACTTATCTAAAAATAATAGTTTGCCTCTTCTTTACACACACATACCTAAAAATTATATTACCTTTGAAAAATTCAGATAATACTTGTATATAAATGCCCCATGATCAAGATTACAAAGACATTTTATTTATTTTTCACACTTTTAATTAGTGATTAAAATTTGGTCGCATGCATTTCACTGAATCCAACCATCACAAATTAATTGTAGGTATGGGATCAAAGCGTTCAACTGAAATGGAACGTGTTTCACTGACAGTCTATATTCTGCAGAATTGCATTGAGAAACAATAAAGTGGCAAGTGTGATGGCAACTGAAGGCATATTTTTAATCACCATTCCTTGGTATTTAGTCGCCCTGTGGCCGGTGACGACTGTGAATTATAACCTTTACTTAACGAGGGGCTTTAGAGACAACATACTTTTAGACACGACCAATCCATCTGGGAATTGAACACAGCACATTCCAGCTATTTGGTTGTATTTTATAACACAAGGACTCATTGGCGTATGCAGGGGGGTTTGATGGGGTTATAATCCTTCCATTGCGATGCACTTTTGTATATATGCATATGAACAAATGGTTGATTAGTTGTAGTTTTATGGCGCAAGGACAGCAATGGTCATTCTGCGCCAAGCAAGGTGAGAGCGTAAATACGCGGTTTAAAATATATATAAAAACTATAAAGGAACAAGGCTTTAAAGTACAATCAAACTAAGCGCTAGAGTAAAATCAAATGAGATGGGAGAAGCCAATATGAGATGAAAAAAAAAAGTTAAAAATTAGTTCATGATTAAAGGTCTCATAAAATATCACGCAGGGTAAAATTATTTTGATTAAAAGCAGATGAGCATAAGGAAATGGATTTGTATCTCTGTAGCCCATGAACTTTCTGCGTAAGGCTATACAAGGACTGCTCATGTCATGCTGCATCAGGATGTAATTTTCTAAGCAATTTAGAACATTTGTTGCTTACGGAACCAAAACCCGAAATATGAATCGGTAGACCAAACGGCGTGTGCTCAGTATCAGCGAGGATGCAACCTGCGCGTTCAGTTAAACGGCAATGTAACCATTGAGCTCCTGAAGCACAGTAAATATATTAAAAAAAAGTGTTAAACATAAAGACATGCAATAGGGTTCCTCTTAACGCTGGGGTGCTCCCCTCGAAAAACTATATAAATAAATCAGCACCACGCGGACTCCCTGTCTGCGCATATGTACACGTATACAATCGAATTCGGTTATAGCGACATTCAAGAACTGGCCGAAATTCCGGCGTTATAACCGACAACTAGACCTAAGAGGTGGGGAAAATGAATTTGGACGTAATAGCCGGTTTATCCCTATAAACAACTTCTTTTTATATATATATATATACACACACACACAAAGTATATCAAACACATCATGGAACGGGTCTTGAGTAAAGATTCCCAGATGGTCAGACAAGTGCCCAACCCATAATAGTAAAAAAGTGGAGAAGAGAAAAAAAAAAGACCTGTTTTGATGGTTAGAACGATATAGACCTCATGTGGCATTGTTCTAAAATCTGGGCTAGGAATATGAAAACAACTCAAGTTTTTGTCACAAAATAATGGTGGTATTAAGGGCGTGAGGAGTGGGTCAGTGCTGTTGTTATTTCTCTACTGACCGCAACAAGAAGGTTATTTGGCACCACCTCACCCCTTGAAAAACAAAACTGAACTATTATAAGTAAGTTTACAACATGTGCCACCCAGAAATTTTTTTTATTCGTCTCTTAAAATTTCATTCTCAAATGCAACATTTAAAAAAAAAACAGACAAAAACCCAAAACACACATGTACGCAATACGTCAGAGATTCTCAAAATTGTCATCCTATGCAGGACCTAGATCATCTTGCGCCTCTGGTAGAACCGTCTGGATTGCGCTCTTAATCATGAAAATACAGTAAAAACCTTTTATAACGACGGAATTTTTACAAGAAATTTGGTTTGCTATTCTACTCCACACTAAATATATCGGTTATAACGACGAAACCTGCTATAACGACGGCGATTTTGTAGTCTACGTAGATTCTAAGTAGGGAAATTCGTATCGGATATAACGACGTGACTTGACAGTCATAAAGCAGAACCACGTAGGTTAGTTATTAAAATTTAAAATTAGTTATCAAAATTAAAGCGTTATTCCAATCCTGTTTATTTACAAATGTACGAGAAATTTTTATTACTGCTAAACCTAAATATTAAAGATAGTGAACTTAAAAAGTGATTTATTAATTGAATATCACGAGGGCCATATTCTTTAGTGGCACATTCTATTTTTTCAGCGTAGAGCCCACAAAACTCTTAAACCGGCACTGTTCTGAAATCATTAGTATAATATAACAAATAATGCAAAATGAATTAAATAAATTACGACTGGTATTAGAAACAAATGCATTAGCATTTTGAGAAGCAGCCATTAAAACTACATAGAACAAGTTGAAGGCAAACGTTTCGAAGCTATCGCAGCTGCATCTTCAGTGTGAAAATTGTTGAAATGCTGGAATATTATTTGAGCGTTACATATTCTGCGGGTAGATTGTGGAATTCATTTAACGCGTTATGATGTCCATTGTTGCTTTTAATGGCTGCTTCTCAAGATGCTAATGTATTTGATAATAAATACTATTCATTACATTTGTTTTCTACATTATATACTTTAGTCATATTTTCTACAATTTTTTCAATTTAAAAAACTAAGAAAGTACTATGTACTTAGTGTGGTTATAACATAAACGGAAATTAAATTCACGATAATTAAATATATTTTTATTTAATTTTGAAACCAAAAAGTTTAATACTTTTTACTGTCAAAATAATTTATAAAACTCTACAGTGCATTACTGTAGGCTACGATGATTTTAAAAAGATGCCGTTTATAACGACTACAGGTGATACCGACGGGATTTGACGGACCTTTAAAGGTCGTTATAACCGATTTTCACTGTACTTTCTCCCGCGGGGTATTTCAGTCGATTTTATGCCCCTGGCGTGGGCCTTTCTCACCACCCCCTAGCTACGGCCCTGATCCTATGGAAATCATTTCCTACCACATGACTATAACCATAGAACCCCCCCTCTATAAAATTGTTTAAATTAAACCGAAAAAGTTGCAAATGGCTTGCAGAACTTCTGGAGAGTGGTCGTGGAACACACGCCACTGCAAACAGACAGATGGTAGGATTGACAAACAGCAAGCACAGACATTAGAGAGATGCAAAAGGAAACCTCTTCCAATCTTCTAGAAAAGAATTGGTGTATTTTTAGAAGATTTCTTTTCATCATAAGTATTGTCGGTCTAGGCATGTGTCAATAGAGGACGTCCTCAACCGGTTTAAAGAACTGGATAAAATAATGTTTCTTCAACAGGAATAACTGAAAAGATATGAGGAAACACATAACTAGGCCCTATTTCTTCAGTAAAAGGGAGTACGTCCCACATAAAGGGGAAGACCGAATCTCTATTAATCTTTTCAATTCGAGCTAATAGTTTAGAATAATTTTATCTTTATCAGAACAATGGAACGACTTCATGTTCGGGTATTAGCAGAGCACGACATTCAAATGATCATTATTTGTTTTGCAAAGAGAGTGGAGGCCTTTGTAATGAATGTAAACCCACTTGTTCTTTGTCATCTTGTTCCATACACTGTCGTCATTTCCTTACGGTACAGGCTCTTTGTGCGTGATTATTGGTTCTCTGGTTCGGTCTGCCTTCAGAGAGCTACGTGTCTCTTCGTATTCATCGAGGCTTTCGTTGGACACTATTTTTAATTTGTGGCTATGCGAGTGTATAAACCAGGTCTATTCTAGTTTACTATCTAACACGGTAGAAGGTTGTTTAGTTTATTAAGCAGTTAATAAGGCTTTCTCTTTTTCTTTTTTTTTAAGAGAACTGATGAAACTGGCACGTTTGGAAATTCTTATGGAAATACGGTTTACTGCAACCAACGAACATCTGCCAACCACTACAAAACTGCTGAACATCCTTGCATTACAGAAAAAAGAAATAAATACCGGATGTAAATCATAAATTTCTTTTCTATGGCTTTCGGTTGTAGAAGAGCATTTCCGTGATATTTTATTATCCAGATTAGGGCGGCCAGCCCACGGCCAGGGACGCCGAGAGACAACGCGGGCCCTCGGGCTCACTTCCACGGGGGTCCCCATGACCCCCTTTTCTGGGCAGTATCATAGATTTTTTTTCTTTCTTTTTGGAGGAGAGATTTGAGCCCCCAAATGAACAAAAAGTAGGAAATAAGAACGCATTTTTTTTGGTACTTTCTTATTACTTAATTATTTTACAAGATCACTGCTGAAAAAAAAACTAACGTAAGCTACTATTATTTTTTTTTTTTTTCAGTAATCAAGATAGGCTGATGAAGAATAATTAAAAAACTGTACATTAAAAATGTACAAAATCTTATTAATCTGGATTTAGAGAACAATTTTTCTGGCCTTCCAACTAACGGAGAAGGACCGCCCCCCCCTACAGTACAGGTCCTTGTTAGCGCGGGCTCCCCGGGTTGATTCCCCTCCCTCGTCGACCCTGCCTACGACCAGGGGCGTAGCACTTCAAAAAACTAGATGCTAGCGGCAGACCGCTCGCGCCCATGTTGAGCGACGGATCAATCTTTCTGCGCATGTGCGTGGAACAAAAATTCCTATTAGTGTTTCCATTTACTTGGCTAATAAGGAGAAAATAGCTATCATATATCACACATTAGTACAACTTCATATTTGTATCCCCGCTAATATAGTATTTTGATTATGAATTAGCATTTGTTTTAAATAAATCAGTACTTACCTGAATCACAGAGACCGAACTGGGGAGGAGACCCCCCAGACTTCCTCCGCTCGTCGCTTCGCGACTCGTGCCGTTTCGATCACATTCGATGTGCGCTGTCTGAATCAGTATATGTTGATTCAGTATCTTCATGCACGGTGTATTTAAATAAAATAAAAATAACGATACTCACATATTACAATTAGTTATTCTTAACATGCAATGCTACTATAAAAATACATGGCAATCTAACCACTATCTGACGGCTAGATGCTAATAAATCTAGCTAATTTACAGCGTATTTCGTGTTTAGGCATTAACAGTACCTGTTAGTCCACGCACATACGCAGAAAGATTGATCCGTCGCTCAGCACGGGCGCGTTAGAGCCTGATGGCGTGCGTGAATCTGCCGCTAGCGTCTTGTCTTCAAAAATTATGGAGGCCTCAAATAGCTTTAAAAAAGATTAATTAATGAGGCGTTAAAGATAATAATGTACCTTGTTATCCAATGGAGGGGAGGAGGGCCTTGAGACCTTCTCTTTCCTACACCAATGTCTACGGCCCATTGGTAATTTTTATAAGACCTAGTCAGAAAGTTGATTTGGGATTTCCTATAAATTCTGTTAATTGTTTTAAGAAGCGAGCATTGAACTAAAATACGTAGAAATGGAAGACTTCAAAACAGATTGCGATAGTCAAGAAGCTACTATGGAAAAAGAAAGACTCCAATCATAACAGGGGTGGGACTGGGAAATCGTTATTCTACGAAGGTAAGGACATCCTGTCATCGAAGCAGAAGAGGGAAAAAGGCGTTTACCGACTACTCCGTAGTCTCAGGTTTGACTTTCGAGGTGTAATAAGCCAATCGAGGTTGCTACGCTAATAACGATTGATGTAGGAAGTGAAAATCTTTATAATAAACATTTTTAGTTAGATCTTAAGAACAATATGATGGTGTGTAAAAGAATTTGTCGATGCTTCTATCAATTTTTATACATAAATAGACAATGTGGAATTTCGAAAAAATTACCAACAATAAAGTATGTACAGTAGTACATTTTTATTTATTAAATTACATATATGAAAAGAAAAATTAAAAAAGAGTTGAATAAGCAAGCAAGAACATAAATAAGAAATAATAGGCATGAAGACAAAGAGAATTAATCAATAATAATAATCAATAATGAACAACTAAACTTTCTGCCAATGGAATACATGAAAGCAACTTCACTCACACTTCATAAATTAAATAAATGAAAAATAAACAGAGGTGAGAAGAAAATACACCTAAAAATGGATAAACGTTGAACAGCAAGGGGGTAGGATTTTATTTTTGAAAAAGACAGCAGTGTAAGAAGTAGGACCATGTACGAGGGAGGAGGTTAGTCCCCAACCCCCTACCCCATTTGAAAAACCTTATTAACTGCTAAATACAATTCTTCATAAGAGAATTCTTTTGTTTGTTTGTTTAAAAAAAAACTCCCACTTTTGTCATCCAGCTTTTTAAAATCCTGTGAACATACCCGACAGGAACTACAATAAGATACAGAATTGATATACTGTAATTGCAGGAAATTACAGTACTCAGGCCAAGAGCCCTCACAAAACTTTGCAAGGCACTAAATGCCCAAACTGCCCATTTCTAAGCCCTTAGTTAAGGTAATGACATTAAAGCACATTACATAAAAAATATTTTACATATATTGCTTAATACTTCTATAATGTAAAAGTATAGAAATAGTACACGAAAACCAAACAGTAGTACACATCTTATGTATTTAACACACGTTTTAATATACTATAAAACCGTCTCTAGTCGAAAGATTATTTTGTTTCTGTTTCACAGTGCAAAAGGACATCTAGGACCATGCTGCACCTAGACCTCCAGTTTTCTAAGGAACGTGAGAACCTTCATTACTTAGAAAGCTAAACTGCAGAATACAGTGAGTAAAACACCCGTCATATGGCGCCATTAGTATTGGACCCAAGTCATCAACATGACAGACAAAAGCCTTACATCCATTCCACCACAGGACTATCTTGTCAAAAGTAGCAAATATTTATATTGTAAGGCATTGTTGTATATAGTACTATAATACCATAATTCAATTAGAAACAAAAGATTTATAACACATAACTGCAATTTGGAAAAAAAAAAAAGCATTGATCTCTGAAAATACAGAAAATATTGATGGCTTCTCTCTCTCTCTGCCAAGCATCTATGTATCTATAGAAGTCCCACAAACTATATTAATGACATTCCCCTATTTAAACGAACTATTTGGAAAACAAGATACCATAGTATTTTGTTTTCATTTGCTATTTGTACAGTCAATGCCCCATGATGGATTATCTGTAATAGGAACAATAAATTAACACACCCTCTAAACATAAGCGTATGCAGAAAGTTCGAAAGTGGGGTTATAGGCTCAATGGGGGAGGGGGGGTCACAACTTACAAAATGTCATTGCAATGGGGGAGCTACAACCCCATCAATACCCCCCCTGCATACATCAATGCCTCTAAACCCTAATACAATAACAAAAAACAAATCTTAGTGAAAATTAAAACCAACCCAATAATCATAAAGCCATTAATTATGACTACTGGACCAAAGTCTCTTAGTTTTAAAAATTATAGATTATACTTATAAATATAGGATGTTAATATTATGTATATTAATAATAATTTATATTTACATATATTATATTTATTTTCATTAATATTTATGTATAGCCTATATATTACAAAAAATATATATAACTTATTTTTATAAACAAGGGTGAAGTCAGGACCACCTGTGTAACAATTGAACTCAAACTTATCAATATTGCATTGCTTTATACAATTTATATAATTAATAGGAGAACAATTTTTATTTAGTACTATCGTAGGGATTATGAGGAACAGTATATTAATATTTTTTTATTAAAAAGATAGGCTTTATTATTTTTCTGGAACCTTTTATAATTGTATCACCTGTATGATCTTTTTATCACTTTTTCTGGCTTCACCCACAAATGTTAATTTTATAAAACAAAATATCAGCATTAAATAAAAACTAAGAATTGAAATTAATATTAAAAGAAACCTGAATAACAACATAATTTAATGTGATTAATATTAATTTGGACTTATTTGTTGTAACTTTTCAAATCTGTGTAATTGGAAGAACAAGAAACATAGTTTATAATTATATATGATGTAATTGTAAAAACTAAAATTTATTTTTAAATCTAACCATTTACTGTTTTACAAATTGTTTATCATCATTTTATTACATTATCGCCCACTGTGTCCATATACAAATGCATAAGCGTTCATTATCTGCTTAAAAATAAAAAAAGCTTCCAAGTTTATTTCATTATGGAAGAGATTTAGAGAGAACGACCATAAACGATGATGTTAAAAATCAAAATTATAAAAAAAATCTATCCTATTTGACTGCTTTCTTTTGCACAAGCCATCAATTTGGCGACATTTACATAATTATTACTTTGCAAGTATGATATATTGTAGCATATAACGTATATGGGTCATTTTCAAAATTCCGTCCCATATGCTGTCCACCTGAGAATATTTTTTTCTTGAAGTTATAAGAAAATTTTAATGATTTCTTTTTTTGCCATGATTATTAACAGACAGTTTCAAATAAAGAAAGAACAAGTAACAACACATTAATGAATAAAAAATATTTTTTTAAAGAAATTAGTTTAGGGGGAAACCAAAAAACCATTGTCCAAATTAGAAAACAAAAAAACTTTTGTCAATTTACTTTCTTAAAACCACAATTTCTTCTCAAACATACTTTATAATTATGCTACACACTCTAAATTACATACTAAAAAGATTTTAATAACCAGGTAAAAAGAATGAAAATTTTGTACTAATCAAATACTCTTGTCCAGAAACTGATGTCATGTCTGTTACCATACAGTATTTGCAACTTTTCGAACTACAAAATTAAACTTTTTGAATGGCAACACTTTTCTATTGACGCAAGCTTTAGAAAGAAATAGAAACAGCCATTTGGAATTTTCTGTTGTTGAATGAAAGATTAAAAACCTTTTTGCGTTACGTATTTTTATTGCATAGCATGTCTGTTACCCTAATTATTTATATAAAATACATTTATTTATTAAATCAACTGACTAATTTAATTCGTGGGATGTTAGTCTAGAACAAAATTAATATTTCTTTCTATTTTGGTTGAATTATTTAGCCTCATGTTTTTTTTTCCTTGAAACGTCGTGTCTGTTATTGTATTTAATAACAGACATACAGACATGACAAAATTAGTCAACACACTTTCTTAAAAAAATTATTTTTCATTCAATAATGTCCTTTAATTTATTCTTTCTTTATTGGCAACTGTCTGTTCACAATGATGGCAAAAAAAAAAAAGAAAATAATCTTTAAAATTTTCTAATAACTTCTAGAAAAAAGAATTCTCAGGTAGACAACAGCATATGGCAACGAATTTTGAAAATGACCCATATGTGTTTATTTGGCTGTATAATATCATAGAGGTTAGGAGCATAGCAAATTCAGGGGCTCTGGGCTGCATTTTTTTAGGGGAGGGAGTCTTTTTCACAATAATTTTCAAGTTTCCGAATTTTTACAATAAAAAAAACCTCATAATATATATACATAATAAACTTCACCAATTTTGGGGCCCACTCTTTGGGTTGGGGCCCTGGACCCTATTAGCCCATTCATTAAGATATGAATGAAAGAAACAATACAGAGTTTCACCAGGAGATTCCATAACAGACAGTTATTTCGACACTGGCGTAAGGTTTAAAAACACGACGTTTCGGGAGCCAACTGCTCCCTTTGTCAAGTGAAGGCAGAATGAAGAGTTCGTGAAAGTCCTAAGCTTATATACCCGCATGTTGGGAATCCCCATCTGACGTCATCTGGTGCGGGACAGTTCCAGCTGGGGAAACCCTAACCAGGGAAACCCTTGTCGGGAAAATCTTCGCACCCGAGGATGTCAGATGGTCATCCCCAGCTTGAGGTTTGAGAAAAATCCTGTAAGGTTCTGGTAGAGGTTTTGCGATGTTTATTGCACGACTCCTCAAACCGTAGGTTTCCCATGATTCCAGAAAAAGTCTACTCCCCAGATTCGTCACATTCTGATGTAATATTTTCATCGAATGCCAATCTGGTTCGTGACCCTCCCTGAAGACATGTTCAGCCAACTGGTTTGAATCGTCTCCCCTAGCTACCGCACGCATATGCTCCTTCCCTCGTAGACGTATCGATCTTCCCGTCTGTCCAACATACACCTTGTCACAGTCTCCACACGGTATTTGGTAAATAGCACCAGATTTTTCCTCCTCAGGGACGCGATCCTTAACTTTAAGTAATAGATCACGCAGGGTGTAGACAGGTTTGTAGTAGGTCTTAACATTCACACAACTGAGAATTCGAGACAGCTTTTCTGAGACACCCGCCACATATGGCAAAACCACTGATGTCTTCCTAGTCTCATCCTCTACATTCCTGTTTCCACCACTAACAAACACCACATTGGTTACGAGCGATAAATTTGCGCGGGTAACCGTTCTTTTTCAACACGCTTTTGTTGCGTCGTAATTCAACATTGCGAAGGTCATCAGTACAACAGTGTGTAAAGTCTCGTCAGTGCAAGGCTCTAATGACTGACGCTGTAATGATGACAATGAAAAGAATTATGCAGGAAAACTACCAATGAAGATGGATGTCAATGGATAGTATAAGAAAGAGAAATTTAAAGTTGGTAAATCAAGATTTGAGAAAAAAGATTTGAGAAAGTGACAGAGACTTGGATCGTATAAACCATGAATTATCAAAAACTACAAGCCTCCCCACCATAAATATAAGATGAGCTAAAAGGAATGACATGCTTATCAACAATGTAGAAAATCTGTTTGAATTCTATTGGTATCGAATGTTTGTAATTTTTTCAATTAATCAACACTGAGGCACTGGCAGATCCATGGTGGGGGGAATGGAACGATCGCCCCCTCTTGAGCCCAGATTATATGATGGAAAAAGAATTGAAAAGTACTGGACACTTGGCTAAAAATAGGAATCGGAAACAAATCGCCCCTCCTTGAAAAATTTCTGAATCTGCCCTTGTACTGGGTTTGATTCACCAAACGGTAAAGGCACAAATTCCTGGAAAAATTGTAAGTACCAATATAACGTAACTTTAGTCATCCCTGCATTATACAACATATATAAGCTTATTCTTTACTTCATCATGTTTAGTAAATTTTCATATGGTTGTTTTAATTCGGAGCAACATTATGCTCATCACCTGGGTTAGTGTTAGTAAATTATTTGGTCTTCCCTTTATGGGTGGCTAAGGCACAGGAGTAGGCAGAAAGTTCATAAGGGGGGAGGTTATAGACCCAATGAGGTGGGGTTACAGAGCTACAACTCATATATTCCTATATTAAATATTCAAAATTTCATTGCAATGGGAGGTGTTACAACCTCCATCAACATCCCCACTGTGTACACTAGTGAGCTAAGGTCACGCTATATGCAGAGGCAGATTTACCATTTTGCCACCTATAGGCTTTGGCGAATTTCACCACCTGTAGGCAGACATACTTCGCTACCTGATCTTAACAAACGTAATTAGAGTCATAACAGAGATTTTAACGCTTTTGTCAAATTTTTAATTCGATGCCCCGTTCAAATCCATCTTTTCGTGAATATTCATGAATTCGGTGCCTTTTGAGCCCCTCTCGCTCTCTCAAGGCTGTGCCTATGACAGCTCTCCCTTTGCCAATGTCTGATTATGGCTCTGAATATAACAATTTAAAATTAATTTAACTGGCCATTTAAAAAAATTCAGTTCCACCTTTGCAAATTTCTAGTCGGCAAACTTTTCCTCGAAAATTTGCCACCATAGACTATAGCCTACATAGCCTATTGGTAAATCCACCACTGCCTGTATGTCTTTTGTCTTTTTGTGCACATGTGCAACCATCGTATATATATATGAATATGTTTTCACTGCTGCCAGGCTTTTTTAAATTACATATTTCACTTTCTTATGAGAAATTTAATTTTACAAAGGAAAATTCTGAACCATTATGGACAGAATACTGTAGTAGTGATACAGAATACATTATGATATCATGCAAAGCCCATTATAACATGCAGTACAAACCACAGTACCATGCTATGCTGCTTCGAACAATCATCAAAAGATGCTTGATTGTGTTCATATAGTGCAACATTTAATTTTTTTACTTACTCTCTTATTTTGGTTTGTCGTTACTTGCTAACATTAATAAATGTGGCATGAATTGATAAAATCACTGAAGTAAAAAATCCGATTTAATATTCCCATTCAGTATAGTCATTAAATATATTATTTCATAAAATTAATGTATCTAAGAATTATGAACACATACCAGACTCTACAGAAAATAAGCAATTATAATAATAATTGAAGACTAATGGTCCCGCATAATTAAAATCGTTATTAATGGCAAACATTGAAAAGTTTTAAATTTATGTGCAGCAATTTTTGCATACAAGCAAATGAAAATGTCTATAGAAATTGTTCAAAAATACATCCTGATTCCTTCAAGTATGTTAGGATCTTCCTTTTACAGTGCTTAACACATCTATTAGCTAATAATTTTTAATATGACAATATATGCTATTGGGTCAGTGATAATAATATATATTATCATTGGGCCTGTAGTGAAAAAAAAAGAATGTATGCTTAATAATTAAACTACACACAACACCTTGCAGTCCCTATTCCATTTAATTCATTGGCAATTCTATTGAACATCAATAATCTTTATTCAGGGCTTTCAACGTATTCATGGTGTGAGGTGGACTCACCATTTTTTGCGGTCCTTTTTACACTCACTACTAAATTTCCAATTTTTTTGGAGTAAGCAAAATATAATACATAATAAATTTTTCCAATTTGGGACCCTGGAGCATGGTTCGGCTGGCCCATCGGTTCACGCGGCACGACGGTCAACAAATAAAAAACAACTCACCTGCCCAGTTCCTCGTGAATCTCATAATCGTCTTCGAAGGAACTTAACTTATAGCCTAACATCATATAGCTTCATACAACCATTTTTGTAAATAAACAAAAATTCAGAATATTTGAGCACGTTGTCATTCCCGTCATCACGGTCCCATAGTCCAGTTAGCAGCAAGTCGTCTGCTAGTTACCGAGCATGCCGTTCGGAAAGACTTGTCAACATTCAAACTTTGCTTGGCTTTGAAATGCAAAAAAAAATAAAAAAAAACTCTAACGTGTTTTGAAAATAATTTTGGAAGGCGCCATCTGTTGATCATTTTTGAAAGTCAAATCGTACTTCTGTATTACATGTTCTCGATTTGTTTTCTTCGCGGCCCACTTTGGCATGGGCGCCAACGGCATAAAAATATTGGGGGAGGGGGCAGTATACCAGTAGAAGGCAGCTTGTTGTTAATGAGGGCCGTAGCCAGCGGGTGGTCTCAAAGGCCCGTCCTCAGGGGCTTATATAGGATTCATAAACTGGAGGTTCAGGATTTTTAGCGGGGTATGGAGTAGATTTTGTGTGTGTGTGTTTAAATTTTATTAAGTGGGGTGTATCAAAACCTGGAAGGGTGTTGGGGGTGTATAAATCCCTGCCCGTCCCCCATACACATGGGGGGTGCTGGTGGGGTTTGTAATCCCTCCTCCATTGCAATGAAATTTTGTATATTTAACATAGGAATGTGAGATTTTCAGCTCTATAACCCCATTGAGCCTTTAACCCCACCCTACTAACTTTATGCGTACGCCCATGCAGTCCCCCTCCTTTTCCGAAAAGTTTTAGCTAGCAATACTTATTCATTAGCGAGGTTGTAAGAATTTTTTGCCTTCGTCGAAAAAATCTGATGAAGGCCCATGGGCGCCCATATGGGTACTTCTAGAGGGAGCTAAGAAAAGTTTTTACAATCCTTCTCATGGCTGTCAAACATTTTAGTGAATGTACAAGATACTAAAATGCTACAAAAATAATTGATACTGCTTGACAATTAGTAATGAGCTAAAAAGTACCTTATTTTAAAATGTGACTGTAAAACTTTTGAAAGTAAATGCATAGCAGAATCGGGCAAATCAAATTTTTAAACGGCTAAGGGGTGAGGCTCGAGCCCCAGCCCCTACAAACTTATATGGACGCCCATCTTAATGTCTCGTCTATTCATATAAGATATATAGATGCAAGATATTTTTCGGAAAATACGCTTTCAATACGTTCGTGAGAGATTGAGTGTTTGTCGTCGGTAACTCACATCAGTTGGTAAGAGCACTTGCCCGGATAGCAGAAGATCGTAGAATCGTGCCCCACCAGACGGAAAAACATTTCTTTTCTTTACGAACGTTTCACCATCTAACTATGCCATAACATCGGCGTTACTATTACTACGCCTAAAAAATGTTAATAAAAATTGTTTCTGGAGGCCTTGTTGTTAACAACTCTTTACAGGGATAACAGACAACAACAAACCAGTGTTTAAGTTAAATGTATTTCTGCTTGATAACGTTCACTTTACCATAAAATTAATATTCTAGTTACATTTCCAATTTCATTTTCACATGCAATGCTCCTTAATAAATTTTGTATTTATTATGCTAATAGTGATGGTGTAGACAGTCCCTTTAATTTATGTCGTTGATAATGATCTTTAACCTGAAAAGGTCCTTGAGCTTGAGAAATTAAAATAGAGAAACTATAGTTGTAGTTGTAACGTTATTAAAAACGTTCCGTTTGAAAGTTGAAATAATAACACGTCAATGAAAACGCTGCCATGCAGAAAAGAGAGCTATATAATACAATCCAACAAAAGGTATAATTACATCAAATAAATGACAAAGTGCATTTTTTTTATTTTACACTAAATACACTACGCCGAAAAATATAACCACATTCCTTAGATTAAAAAAAAAAGAAAAGAAAGAGAAAATATTTTAAACTTTGAACGACGTTACCTATTATAAAATTTTTGTTTGAAATTGGGGGAGACATGAAACCCTAATAACAACACTGGGGGAACGAGTTCCCCATCCCCCCCGCAAATGGCGCCCGTGAACTTTAGCTCTTTTTCTTTCGGTTGGCGCATGCTCGTACTCAGAGAGGGGGGGGGGATCTTAGGGATCAGTTCCCCCCGAAACAAAATTTTTGATGGGACTTGGCTACGGTCTTGGGTGCTGTGATTGTATTAATACATATTATAAAAGTTTTTGAACCCCTCCCCTCCGAAATTAAATCTTGGTTACGGCCTTGATCAGAGATAAAGCAATTCAAAAAATATTGCTGATAGGGTTGACTCAAGTAGCATTATGAAAGATCATATTATGTGGCTATATATTCACTGAACAGAATAATGTGTCTTACTATCTAATGAGGGGCTTGATTCCCCCCCCCCTCTTTTAAACGCCACTGATTCGTGTGTAACTCCAAACACTGAATATGCCATATATATTACCGCCTTCCTGTAGAAAAATATAACATCGTATTGTTAATGCGTTGAGCGATAAGACAATGAATAGGATGTTTATTGTTTCGTAGTTTTATAAGATTTCAGTTTTTAACTTAACAATTTATTTTGGTTGTCTTGTTTTCCTATTGTTTTTGATCCAACAATTAAAAATTAAAACACGAATATTTATCCCATTTTATATAAATCGAACACTACGCAGCTTACATCAAACAATGTCAATCAATCAACGTTTATTGGCGTAGTGGCGTAGTGATAGATGGTGACCATTCTGCGAAATAACTGGCAACAATATATATACGTTCGTAAAGAGATTATATATTGTCCTTCGTAGCTCAGTGGGTAGAGCCTCCGCCCGGCAAGTGGAAGGTCGTGGGTTCAGGTCCCACCGAAGGCAGAAATATTTATTTT
This sequence comes from Dysdera silvatica, assembly GCA_006491805.2. Taxonomy (NCBI): domain Eukaryota; kingdom Metazoa; phylum Arthropoda; class Arachnida; order Araneae; family Dysderidae; genus Dysdera; species Dysdera silvatica. The sequence goes on along the minus strand of QLNU02014176.1, from coordinate 36,072,834 downwards.
CTTTCGAACGTTTCACCATCTAATCACGCCATACCATCGGCGTTGGTATCACTACGCCAATAAACGTTGATTGATTGACATTGTTGTTTGAACACGAATATTGTTTATTTGAATTTAATTCAATTGATATCATTATTCTACTGAGACGTGAGCGATTTGTTAATTTGTTTTAGCAAAAACGTATATTATTTTGGAATATTTTGAGTAAGCGATAAGGGTTGGGAGAATCATGGCTTGTCTTTATCAGAAGACCATGAAGATACAAATGTTGCCTATTTTGATGCAGATATTTCTAATAACAATAAGCGTACGTTTCCTTGCTTGTACTTCGTGGAAGCGTAAGGTATCGAAGTTGCCATTATTCAAGGCGCAATTTTACTTCTTGTGGCCTATATATCTATGTATGACAGCATTCATGGACCCTGGACAGGTGCAGAAGGGTACATAGGATGAAGAGAAACCCGAAATAAGAAGTCTTAGGGAATATTATGCCAAACTTCAAGCAAAAGCGATGGGTTTAAGATGTGACAAGGCAAGGTTAATCGTCCACCCTGTAGTTACCACTGCATGGATTATAATGCTTATGTCGAAAGATATGACCACCATTGTGAGTGGCTGAATAACTGCGTTGGAAAACGCAATCACAGATGTTTTTTATGTCTCTAATATGGTTAATAATCTACAAAACCTCAAGTTTCATTCTTTGTGTCTTGTATCTACAGCAACAAGAACAATTCCCATTTTAGCGCTGACTATTGGTCACATTATGTTAATCTTGAGTGGAAAAATAATCCGGCCGACTGTGGAAAGCAGAAGCTTTCATAATCAAAATCAAAGTCAGTCGCGAAGTGGCTGTTGGAAAGCTTTCACTACTTTATTTTGTACTAGCCAATATCCCAGTTTCAGAAACCTATCTAACTTCGAAGACAACATTAAAATTGAAATCGAAGGTAACGCTAGTTTTGAGACTAGCCCTCGTGTTGCGTTGAACGTTGGGGAAGTTTTGTCTCTGACTATATCTACCGAGTTGCTGCACGATGATCCAGTTACATCTAATAGTTGTATTATAAACATAGGCAGCCAACAAACCTGTAACAAAATTGACGATGAAAATACAGTCCTAGAAAGTATTGGTAATTTCAGTAAATCAGCTAGTCGAAATATTGAACTTCCTGAAGTATCAATACTATTGGCTGATGATGGAGATAATGCTACAATCTACCAATACCCAGGAAGACCTTTATCTCTGCCAAGCCTTTTACAGTCATTCACTCACGAAAAAATTACACATTTCATGTCGGATCCTGGTATTCCAGAAACGTATTTTCTTCTATGATATGCAATTGTGGTCCGATTAATCAGAACGCTGATTTCTAAGTTACCACACACATACTGTTGGCCATTAACATTGCTACACTATGATGATGGCACACAACAAATGCGAAATTTGCATGAAAGATACAATATACTTGGATATGCAGATGATAAGTATTTCGAAACATACTCGTAAAGCAGGTAAAACTAATGCCGTCGGCAGTTTTTACAAATGGGAAGATCTCTCTCGTAAAGCGGGTTTCTCATACGGAAATCGTATTCGCACGTTGATTACTTGTATAAACGTTTTGCTATGCTTCGTGTAAGAAGGAGTCGCCCATGTGTCTCCAGTGTCAGGAAGGTGTTGACGAAACTCTGAAATACATCCTTTTGCGGTACCCGGCTTACGTTTACCTTAGGGATAAGCTCCTTCTCGCCCGCCGCCGTTTAGGTCACGTCCATCCACCAGGTCTGATCGACCTCTTGGATCCATCTGGATCCTCCCGTCTCTCCATCGCATCCGTGACGGCGCTCCACATCTTCCTTTCTGGGGTTGGTTGGTTCCTGTAGGTTCCGCAGCCGACCCTGGAGTGTAAATCCGGACCAGTACCCGGTACCGTTCTCCGCGGCGGCCCATCAGGCAGTTTTTCTTCGGTTTACGTTAAATGACGACACCAATGCGAGCGTGCATTTCTGTGCGCTATCCATGGTCGACTCTCGAATATCCCTCTTTCCCCTCAGCCGCCTAGGCGGCTGGTTACTCTGTTTGAGCATCCTGTCTGTGATTACAGCAACCCTTCCCAATCCCCCACCTCCTTGCGCACACACTTAAGTAAGTAAGTAAGTGTAAGAAGGAGTGCCTACCAGCACATTTCAGCTTTTTATCGTGGTAGAATTACAGCCTACAGGGACTGGGGTTTATTGTTTCGACCTACTGCTGCTCGCGTTGGTCGAGATCCCATGATTGTATCAAGAATATGGAATCGATGGGTCCATGAGGGCCATACAGAAAGCTGTACGGGATCTCAGCGGCTACCGGCAACTAATACCTGAGGGGACAGACGCGCTTACAATGGTGCGTTCAACAACGAACGACGAGAAGTGGCGTCACATCTTCTTTTCAGACGAATCTCGGTTCTGCACACAGCATCATGATGACAGTATCCATGTGTGAAGGCACCGAGGGGATGCAAAAACCGCATATATATATATGCAAAAAATATCAAGCCTCAAATTTTCTCCTATCTTTTTAATGTTATCTAAACCTGCTTAATTGCAATTTTATATAGCAGGAACTGCATGCAAGCAAGTATTTTTGAAGCCAAACGAATGTTTTATTATAGAATTTAAACCGTATATATGCAAACAAACTTTATGAACAAGTTTTCATCCACAATAAATGTGAAGCTGGTAGCTTTATTTTTTAGGATTGGCTTTTCCCATCCGAAATAGCTGTCAACCATTGTCGAAATGTCATTCACCAGCTCATTTATGACGTTGTTTACGCCTTACCCCCTCCAGCTTTCTAATAATAATAATAATAATAACAAATAAATATATTTTATTTATCACAGGAGACATACAATGCACACAATCTGTAAAGACATGTTTATGCATTACATTAGACAAGTCACATGTGCAATAAATCGCATGTACTGACATACACAACATGCCCGTGTTCGGAATCACTATCAAAATTTGTTTTTATAACTGATGCAGTGAATTACGCTTCTCGTGTTTTATTGGTCTACAAAATACTTAGTCTATTTGCAAGTTTTTTGCTTTCTTCTTCTGCACTTTTTAGTTTATATTCATTGTGAACATGGCAGATGAAAAGAAACTGACATATCTGCTTAAATATTGATCAAAAGTTGGCGATTTTAAATTCTTTGAAATCAAATAATAAGACAAAGATATAAATAACAAAAGAGTATGGTTATCATTTGTCCACTGTTTTCCACAAATACAGTAGTACATGTGTGTTTATGTAAGTACTACATTACTTCCTGTTATTTTTATTAATAGAGTAATAATACTGTGCATTATAAATATTGAAATAAATAATGTGTATGATTTATAAAATTAGAAATAAGAATATCTAATTTAATAATAAAATTTAATAAAAATTTAATGAGCAAATTATTTGCACGCTATAGTTTAGAGAATACCTCTTTTATGTAAAACCCGCTTATATATAAATGATTTCGTTGATGCATCCATTTGCATATATGCGGTTTCGACTGATATATATCAATATTTGCATTAAAAAAGACATTTAAAACAATTAAAAAAAATTCAACATGATGTTTGCAATGTTTATTATACAACGAAAGCAATTTGATTTTTCATGGGGTTCTAAATATTATCTAACGTTGACGAGTTGATCCCTAGGAGTTATTACGCTAGTTTAACTTGGAACAGTTGATTAATCAAAATAGGGTACGGGTAACAATACGGTAGATATTTTTTTATCAACTTTGTACAGCATCTGCCATTGCAAACAATAGTAAAAAAAACGGACATCCGTTGCGTAAATTTCCCAAATTCTCACAAAAAAAATCAATCTGCTTTTATTGATAGCTTCGTTGGAGCTCATCTCTTCAGCGTTGAATTGCAAATTTGCAGGTCTTTCGAAATCGTGCAAACAAGACGACGAATATCCACCAAAAAACGGAACTAGCGTGAACCATTCTGTTGACATAAATACTGGTCAAAACAAGCAAAGATTGATGTCTTTGAATTTCTTGATACACGACCTTTTCGACAACGAAATAAAAGATACACCGTGAGATTTCAAACAGGGGGGTAGAGGGGCTGAAAAGAAAGAAATTTTATTTTATTTCATGGAAATACCATTTTTTATATATTATTGTGAAAGATCTGTTAATCACTTGATGAATATTCAATAAAATCAATAAGATCAAATGAAACATCGACTTCTTTTAAAAAGTTCATTGTAATTTAATTGCTTTGGAACTGTGATTGCAACAATGTGTAACAAACAACTTTATGACATATTTCATTGCACAAGAATCGAGGAAGAGATTAGGGGAAAGATACCATCACTAAATTGGTACACTAAGGTATGTGTGGTGCAGGACGCCCTTTCTTTCTCTCTCTCTTTTTTGTAACGAGTTTTAATAATAATAATAATAATGTTTATTTGTCACAAGGGTTACATATTGCATACAGTCTTGAATTTCAATTTAAGTATAATAAATTTCACACAGTTTAGAACAGACAATACAATTTGCATTTCCCCGTGATGGGTCCCCAGTTTAAATTATAAAATTTAACCGGTTGAGGACCCTATTAATCCGCTGGCGCACAAACTCCGTTTAATAAGTATACAATTAATTTCTTTTTAAACAATTTTATATTGTTAAGATTATTTGGTAATTCATTCCAAAACTTACGTATATTCAATTCCATTCCATATATTCAATTCCATTCCACATATTCAATTCCATTCCATATATTCAATTCCATTCCATATATTCAATTCCATTCCATATATTCAATTCCTTTCTGTACATTTCCGTTCTAATCTCTCGTAGCTTAATTTGGTTGCTTCTTCTTAAATTTCTGTTGTTTTCGTGATACTGGATATCAATATTATCCAAAATGTTTTCCTTCTATTATCCTTTCCTACATTAGTTCTAGCGTACAATATTCATTGATTTTATCAATTGGTAATATACCATATTTTACAAATAATGTAATGTAACTTAAGCTGGTGTTTCGTTCGATGGTTTTTAAAAATTTATTCTGTACGGATTTAATTACCTTCATGTTGTTCTTATTCAAATTTTCCTATATACAATTGCAATAAATCAGGTGACTATATAGAAAAAGATAGTACAGACTCAGTAACACATTCTTATTAACTTCACGTGACAATTTCTTTATAATTCCTGTTCCCGAACTGATTTTTTTTTTTTTTTAATTTTTTCAACTTGTTTATCGTCACAATAATCAATTTGACATCAAAATAATCAGACTATGATAAAATTACTAATTATTTTGAAAATTATTTGTTTTGATTTTTCTACTAACCTTTGATCTAAAGCAAATCCGAAAGAAATTGCACAGAATGTGAAATAAAAACCGCCCGCAAAAAGACATGCTTTGGGAAGTGTCTGAAACGAAAGCAAATGAACTCAATTAGTTATTATTTACAATAACCGGTTTTGAAAGTTACACTTTAAATACGTTCGTAGGGAATTGATTGTTTGGTCGTCTGTAGCTCAGTTAGTGATAGCACCTTCCCGGATTGTAGAAGGTCGTGGGACCCCACCAGATGCAAAACACATTTCTTTTCCTTACGAACGTTTCACCATCTAACCACGCCATGACATCGTCGTTACGGTTACTACACCTAAAAATCGCTGATAAAATTTGTTTCTAATTAATTATTAGTTTGCAGAAATAATTGACGTCAGAGACGAATATATGCTTTGTTAATCATATATTAAGTGCAACAATTTTTACATTTTGGAGTGCTTCAATAGGAAAATATATATTTCTTGTGAAAGGGGCGTCTTTGCACATTCACCCTGAGTTCAATAAGTTTTTGGTACCCTTTAAACATTAACTTTTAAAACAAAACTTTTGCAAAAAGAAAAATAACATACAATGAACAACCTTCGCCAATTTGAGGTACCTAATTGGGTCAGAGCCTCTTTGGCCGCCATCCATTAATATGCCACTGCTTGCGAATAATTTCGATGAATCATTTTATTAAATATTCGTTTTGTAAAAGAATTAACGCACGTTCTTACGAATTGGAAGAAAGTAATGGAGGAGTAACTATCATAGAGATGTGTAAGATCACTCAGTGACCGACTCCATAGATGATTCTTTCCACCTAGTATAGGTGGGCAAACTCGTTTATTCATTCCATCGACGAATGGTTTTGTACACCTCTAGTAACTACAATTATTTTTAGTCTAATTATAAGTGATATTACTGGTATAATAGGTGCATCTTTTAGAATTCTGGCTTCTGCTCCACCGGCTGTGTCATAAGTTTCAAATAGTTCCTTCTATCGAGTTTTAAAATTTCGTTTCTTGGCTACCAGATTTGACTAAACGACCTTAAAACTTTTATGTTAGTTGCCATGTCGTCCGTCGCTTTGCCGCTAGTATTATGAAAGGAGGAGAACGAACAACCTCGAACTAAGACAGTGCAATGTTATCTAGAGATTACTCATATTTTTTTCTATTAATCGGTAGCCAGGGGTTCGATTCCCTTAGAGACGGAAGTTCCGATCTCTCCGGAAACTATGGCTTCTGGAGTAACACCTCCTTCACTGCCCTTTCCCCTAAATCACTAGGTATTAGGAAAAAAAAAGGTTATGTATATATATTTTTTGTTATATATATATCGGGTGTATGTAAAAATATTGGACAACTTTCAAAACAGTTAATATCTTAATTAACACATGCATGTACTTTGTGGCTATCAATATATTTGTTTAATAATATGTAATTAAACGTGTTTTTGGATAAATTAATATATATATATATATATATATATAAAATTTATAAAATTTATAAAATCTATTTATAGCTGCTATTTCTATTCTATTTTTTCTGCTATTTATAAAATCTTCACAAAAGTTCTAACACATCGCCTGCAGAAAAAATTAGATGCAGCTCAACCAAGAGAACAAGCTGGATTTCGAAGTGGATTCAGTACAGTGGACCATATTCAAGTATTAAGAGAATTAATTGAAAGAACACATGAATATGAACTTCCATTGTGTGTTGCATTTATTGACTATGAGAAGGCCTTTGACTCTATAAAAACATCAGCAGTCATCAACTCTTTAAGATCAACAGACATTGAGGATGTGTACATTGACATGGTGAAACGTGTGTATAAAAATGCAAGTGCAAAATTTCGGTTACATAAAGATACCAAAACTATCAAACTTGGCAAAGGGGTGAGGCAGGGAGATACCATTTCTCCAAAACTTTTTACTTCTGCTTTACAGATGATTTTTCAGCTGATAAATTGGAATAACAAGGGAATAAAAATAAATGGTGAATATTTAAATCATCTGCGGTTTGCTGATGACATTGTTATTTTTTCAACGGACCCATTGGAACTCCAAGACATGGTACAAGAGCTCTCAACTAGAAGTGAAGAAGTTGGACTCAAGATGAACCTACAAAAAACTAAGATCATGTTCAATAATTTTGTAGAGGAAACAAAAATACAAGTTGACAACACTGAGCTAGAAATTGCTGATTCATATATTTACCTTGGCCAGCTGATTTCAATGGATGGCAACATTATGAAAGAACTCAACAGACGTATTAAACTTGGCTGGAGTGCATTTGGAAGAAACAGTTTTATCCTGAAGGGGAAATTGCCTTTATGTCTAAAAAGAAAAGTCTTCAACCAGTGT
>QLNU02014176.1:36053160-36065005 GCA_006491805.2 Dysdera silvatica | reverse complement strand
TATTCTTAATAAGGAACTTAGGGACTATCATTTGTGGTAAGTCTTGTCTCAAAGTGCGAGCTTCCACAAAAGTGGTTCCCTTGTAAGTATGAACGTGGTAGCCGCGTGTCATCTCTCTGCTGGGTATAATATGACTAGGAGAACGATATCTACGATAGTGAAAAAAGCAGCTATTAAAGGAGGCTTTGTTTGTTTGTTTGGATTTTTTTTATGGCGCAAGAGCATCTGGGCTATACTGCGCCGGTATTAAAGGAGGCAGTGTTGCTAGAGGTGTTAAAGTTGTGACTAAGCAAAGGTCACAGACATTAACGGAAGTGGTGAAATTATTGTACATGTGGATAAATGAAAACAGTTAGCGGGTGATAGTATTTCCGAAGCAATAATTTGCGAGAAAGAAAAAGAACTGACTGCCAGGGGCGGTTCTAGGATGGGGCCAGGGGGGCCATAACCCCCTCAAATATAACCGGATTTTATTATATTGCCTATGTGCACGGGCGTCGCTAGCGGCCTAGTGTTTTATTGAAAGGAGATTCCCCTTCCAAGTAACGGTAATAACCACTCTGCTCTAGTACGTACGTAATTGTTGTTCTTTTTATTTGTATGTCTCGTTTAAAGTTTTGTATAAAACAACAACCCCTAAATGTATAAATCACCAAGTAAAGTGAATAAATAAATAAATAAATAAACACTAGTTGACATAAATAGGGGGTATGGATGGCGTGTTTCTCCCTCCATTAAAATTTACGAGTGCGATCCTATATGAGAAAAACAGTAGAGAAGCTTAGACCTCGCGAAAAATTCATTAATATAATATTTTACAATAAATTTATATAATATTTTTTCCGAATGTAATATATTACAGAAAAAAAAGTCTTAATGTAATAACAAAATAAGACAAAGCGTTTGCACAGCACACAAAACCATATAGATCTTACAAATTTTAATTTTTACATATATAGAAAAATTGTTTTTTTTTTATATTATGTTGTAGAAAATTAGCTTTCAATATACAGTGAACACACGTTTTTACGAACTATTATCTCAGTCCCGAAAAGCATCTTGTAGAGATGACGTTAATTCCCATTTACGAACTTTTTTTTAAAGTCCGTTCAAGTTCATAAAATCAAGAGTCCACAATATTATATCTATAACCAAGCTATCTATAACTCACATTTGGTATATCTTTCAACCTTCCTACCCAAGGTTTTCCGGGAGACCATCCAGGTCCTTTGAAAATGGCAGATAATTTGTGACCGATGGTTTTATATTTTCGAAAACTTTTCCATATGAGTATGAATTGTCTCGTCTGCAAATGAAAATAACAACTTTCTTCATTATTAGCTTCAAAATCATATTTTCTGGAGTTATATACTGTATACTTATATTTTCTTGTATTCTGTTCAGTCATCAAAGTAATTAATATACTATTAATCAAATAAATATATTTTCTTCTTTTAGTGTTTCACTGACAATGATTCTTAATATTTATTATTAATTAATTTAACCAACTCTATAATTCGTTTTTAAAGGCTGAAACAAAATAATTACTAAAAATCAATTACATAGTTCATTGAAAGAACTTTTTCACAGTTTTATTCAAATAATTTAATTAAACATATAAAAAATAAAAGCGTCTCTGACAAATGGTAATTTTCACACTCGGATACTTTTTTTAAGATAAATTTTTTAAGCAGTTAAACCACCTGCCATTCATAAATTCGTGGAAATTTTCACAATTTTTAGTTCTTTGCAAAAATTAAATATTAAGGAACGATAAATTCATACTTCTTTTACATGCATCTCGTATTTAGTTAGAATTATTTCATTCTTAAAATCATTAAAATAAATTCATCATAGCTGATGATATGGCTGTATTAGATCAGGGTTGTCCAACATACGACCCGCGGGCCACAATCCGGCCCGCAGACAACTGTTGGGAATAAAAAAATTCCCAAATTTTCAGAACACAAAAATTTTAGATTTTTTTTTTCACAAATAAGGAAAAACAAATATTTTTTTGGTTTCTAATTACTTTAGCTTTATAAAGCTTTATTTAGCTTTTCCATTAGCTTTATTTTATTTATTTATTATTTTTTTTGCGTACTTCGTTAAAATCGCTGACTCACGAGATTCGTGCAAGTTTTTCAAGTGGCCCGCTGCTTGGAAGTGTTGGACAACCCTGTATTAGATGATTAAATACCCGCAAAGAAATTGCACTTTTCTTTGCGAATATTTAATCATCTAAGCATCTCGTATTTTAAAATTAATTTGTTTGTAAATTAATTAAATATTAAATAAATTAATGAACAAAAGTAAAACAGTGAATTAAAAAACAATTTAATTAAAATATATTGTAGAAAAAAATTACTTGTACAACTAAGGGATTGAACGACGTCATTGGCTTTGTAAGGCCATATACCGGTTTATCCTCGTCAGTTTCGGCTTCAAACGTTCCAAATAATCTGTCCCAAATAATGAGAAATCCTCCGAAGTTCCTATCGATATAGCGACGATTTCTACCTGAAATTTTCCCAATCGATTACTTCGCAACCAAATTGATTATAACGCATAGCATAATACGTGTCAATTCTCTATAATTATATGTAATATGAAAGCAATTAATCCCGTTGAATATATTTAATTTGAACACAAGATTAACACCAACTCGAGTAGAATTAAATGTACTTATATATATATTTAAATCAAGTTTAAAATTCCTATATTTATTTTAAATTTGTATTTAATTAAAACTTTTCAACCTTTCGTAAATACTCTATAAATGAAATTTTACCGTGATGGGCTCTGTGATGACTCGGCGTAACAAAAATAAATTCAATAATATTCGGTAGTTTGCCAATAATCTGGATAAAAGGATAAGGAAATTGTAATTAGAATTATATTTGTTTTCATTCTTTTAAAGATAACGTATTAACAATTAAATATTCGAACAGATTAGTAAGTATTCAAGCATAATATTAAATACTCGAGTAAAGGCGGACACAGACTTTCATTTTAGTGGGGTGAGAATTTGCCATGGTCTTGGAATAACACCCTTCATTTATCATGAAAGTTGGAATTTTTTACAGTGAAAAAATATATTTGAGGGGTCATGACCCCTGTGACCTCCCCCTGTGTCCGCCCTTGTACTTAAGCAAATTATAAAAATAAGTGAAAAAAATTGCTTAAGATCGATATTTAAATTTAGCGGGTTTCAATTAACATTAATTCGCAACTCTCTAATCCGCAATTCTCTAATCCGCCACTCTCTAATTCGCAACTCTAATCCTCAAGTAACTCGGTAGATTTGTAACGTTAACAATAGCCATCATTATTGCATTTACGGAAGACCTTTACCTTACCCTTTTTATTGCGTATAGACAGGCAGACAGGAAAGCCAAAAGCAATAGCGGGTTCAATATCTATTGAAACCCGCTAAATATTCGAAATTGAAAACTAATAAATTATGCAAGTAATAATTTGGTAAACATTTAAAATAGCAAATTAACAATTGAAAATAATAATAATAATCAAGTTAATGATAAATTAATTCCTAAATACATAGGTGTAGAGTTATATGGAGCCGTGGAGCAGGAGCCCCCACCTTCCAATAATTTAAAATAAATTGCAATTTCACACATCGTAATGTATAAACTCATATGTGCTTCGGCTTCCCTAATAAGTTTAAAATCATTACTTTGCTAAATAAATAAATAAATAAATAATAATTAAAAAAACAAAAACATGGAGTCTTGCGTATGAAAAAAATCTGGAGAAACGCATATTTTAAGACTATGATCCGTTCAACTAAAAATTAAAACGAAACTGCATCGAATAATTATCGTATGTAATTATTACATAAAAATATAATACTTAAGAAATTATATTAGGGCATTGCAAAAAAAGCAGCTTTTTTGATTTTTCAAGGTCCCTTAATCCTATGTTGTTAAGCATGGTAAATCATTGTTACACCTGAAATTTCAGCTGATTTGAATAATTTTGGACCCCTGCTCCACTCATTTGTAACTTTTAACGTTACCGGTACGGGATGTTACCATAGTGTTAAATGTGAACACTGCTAATCAAGCACACTTAATAATTATAAAATGTTACTTCTCACATAACTATGATACATCAAGCTGTAATAAGTAATGTGGTTTTTCAGAACATAAATCTCAAAATTTCTGTAGTAGATATTGCTTCTGTTGTTCTTCATTAATGAACTACCTCCGGCGGTCGTTTTAGTTTCCATTTGTGATCTATTTTTAGAAATAAAATGGAGAAACGAGTCATGTGGCACTGAAAATTTTTGTTTCCCAATGACGGTAGTTGAGACTACACAGTGGGCAGTTGGAACTGGCTGAGTCCGCATCCGCAACGGAATTGGAAGCAGCAGTCAACATCCAAAATCCTCCTAGGCTAAGGAAGGAAAATAAATCTCTCCAAGCATGACTTATTAGAAAATTAGTTGTTCGACTGGAATCAAGGAAAGGCTGTCAACTTCCAACAAATGGTGACACATTGCAATATTTCATGTACCTGAATCGGGGTTCTATGCGAAATAACAGGAAAGATGATATTATTAAAATCGTTCTAGAAAAAGTGGAAACGTTTTTGAAACTTGCTGGCATACCTACAACGTCAAGAAAAAGTGGATGGTCCAAGTCACGCTGGGGAAATTGATTTCCCAGTACAAAAATCTTCAAAAGAGTAAAGACAGAACAAAAAAATTGAAACTGACAGTGTAATTTCATTACATTTTTCAGTCAACTATTTGATATATCCCACAAAGGTGTAGTTATCCCTATGGAACACGATACCTGCTGCACGAAAAAAAGCATCGCCAAAGACAAAATATTTTTGGAAGATCAGCGAACAGTCGGAACATGGAGTTAGGTGGTGGTGATGTAAAATACGTCCAAAAGAACGAAAGCAGTATCGCGCCACCAGAAAATTCGAGCTCGCTGAAATATAACGGTGTTAGTAAGAACCAGAAACTTCATCTTCACCCTTCATCATCATGATCAATTTTTATAAAAGTGTAAAAAAAAGTTATGTTTATACCTTAGTGTAAGAAATATTAATTTTTTATTATATGGATTGAGAAGAGACAAACATTTTTATTCTGCAGATTCAAGTTATTTTCATAGACTGAAAATCCACTGTGCAATCGTTATAAATATGTCGTCCTCAAGGAAAAAAATCGTACATCAGTGGGGCCGAAAAAAAAGATAAAGGAAAGAGAGAAAAGATATGGCCCAAAAATTGCTAAAAGTATTTTATTATTTTTCAACTGAAACTCCAGAAAACCAAGTTGCTATGACAATCAATGTGCATAGAGCAGCAAATAATTCAAGAGTGTTCTGAAACTACAGATAAAAACCTTGCAACTGAAACAAATATTTCAAAAGTATCAGTTGAAAAAGAAAGTATATTTCTCTTAAATATGAGCTATCCTTCTAACCGTTGACCAGTGGCGCACTGATAACCCCTGCAAAGCTTGGGGCAAAGGAAAAGGGGCCCCTTTTATCTTCTTGTATTTTCCATAAAATTTACCCACAAAGGTGCTTACGTAATATTTGAACTCTCCCTTAGGGGAACTCAGTACACCATCAACACATAATAATTATTAGTATTATGCTTTTTGAGTACAAATTTAGATTAAATAAAAATACCCTATTTGACGTAATGAATTGCTCTACAATTAGCATAACTGCTTTTTTTTTCCCCAACTAATTTAGCTCAAGTTAAAAATAAGAATTTCACGTAAGCAAATATTTTCACGTTCCCTTGAAAAACTGTTGCACTCCACAATTTGAGAACCTTTGTATTAGTCAATTTCTTAACTAGCAAGACTGCTCTTCAAAATGGGACAATTATTCGTCTCTTGAGGACTCCCAAAGGGGGACTGCCTATCCGAATCGGGACGTCTGGTCACCCTACGTATTGGCAGAATTCTAAGGTAGATTTAAAAAAAAAAAAAAAGTTCATAGCCTTTTAAAATTTTTTGCCCTGGGCACTTGTCATTTATAAATCCGGACTTGATACGCTTTTATACAGTATATACTAGTAGTAAACGAATGAAAATTTAACAACTTAAAATGATAATGAAATAGAAAATTCATGCGTGTATGCGTGCATGTATTTTTCCCGAATACGGCAAAAAATGCGAAATACAAGAAAAAATATCAAAGATTCCAGGAATTCATATTAAAATTATTGTGGATTCAAAAAGTGTCTCGAATCCAGGAAGTCGGAGACTATGGTAGTAATAATTTCGAAATTTATCTTATTAGTTTGAATAATTATATGAAATATCTGCTTTACATACCAAATGTTAAGAGTATGATATGCGGTTGGTTTTTTTTTAACAAATATTCCTCTCTTTGTAAAGGAGGGAGGGGGCGGCAGTACAGGCTGTGCCTAAGGGCGGCAATTTTATAAATCCGCCACTGAGCTTAATGTATCTTAATTTTGTAATTGGTCAATTTTGATAACTGTAAAATGTGCCAATGCTCTTTCACATTCAACATAAATTTGCCAAAATACTTCGTTACAATTAAAAATGGCAGCAGTAAGGTAAGTTGTGCACAATGCATATTTAACATTTGTGATAAAGTCCTACACTATTAGTTAAATGTTAAAAGTTAAACGTTAAAAGTGTAATGTTCGTTATTTAAATGTTAAAAACTTCAAATGAGGTGCACGGGGGTCTAAAATTATTCAAATAGGTTGAAATTTTAAGCGTAGCAATGATTTACCATGCTTAACAACATAGGACTAAAGGACCTTTTAAAATTAAAAAAAAAAAAAAATGTTTTTTGCAATGACCTAACGTTACATCAACGCAGTATATAACTATTACCAGATTATAAAATATTTTGTAAATTGCTAGAATTATAAAATACAGCCTTTTTGGTTTAACGAAACTAAATGATTTTTCCAAATGCTTGAATATTCGCAACTGTTTAAATTTGAAATATTTTATGCACTTTTTTTTAATATGTTAATGCTGAGCAAACTACCAAGTTAAACATAGAAGCCTCCATTACTAAAAGTATTCAGCTGTTTAAATAGACTATTTAAAATGATCTTACGGTTACTTAACACAGGTATGTATTCACACCTTAAAAATAAACATTTAAGGTCACTGGAACAAAGCGTGGTGATTAATTGACGGAAACGACGGCAGAAACGAGTAAATTTAAACTATTCTTGTGTTTATATAAATCGAACACTACGCAGATTAAATTAAACAACAATTTTAATCAACGTTTATTGGCGTAGTGGTACCAGCGCCACCATCTAACCACGCCATAATATCGGCGCTGGTGTCATTACGCCAAAAAAGTTGATTAAAATTGTTGTTTAATTTATTCTTGTATATTTTGCAAATAACATCAGATGAAAATATTGTACATTTAACACTTTTAATGAAACTTAAGTAAAATAATCATGAATTATAGTTACTAACTTTGTGAATAGAAATAATACTAAATAATTCAGATGATACTTAATCACACAATAATTCTTATGATGCTAAATAACACTTAACATTTCTTATGATACTTAATAACACTTAATAATTCTTATAATACTTAATAACACTAAGTAAGTCTTATGATATTTAATAACATTTATGATAATTAATAGCACTGAATAATGCTTGATACTTAACGACACAATAATTCTTATGATACTTAATAACACTTACTAATTATTACGATACTTAATACTTAATAATTCTTATGATATTTAATAACGCTTTATAATTCCTATGATGCTTAATAACATTTAATAATTCTTATGGTTTTTAATAATGCTTAATAAATCTTATGATACTTAATAGTACTTAATAATTATAATAATGACACTTAATAATCGATATTATACTTAAAACACTTAATAATTCTTATGGTACTTAATAACACTTAATAATCCTTATGATAATTAAAAATACTTAATAATCTTTATAATAATTAAGAATACTTAATAATTCTTATGGTATATAATAACACTTAATAATTTGTTAAGATAGAGTGTTCATTTCAGCATTTATTCATTACCCTTTTGCTTAAAAACATAAGTAATTTATCAGTTATACTTTTGCAGGTTTTTGCTATTATAGAAATTAATGTATTTTTACATATTAATTTCTATAAATACATTACTCTATGTGTATTATTCTCTATATTTGAAAGTCATTTAGTCAGTTATGATCGTTTATATTTAGTTCAGCAGTGTGTATGTAAGTGAAAAAGAGAGTCCTACCAATGTGAGATTAGTTAACAGGTCATAAAATCGTCAAATTTACACATATCTTTGATATTTCTCTATAATAAAACAACGTGCAAACGATTACAAACCCCTGGCATTTGTAATAAATAATTAACAAAACAATATAAAGTTTCACTAGGAGATTCCATAACAAATATTATTTCGACTTCCGTTAAGGTTTAAACCATGACGTTTTGGAAGCCAACCCTGACAAAAAAAAGTCGTGTTTTAATAAGGCGACCAAATTTCCAAGCCCTGAATCCGGGAAGCTAAATTTTAAAATCTAGGTCTACTTTGAAGTGGGGGGGGAGTGGACTCACAGATCAGAGGTCACGTGTATGGAAAAAACAATGCATAAACACGTGACTTTTTTTAATCTCGGACCCAAACGCAGGAATTCATTTCCTTTTGGGTGGGGGGCTGAACCTCATTTTCTACTGTCCTTGCTCGACCCAGATAGTGTATAAAGATTTATTGAAAGTATATTTATTCATACATTAATCAGAATAATAGCCTATCACATGAAATACCACAGTTCTCATTTTAACAATTAGAAGCCCCTTTCCCCCCCCCAAAAAAAAACCAAGGTTCTAACCAAAATTTCCCTACCCTGTGGCAAATTACCTTATAAAAAAAATTCTTTAAAGCGGATAAATCGTGACATTTTCGCCGAATCTGGGACAAATTGGCATCCCGAAGGGACTTCGAAAAAAAAAAAAGAGGGTCAAAATCCGGGACGTCTGGTCATCTAAATTTTAAGCCTTATGCCAATATTAAAATAACAGTTTTTACAATTCTCAATGGAACATTTGTGTACCCAATTTTCACCATTCAATTCAGGGCCGTGCTTAGGGGAGTGCAGGCTGGGTGGCCGCCTAGAACCGCTAAAAAAGTAGGGCAATCACCAAGAAATCAGTTTTTAGCGGCCCTTATATACTTTCAACAGAGTATTTGGTCAATTGACCTTTTGCGTGTGACGTCATACTTCTCATAATGCTCATACAGCTTCTAAATGGTGGTCAAAATAAATACACGTGTTATTAATCGAATCGTTAGCATCGGGTAGACTATGCACGTTATCATGTTTATTTTGATGGCCATATAGCTACTAAAGAGACTCCCGCTTTCCGACAAAAACAGCTTTATCACAAAGTCTCTGGGAAGCAGAAATTCATAATTAAATTGTACTGGTTTTTCTTTGTATTTATAATGCGGCAAGAGACCTAAATAGAACCCTTTCATTTATTTACAATATCGAAACTAATCAAGAAGTGCCGAGTAATATAGCCTATCTCTAAACTTCGTTTTGAAACGCCCATTTTTAATTTAAATCTATTATCTTCTTACATTTCGCGTTTGGACCAATAAAGAAACTTATTTTGTAATGCTAAAGCCCAGTCAGTCTTTTTACAGTTGTGCTAAACATTTTTGAGGGCCTCTAAAATCTGTTTTGCCCAGGGACGTGAAAAGCCATAAGCACGGTCTTAATTCAATTCACCTTTAAATGAACAAATGGAAATTATACAACAGTTGAGAATGGTACGGTGCATGAGTAGAGATTATATTTTATAAATAAATAGAATACTTACTTCTGTGTGTAGCCAAAATTGATATATGATGTTGATCTGGTAATGAACATAATATGTCGTTGGCGGTATGGCAAGGGCCATGGGTAGATAGGTCAACTGTGAAAATAAAATATAATTCTGACATCACAGCTTTGAAAACATTCGACCAGGGTTTTGTTTAGAAAACATCGCAAAGACTAAAAATTCAACTTATATCATTCATTATTTGACGATTCTGTTTTCTTTGTGACAGCATAATTATGCCCCGCAGCCCTTTTAATGTTATTTTGCATATTGTTAGCCTAAGGTTGCGATCACACACACACACACACACACACACACATATATATATATATATATCACCATCATCATATTCAACCATTATCTATCCACTGCTGGATTAAGGTCTCTCCAAATGTTTTCCTCACAAGTCTATCCTGAGCAATTCGCTTCCATGTCACCCCAACCTCTTTTCTTATTTCATCACCATCTAGTTTGAGGACGTTTTTCCTAGGTCTTCGGTGGTCTCTTGGAATCCAGTTCGAATTTCTTGTTGTCTATCGTTGATCAGTTCTTCTTGCAATATGCTTAACCCATCGCCATTTCCAGCCCTTTTTACTTTAGCAACGATGTCCTCTGCTCTAGTTTTGCTCTCTCATCAAGTGTTGCTTTCGATCTCTCCTAGTTATCCCAAGCATGCACCTCTCCATGCTGCTTTGCGTTGTCTTTAACTTCTTCGATACAAATATAACTTCGATATAAGTAATAATATTGTTTAATGGTTATATTTCAATTTATAAGTTTGTTTTTCGACATATTTATTGTCAATAATAAAGTGTAGCAATTTTTATGTTCCTGTGACTGATTGGGGGGCGGGGCGTACGGGTAGAAAAGGACTCAAAAGATGTCTTGGAGTCCCAATACGGTTCACAGCTTCTTCAATGATTGACCAGTTATGATCCTGTTATTGTGTTACAACCGGAGAGAAATAACACTGAGAAGCCTTTAAGTATTACGTAAGCACCTTTGGGGTGGGGTGGCGTTGTTGCTGCTGTGCTTATTTTCCTATGTTAGTCAATGTTAATTTTTGCTTACCAGGGAGGGGGGATTGAAATGGCCAAAATATTGCTTACGTAATAATCGAACGCTTCCTGGGCACGACTGGGAGACGTCTGGCTAGGTTCAGTGCTCACTGCGGGAACCATAATAATATTATTATAAGCTCCGTCCACAGTGATGGTGGGTTCAGTAGCCAACGATGGATCTGCTGCATCTTCAGGTTTCACAAGTAATGCTGTAAGGGCAAGCTTGATAAACATGGCGCCAGGGCTCAGGAGCGTGCTTACGGCAATTAGCGGCCCTGGGCGAAACAGATTTTAGCGGTCCTCAAAAATGTTTTAACATAACACAACGATTAAAAAAACTGACCGGGGTTTAGCATTACAAAATAAAGTGCTTCACTGCTCCAAACGCCAAAGGCAAAGAGCAGATAATGAAGTTGAATTGAAAATAGACACTTCTAAACAAAGTTATCTTGGGATATATCGATCACTTGGCATTTTTTGCTTAACTTCGATGTTGTGGGTAAATGAAATGGTTTTATTTACTTCTACTGCAGCATTATAAACACAAAGAAAAACCAGCCCAATGTAGTTATAAATTTCTACTTCTTAAAACCTTTTTCTTTAGAATTATTTTTTGTCAGTAACCGGGGGATCCTGTAGTGGCCATAAGGCCACTGCAATAAACATTATAATCATAACCTGCATAGTCTACTAATGCCAGCGCAGTTAACTAACAGCGTATACATTTATTTTGACCACGATTTAAAAGTTTCTTGTGCGTTATGGGAAATACAACATTACACACACACAAAAGGTCAATTTAACAAATACTCTGGGAAAGTATATAAAGGCCGCTAAAAATGTATTTCATGGTGCTTGTACTGCATTTTTTTAGCGGCCCTGGGCGGCCGCCCAGCTCGCACCCCCCTAAGCACAGCT
>QLNU02014176.1:36028401-36053060 GCA_006491805.2 Dysdera silvatica | reverse complement strand
TGGTAATGAACATAATATGTCGTTGGCGGTATGGCAAGGGCCATGGGTAGATAGGTCAACTATGAAAATAAAATATAATTCTGACATCACAGCTTTGAAAACATTCGACCAGGGTTTTGTTTAGAAAACATCGCAAAGACTAAAAATTCAACTTATATCATTCATTATTTGACGATTCTGTTTTCTTTATGACAGCATAATTATGCCCCGCAGCTCTTTTAAGGTTATTTTGCATATTGTTAGCCTAAGGTTGCGATCACACACACACACACACACACACACACACACACACACACACACACACACACACACACACACATATATATCATCATTATCATATTCAACCATAACCTATCCATGGCTGGATGAAGGTCTCTCCAGATGCTTTACGTACAAGTCCATCATGAGCAATTCGCTTCCATGTCACCCCCACCTTTTTCGTATTTCATCCACCCATCTAGTTTGAGGACGTTTTCTAGGTCTTCGATGATCTCTTGGAATCGAGTTGAGAATTTCTGTTGTCATCGTTGATCAGTTCTTCTTGCAATATGCCCAGCCCATCGCCATTTCGGTCCTTTTACTTTAACGATGGTGCCCTCTACTCTAGTTTGCTCTCTCTCATCCAAGTGTTTCTTTTTCGATCTCTCCTAGTTATTCCAAGCATGCACCTCTCCATGTTCCTTTGGGTTGTCTTCTTCTTCGATACAAATACTAACCGATATAAGTAATAATATTGTTTAATGGTTATATTTCAATTTATAAGTTTGTTTTTCGACATATTTATTGTCAATAATAAAGTGTAGCAATTTTTATGTTCCTGTGACTGATTGGGGGGCGGGGCGTACGGGTAGAAAAGGACTCAAAAGATGTCTTGGAGTCCCAATACGGTTCACAGCTTCTTCAATGATTGACCGGTTGTTATCCTGTTATTGTGTTACAACCGGAGCGAAATGACACTGAGAAGCCTTTAAGTATTACGTAAGCACCTTTGGGGTGGGGTTGTTGCTGTTGTGCTTATTTTCCTATGTTAGCTAATGTTAATTTTTGCTTACCAGGGGAGAGGGGTATAAAATGGCCAAATATTACTTACGTAATAATCGAACGCTTCCTGGGCACGACTGGGAGACGTCTGGCTATGTTCAGTGCTCACTGCGGGAACCATAATAATATTATTATAAGCTCCGTCCACAGTGATGGTGGGTTCAGTAGCCAACGAGGGATCATCTGCATCTGCAGGTTTCACAAGCAATGCTGTAAGGGCAAGCTTGACAAACATGGCGCCAGGACTCAGGAGCGTGCTTACGGCTTTAGCGGCCCTGGTCAAAACAGATTTTAGCGGCCCTCAAAAATGTTTTAACGTAACATAACGATTAAAAACGAAACTGACCGGAGTTTAGCATTACAAAATGAAGTTCATCACTGCTCCAAACGCCGAAGGCAAAGAGCAGATAATGAAGTTAAATTAAAAATAGACACTTCTAAACAAAGTTATCTTGGGATATATCAATCACTTGGCATTTCTTGCTTAACTTCGATGTTGTGGATAAATGAAAGTGTTTTATTTAGGTTTTTTGCCGCATTATAAACACAAAGAAAAACGAGTACAATATAATTATAAATTTCTGCTTCTTAGAACTTGTTTCTTTAGAAGTTGTTTTTTTTGTCGGTAACCGGGGGTTCCTGTAGTGGCCATAAGGCCACCACAATAAACATTATAATCATAACCTGCATAGTCTACTGATGCCAGTGCATTTAACCAACAACGTGTATATTTATTTCGACCACGATTTAAAAGTTTCTTGTGCGTTATGGGAAATATAACGTTACACACACGAAAGGTCAATTGATTAAATACTCTGGGAAAGTACATAAGGACCTCTAAAAACTTATTTATTGGTGCCTGCACTGCATTTTGCAGCGGCCCTGAGCGGCCGCCCAGCTCGCACTTTCCTAAGCACGGCCCTGCCATGACGGTTAGTAGGAAAGTACGTCATCGTACTCTTTCTAGAAAGAAACCTGAGGCCGTAGAAATGATTTGGAAGGCGTTAAGACCCTATTCCCTTTACTAACTGTCAAGATTCTACTCTAATACTCCTAAAAGTTTTTACATTGATGACTCCATTTTCTTTGAACATTTAGCTAAAGAGGGACAATTTGAGTTGTAACAGAATCCTTTCCGTTGACCGTTCCATCAAAAGTGTTTATATGGTGTGTACATACTTTTCTGCCTCTTCTGATATGGTAAACAGTTACAACGAAATATTAGGCTTTGTAAAAAGAGAATCTAACGGTCCCTCGTTCAAGGTCAACGAACAACTCAAAATGGAACTCTTTCCGTGAGACGCGGAGAACGGCGATGAATCATCAACACCGCTACATATACAAATTAATGGAAATCAGAATAACTTATGACTTAACGTTTTACACCGCAAGACGCAGCATTGATTTTTACATCTAGATGTAACGTTAACTCATTTTGACCGAATTTTGAGTTGTAACACTTTCGTCGCAAGGGTGCGATGTGATTAGTATGTGGACATAGTCTATATTTGATTGTTTTTAATTTGCGTTCCCTCTTTCATTTTAATTAAAAACTTCCTTCCTTCCTTCCTTCCGAGTTTAATCACATTAATAATTTTATTGAACATAAATTATAAAACTAAGAATAAATTACTAACGACATTGCGGAAATATTAGTAATGAAACTTTTAATTTTAAACTAAAACAAACTACCAAAACAAGCAGACTTAAACAAAAATTTTAGGTATTTTAAAATCTCGTTTACAAGCAAGCTTCTACTAAAATATGCTAGTTTAGTAAATCTCCTTACCCAGTGTATTGGAAGAAGGAACATGTGGCTCTGAAGAGCTGACGGAAAGATCATTACTTCTGGTGCATGGTGCGTTTCATGAATGGCCCAAAATATGTTTACTTCTAAAACATATGCATACATAAATAAATTAAAAGCATATTGTTTCGTTAAATAAGGATAATGCAGAAATACGAAAATCTACCTTTTTTCTTGTCAACATCACCGCATTCTGAAGGAGAATCTCGTAACAAGCTTCGGCTTTATATTCTCTTCCATTTCTAACCTCAAAACTTAAAATAATTTAATATAGATCTTCTCTTACATTTCTATAATTTTTATACTGCTCAAGCTATGTATCACGAAATATTGTATATCGGGTTGAATAAAAATTTATTATTATTATTATATTATAGAATGTATAATCTTCTGAAAATCAGAAATTTCACACAAAAGCTCCAACCCTTCCCCTTCCCCCCAAGACATTATTGCGATTTGGTCCCTGCAACTATTGAAAAGATGGAATATGTATTGTGCATTCGCGCTCAGTTGGCGCGTGATACCGTTAGCAGACGGGTTAGTCCATTGCAGTTTAGGGAAGGCCGTCTTGGAGGAACTGGTTTTTCTGGCGCAAAAAACCAGTTTCGGCAAGACGCCCTTCCCTAAACTGCAATGGACTAACCCGTCTGCTAACGGTATCAGGCGTCAGGTCTGCGCCAATGCACCATATAATGGAACATGTTGGGTATGCAGTGAAGGAAGTAGGAAATTTTTTTCATAAATTTTAGAGCTACTTTAAGGAAAAATTCATAAATTATACACCTAATTATATAATATACTTATGTACATATTATATACATATTTATATATACTTATGTACATATTATATTATATCATCATCATCATCATCATATTCAACCATTATCTATCCACTGCTGGATGAAGGTCTCTCCAAATGCTTTCCACACAAGTCTATCCTGAGCAATTCGCTTCCACGTCACCCCAACCTGTTTTCTTATTTCATCCACCCATCTAGTTTGAGGACGTTTTCTAGGTCTTCGGTGGTCTCTTGGAATCCAGTTCAGAATTTCTGTTGTCCATCGTTGATCAGTTCTTCTTGCAATATGCCCAGCCCATCGCCATTTCAGCCCTTTTACTTTAACAATGATGTCCTCTACTCTAGTTTGCTCTCTCACCCAAGTGTTTCTTTTTCGATCTCTCCTAGTTATTCCAAGCATGCACCTCTCCATGCTCCTTTGCGTTGTCTGTAACTTTCGTATTGCTCCAACTGTTAGACTCCATGTCTCTGATCCATAAGAGAGGACTGGCAATACACACTGGTTGAAGACCTTTCTTTTTAGACACAAAGGCAATTTCCCCTTCAGGATAAAACTGTTTCTTCCAAATGCACTCCAGCCAAGTTTAATACGTCTGTTGAGTTCTTTCATAATGTTGCCATCCATTGAAATCAGCTGGCCAAGGTAAATATATGAATCAGCAATTTCTAGCTCAATGTTGTCAACTTGTATTTTTGTTTCCTCTACGAAATTATTGAACATGATCTTAGTTTTTTGTAGGTTCATCTTGAGTCCAACTTCTTTACTTCTAGTTGAGAGCTCCTGTACCATGTCTTGGAGTTCTGATGGGTTCGTTGAAAAAATAACAATGTCATCAGCAAACCGCAAATGATTTAAATATTCACCATTTATTTTTATTCCCTTGTCATTCCAATTTATCTGCTGAAAAATCATCTGTAAAGCTGAAGTAAAAAGTTTTGGAGAAATGGTATCTCCCTGCCTCACACCTTTACCAATTTTGATAGTTTTGGTATCTTTATGTAACCGAAATTTTGCACTTGCATTTTTATACACACGTTTCACCATGTCAATGTACACATCCTCGATGTCTGTTGATCTTAAAGAGTTGATGACTGCTGATGTTTTAATAGAGTCAAAGGCCTTCTCATAGTCAATAAATGCCACACACAATGGAAGTTCATATTCATGTGTTCTTTCAATTAATTCTCTTAATACTTGAATATGGTCCACTGTACTGAATCCACTTCGAAATCCAGCTTGTTCTCTTGGTTGAGCTGCATCTAATTTTTTCTGCAGGCGATGTGTTAGCACTTTTGTGAAGATTTTATAAATAGCAGGTAACAAGCTAATTGGTCGGTAATTTTTCAAATCCTCTTTATCACCTTTTTTATGCAAAAGAATTACTGTTGCAGAATCCCATTGGTTTGGTATGTTACCGCTGTTAAGACATTTGGTAAAGAATTTTGCAAGTATGTCTTCTACATGTTCTCCAGCTTATCCAACAGATAAACTTCCTTTAACAACCCTAAGGCTCTTGTTATTTTCAATGGCTTTCCTTACTAGCTCACAGTTGAATTTTCTTATGTCTTCTTTCATGCTTTTGCGCAGAGTTTTACAAAGTTCTATGTACTCAATCCTGGAACTGGCGTCCAAAGCCCTGGTTTTGAGTCTAGATTCTATTTTGCGCACGTGCGTGGACCACACGCATGCGCAGACGGATTGTTCATCGCGCAGTTCCGACTCCCGCTAGAGTCTAATCCCACAGCCAGGGCTTTGGACGCCTTTGTGGTAATCAGGCCCTATATGCGACGAGATCAGACAGTACATTTTAACCAAACTATTCAAGATAATATGATTTAAACTTACGATGACTGATTCTGTGCATCCAGTAGTAGAAGAAATCATGAGCAAACCAACAAAATGTCCACGTCCAAGCAGAATTCCATGAAAACTCAATCACTCTATAATTTTGATAAATCCATGCATAAGCTAATACCTCGACTCCTCGGCAGGGTATTCTAATGCATAAAAGATCAATAAAATATGATAATTAGACTATTTATCATTAATTAGAGAAGAACGTTATTGTCAAATCATAAATTACATTTGACAAATGTCATTATAAATATCAAATCGAATCAATGGCGTAGTCAGAAAGTTCATAAGGGGAGGGTTATAGGCTTAATGGGAGGGGTTACAGAGCTACAACTCATATATTCCTATGTTAAATATACAAAATTTCATTGGGGATCAAAATTGCGATGGGGTTACAACCCACAAAACCGCCCCTAGCCACGCCTTTGCTCACAGCCCCTTCTGTTGAATATCAAGACATATTTTTCTCCTGAATGTCGTACACCACGATCTTTTTTAAAGTCAGTTGAGCCTCCATAAGTTTCGAATTGCTGCATCCCTGAAACGGAGGTTCCTTTCCCTGACTGAAGAGGGCTGGGGTAGCCAAGAAGGGTTTGGGTAAATCGATTTGTTTTAGATTTTACATAATATCGATTCTAGAATCATTCGTCATACTGATTCAAACTAGAATTATTTTTTTTTAACTTATAATAATGTGAAAGAAAGTATCGCGTGTATATGAGTGTGTCTGCGTGTGCGTGCGTACGTGAAGCGTGAAATTGACATTTCTTATTCCGTTAATTATGAGCTAAGAAAAGGAAGATTTAGTTTGAACCAAAAATATCGGATGTACAGAAAACAAATCTATTTTACAGGTATCTAAACATATAGTAGACTTCCGATGATTCGAACATCGATTATCCGACCATCGATCCCTTATCTAAAAGGACACTAGTCCCAACCGTGACGAAGAAAGTGGCCCTCTACTCGGCTTTTGTAATGTTATTATATCCGGTCATCCGGATTTCCGGTTATCCATACCTATATCAATTTATATTAACCCGGATAATTGGATATTTTCATATATTGGCATGTCCAGATAATTTCGTATGCAATGAAATCTGTCTGTAGCGATACTCAATGGACTAGGAGAAGATATTGTTATAGACATAGATATTGATATATATATATGTGTGTGTGTGTGTGTGTGTGTAGTGTGTGTGTATAACGTTATTCATCGTATAGATCATCGTTATAGAAAGTTAAATATGATGCATTCTATATCTGTCGAGATAGGAGGAATACATGGTTAAAAAAAGATTTTACTGTATTAAAATGTCCAGATAATTTCATATATTAAAATGAAAGAAGGTTGGTGCGCACATAAAGCAGATTTTATTCCCTTTTATAAGTTCGAAGAATTATATTTACCTTTCTCTTTTTTTGCTATATTTATTTTCCTATCTTTTCTTTTCTTTCTATCTTTTATGGTTTTTTTCTCCTCTTTCTTACGTTTTCTTTCTTGTTTTTTTTCTTATACTAATGTATATAATCATCTTTAAAGTTATTTATCTGAAGAATTGTTTTCTTTTATTATGGATCTTTTATATTAGGAATTATTATAATAAATTATGTATGTATTCGAATTTTGTGATGAGGATATTCAAAACGTATTCTTGTAAAAGATGAATCTGTTTTCTAAATGTAATTATTTTTTGTATTTCAATTTAGCATTGAAGCTAAATTCTTAACCCTTAGATCTTGTCCCTAGTTCTAACTGCAAGTATTTGTTTATTTTGTAGTTCATTCATACAGAAGGACAATAAATTAAACTGCCCGTTTAACATACCCCTTCTATTAAAATGAAGAAAATGACATTTCCATGTATTATAATATATATATTTCATTGAATTTCTTCCGGTTACTTAACCTATAATTAATAACTTACGCCAATGCCAATTTATATATAAATCATATAAAGTTAATATAAATATACATTGAAAACATTTTAAAAATTATACATAATAAACATTTAATATAAATATTTATATTAAATGTCACAACACATTTCTTACTTACGATCTTCAAATGTGGATTTAAAATAAATTAAGCTATTAAAATTTCAGATTCATGCTCATTTCTGTCTAAAATTAACAAATTTTTCATAGAACACTTTTATTTTTACACATTTATATTTACATATTAATACAACATATTCATATTTACTTAGAGATCTCCATCAGAATGCCCTGGTAAGAGCTGGAAATTATGTTGTTGTATTTACTCAATGGCTTATTTTGAAAATAGCGACAAATTTGCTCGAGTACAATGGACAGGAAGAATATGGGGGTTACCTGAAAAACAAAAAGCAGATGTAACACTTTTTTAATGGCATTTATTTTAATATAAATTATTTCAGTTGAAAATATATTTTGATTATAAATTTTAAATATTATTTATAAAAACAATCTTGTCCATATTGGGCGCCATTAATTTTCAATTCTTAAGGGTTAAACATTGCAATTGGATAAAAAATTAGTAATAATCCAGAAATTATAAATTAGAACTTGATAGATTAGTTAATCGTATATATTTAGTTGCTTGTTTATTTAAATAATGCAAAAACTCCGCAGAGTTTAATCTTCTTTTTTACTGATAGATAAATACTCTTAACATGTTATAATATCAACGGCGGCAATTTCACAGAAATGTTCCCCATTTGAATATATATCCATTAAAAATTAACACTGCAATTTTAATGACGTATGTATACGTTTTGACAATGTTTTGTTTTGGGGACTTTTTTATTTATTTATGCGGGTTTTTTTTTTTCAATATCGTAGAAGCAAGTCGACAAAATGTTTTAGTGAAAGATTTAAACTTTGTATTAAGACTCTTCTAATAAGTCTAACGTATCGGATTGGTTTTAATGTTCCATGCAAGCAACATAAATCATTAAATAAAATCTTTATTAATTATGGTTAGTAACCTTTAACATAAACTGCTAGCGATTAAAATTATAACACTAAAAAGAGTATATCGGATCATTTAGAACTGTGTAAGATGTGTAGGTTATGGGGGGACATGTATATAATTTATTTGTATTCTGTATGCTTTCTTTTTAATCAAGTTGGTCTTTCTACCCTTGTGACATGAACTATGTATTTAATATGTATAGCTTTGATATCTCTGGTCTTTCTCGATGCTGAAATTTTTATGACCAGAAGTGTGCATTTTATTTCATGATCATCGTTATTAAATGTTACCCTTTCATAATGACGACGCTAGACCTCAGAGAGCTGAACCAATAAGAATATATCTAAGCTTACCTCATTATAATAGTCTTTCACATCCGACAATGTTTCATAACTGTGGTCCACTGGATTCAAAATGTAGAATAGATAGCCGACTCTCTTAAGCATCTCCCCAGCGAGCATATAGATATTCCAACACATGATGCGAATCTACATGTTACGAAAAGAACTCTGTCAATGCAATGAAGCCTTGTGGTTAATCAAAAACTACTCACACCGTGCGTTAACAGGTTTCTTCCCGATGTGACACTTCTGCCAAGTGCAATAACGTTTTAGCATATAGTCGACTTTCTCTTTTGGTAGAAGGTCCACAGAAGAGGTTAAATAGCTGGAAAGAAGTGTTTGGAACAGCTCCTGTAAAAGAAGTATTTGTTTTTGCGTCATTAGCATAAACAAAGGTTCTGAAAATGGTGTTAAGGGAAGTCCAAAAAGAGAGAATGGTCTGTGTGTTCAGAAATACGGAAGTGGGGACAAGTCACTATGTAAACGGCTCGCCTGCTGTGTTGGTACAAATGGGACATTTTAGGACTGCTCTGGCACTTTTTTTAGAAAGGAAAAGTGGGCCGCAGCGATCCTTCAGTTACCAATTGATTTAATTTAGTTTCTAATTTTACACTTTTATTTTTGAACACGCGTATGTAAATAGCTGTGGTAAAACATGAGGTAATTATTTGTTTTGCTATACTAATTAGATAATTGAATTAATGTTAACTATAATTATTCACCCAAATATATAAGGAGATATTCCGGTGGCCAAATTTTCAAGTAAGTTTTTAATAATTTTAATATATTAATTACTAAATTGCAATTGTATATTATGAACAGTAACGATTAATATTAATTTAAACTTAGTGTGGTGAAATAGTAACTACCTTAAATGCTTCATTATGTTCAGGTAAAAATTAAATAATAATAATAATAATGAAAATAAAAAAGTACAAATATGTATCGATTAAACGCATAGCCAAGTTTTTTTCTGGGGCTAGCTCTTGCTATATATACGCAAATACTTGAAATTAGGGAGACACCCCGTAGTTACAATGTATAGTGGGTCAAAATAAATCCGATTACCTCCCGATACTCCCGTTCCTGAGGACGTACAAAAAAAATTAAAAAAAACAAAAAAAATGTCATTAGACTCGAAATAGTGTCTTCTATAAATATATGTGCATCTCTTTTGCATAAGGGGTTGTCTTCACATTAAATTTTGGACGAACTCGATTTTTTAAAGGGTAACACCCACTTTTGACAACGAATTCTGATTCTCCAGGTCAAAACACCTAGATTTCACATAAAATTTATATATTTTACTTAAGCTTTTGGGGAGCTATGATTGTTTGAAATTTCGAGCTTCTAATGTTAAATTGCTGCTGTAATTTTTCTTTCATAGTTTCCGAAATAATCAGCCTATCCTACTAATTCTGTTGCATGTTGTAGCACTAAATAACCCAAACAAAACGCATACTATCATTTATCTCTAAACGGATATTTAATATTAATTATTAATTATGAAAATCTTATTTGAAAAAAATATAAATATAAACGTGGGTGAATTTTAACGACAATCTGTTTAGCAGTCTCAGAAACCTTAGTATGTGAATTTTTACTTCATTCCCTTTAGTATTTGTTTAAATACAGACCAATATTGAAAATTGCATCATTTTGAGGCTTTTTAGGGACCCTTCATCAATTGCCGATGGAAACTGCTAAGGAGAAAGATAACAGAATTGCAGTGCGATGCAAAGTTTGGACTCTTGGTTATTGTGCGACGTATGATTAAACATTTTTATTGGATTAATTGGACACAAAATTTACCCATATGATGCCCATATGAAAATGGGATCTTTAATTGGATATCTGCAAAGAAAGAACAGATGAAATGGCATGGTTTTCGTTTTTAAAACTTTTTTCAAAATTTGGATTGGCTTATGAAACAGACAGCACGCCTTTTTCTGTGATTCGCCTATAAAACAGTTAGAAAACGCGCCTTTCTTTGTGATTGGCATTTACGTTTCGAGTACGCGCGAATGAATTCTTGCAGGTATTACATCGTAAAATTGTTTCTGTCGGTATTGAGTTAATGTTAACTAATAATATTAACGTTTAATTGTCATTGATACTGCCCAGACTAGAAAAACTATCTTTTTGGAAGAGAGAGGGGGGGCAGACCCCCGATGTATACAATGTTTGTATCCCAAGAAAAAAATTTAAAGCGATTTCTAATGTAATGTTAACGGGTTCTAGAGATGGGGATGAGGTCCAGACACGTGAACCCTTTTATTTACGCCACTGACGCTACCCCCAAAAATTTACGGGCTTTAGAACCTACAAGCTTTTAATAAGTTTTTGCATTCAATATGCCATATCAAGTAAATAGAAAATTCTGCAGTATGCGTAACCTTCATTTTACGTTCTGCCATATGGAGACGGACCCCAATTGGTTTCTTTTTAATATCTCCCGATTTATGATCAGAATTGCACGCAAATTTAAATATATCATAATATTGACACGGGGAAGCTCATGATGACATAAAACATGGGTATTGCTTTTTCATTTTTCGGAAATAATAAACAATTAAATATGAAGACGTCCCCTTATGCAAATGAGATGCACAATTATTTGTAGAAGACACTATTCCGAGTCTTAACGACATATTTGGTTTTTTGTACGTCCTCAGGAACAGGAATAACGGGCTGTGATCGGATTTTTTTTTTTTTTTTTGACCGACTGTACATCAGTGGTTTCACAAATTGACGGAGTTCGCACATTTTCAAAATGATTTTAAATCGTTTATTGTGCATATTAGCTCTGTCAGAACGACGTGATTCATTCCGAACAAAGCGATCACCCAGTTTTCACGAAGGCAGCACGTGTTACTGAAACATCGTTGTAAACTGCTTCGGTTCATAAAACTGTTCATATGTTATATTGTGTGTATGGGCCAATGGTTCCCAACTGGTAGTCCGCGCGACAGGTCATTATTTAAAAAAATAATTGAAAAAAAAAACTTATAAAACTTATTATTATTAAATATTAAAGTTAAGTATAAAAATGAACTTGATGGTATATTTATAGTATTTCACAATCTGATGGAACTTCAGAAAACGGTTCGTATTAAAAGTAATTCGTCTTAAGCATGTTCGTCTTAACGAGATTCGACTGTATTATCATTAGATTTTTTTCCGTTTATTATTTTTTCCCCCCAAAGAACGGTTTTACAAATACATATCCCCCCAAAATAGACCCAGCTCCCTTTTTTATTAAGGCGTTGCAATCAATTCGTGAGAATTTTTCAAAGTGGTCCGCGGATACAATTGAAGCAGAAAAGTGGTCCGCGGGTAAAATTGAAGTAGAAGAATGAAGTAAAAAATTGAGTTGGGAACCACTGGTATAGGTAGAAACGTAGAAATTTCAAACTTATTGGCGGAGAACACCGAGTTTATATTAATTTCAGAAATTTGGGGGTCGTCAACGAGGAAAATTGCCTTTCTTCACTACATAGGCAAAGGAAACTTTTTACCATAAAACGAAAATAAAACGCGTATGAATTGAAAAATATTTTGGGGCGTTACAATAAGGAAACGACACGTTTAATAGGTGTGTATGATGGCCATTAACCAGGTAAGTTGCGTTTCGTCACCGTATAGAGTTTGTTTGTTTGTTTGTTTGTTTGTTTGGATTTTTTATGGCGCAAGAGCATCTGGGCTATACTGCGCCAATGTATGGAGTTTGATTTCGGACTTGAGAACACCAGCGTCGTCTGTTTCATTGTCGTCATGAACGTCATTGTCGTCTGTTGTTTTTTTTTTCACTGATAAATAAAATGGGACACGGAACGAATATAAAAACGTTTAATAGAAGGTGGTTTGAGTGAGTAATGAGGAAAGCGGCTTTTCGTTATTACATGAAGTAACGAGTTCGATACTTCTTTTTTCTATGTTCCGTCATATTTGTCGAGCAGTGGAATACAATCCAAATTAGTTGTCAGAAACCCGGTTTTAACGAGAGGAACGGAATAAAACATCTATTTATTCCCATCCATAAAACAGTAAAACCCACATATAACGAAATTTTGGTAAATCCCTATCGTCATTGCATATGAAATTGTTTCTATATCACTAAATTTTTAACGACCAGAACAAAAAATCGAGTGATCACGTCAACGATATCGGGTTCCCTAATGTCGTGGGAATAAATACAACATGGGTCTATTTATTCTCTGAAATCCTGTGCCTCAAAGAGTTAAAAGGGGTAAAACCATGTCATGTTTCATTCGGTTTGGCAACAAAAGAGTAAAATATTTCTCAAGTAGCTGACAGAAGGTTGAACGATTAACTTTTTCAAGTACCTCCAAATTCAATAAAAATACCTAATATAAGGTAATAGTTGGGAAGTGTGACCGCGGGCTGAAATAAAGTTGAGAATGGCGCTAAAGACAAAGTTAAAAAGGCTGCGATTGATATACGTATTTGATTGACAATGAAAGCTGTTGAAGCTTTTTTTCGTCTAGAAATCCTAGTTTTGGTTATTGCAATTTGTTTGTAATTCTTAAGAAAATTTAATTTTTACGAAAAAATTGGCAAAAAATGACCTAAAACAAGGAAAAATCGCCTAAAGACATAATAAATGCAAATGTCATCAACATCCGGGCCCTACTTATTATTATTATTATTATTATTTTAGTAGATATTCGTTCAATGCCTTCTGTAAAAATGTTTACATTGTCTTTCTAATGTACTCCTGTCTTAAGAAAGAAACCAGTACAAATGATAGATAGATATTGGACAACAAATATGTATATTTTTTATATACAGGGTGTCTCAGCACCAGGTTCACGAACTTCTAGGAGGGGTAGGGTACACCTAGATGACTCGGAATCACATAGCAATGCTGGTCGCAAACCACTCACAGCGCTAGTTCTAAAACCGTCCAGCATGCACAAATAGTGACAATCAGTGCGTGAAAAGCGCCAGATAAAACTCAGGTCAGCTGCTCAAGTGCATAGATGATTAGGACATCGCATTTTGCGCTTCTCATGCACTGGTTGTCACTATTTGTGCATGCTGGACAAATAGTGACACTAGCGATTGAACTAGCGCTGTAAGCGGTTTGCGATCAAC
Source organism: Dysdera silvatica (assembly GCA_006491805.2). Taxonomy (NCBI): domain Eukaryota; kingdom Metazoa; phylum Arthropoda; class Arachnida; order Araneae; family Dysderidae; genus Dysdera; species Dysdera silvatica. Next base: position 36,039,144 of record QLNU02014176.1, on the reverse strand, counting down.
ATTGATATGCAACTCCGAGTCATCTAGGTGTACCCTACCCCTCCTAAAAGTTTGTAACCCTGGTGCTGAGACACCTTGTACATACCAGGCATATACAAAGATATTGGACTACTTACAAAACAATATCGTCGCCCTTATTAATGTAATATTATCGAATTAAGGATTTGGTAAGCGCAGTGTTTATTTTTTCATATCTTTATATACCAGTGCCGTAGTAAAAGGGGGGCTAAAAGGACTCAAGCCTCTCCCCCATTGGATATAAAACGCGTCATTTTCTTTAACGCTGCATTATATGATCTTCTTTAAAGCTACTTTAGTCCCCCCCCCTTAATTTTGTATTGTTACGGCACTGTTATATATGTACGTAACAATACAAAACGCTATTATTGTTACGTTACGTTATATGCGTAGTTTTAGACAGTTCTCATACAAAAGAGAAATATTTTTAATTTTTATTTCCATAGAATGGAACGAAGATCCTCGATATTACCTTTGATCCAAAGATCAAAGAAAATATAATAATAAACGGTCTATGGCCGTCTCTGGGTTGGCCATTTTTGCAATCATAAAGAATGACTCTGTTGTATATAATGTTATTACTTCGCTGGAAATCTTTCATTTAAGAAAAGTTTACTTAATAAATGAATACGTAGATATGCAGAGAAATATAAAAGATTTATACACATATTCGAATCAATCTCTGCTGTAGGATCCTGTGATACATCTTACAAGGCTAAAAAAAACAAAAAACAGTAGGGGCGTGGCATGGAATACGTGATGGAATGGAGCACCAGAAAAAATGCTTTATCTCCCTACGTCTTGAGAAAATCTTGAATTTAGAAAAAAGAAGTTTTAGCGTTGAGACACGCTAGTCGTGATTGATTGGTCAATCGGAGGTCTTCTGTTGAGATCTTTTCTAGTCATCCATCCCCCAAAGCACGAATCCGTTTTTCAAAGTCCATTTATCGTTCAGAAGTCAGTCCCAAGTTAAAAGGTCCGTTATCCGTTCTTGTTCTTCATTTTCTTCTTGGTAGAGGAGGCAATGGTGGTTCCTGGCTTGTCCGCTGATTTCATTCTATTGGGGCTAGATCTGAAGGTGTCGGCCATGGTTGAGGCGATGTCTTCGTCTCCAGTTTCTTCCCGTAAGTCCTCGTCTGAAGAAGCGCTTCCGTTTTCAATCGCCCTTTTCTTCCTAAAGTTTGCTCTAGGAAGTCTTGTTGCTTGAAGGTTTGTCTTTACAGATGCTCATCTGTCTCTTTTTCTTCTTTGGGCTTTCCAACTGCCCTGGCGAGGTCACTTGGACGGGGACAGGAGCAGCAGTTTCCTTTGCGATTTCTCTTTCTACTTCTTCTTCTTTTGAAGGATCCTGGTCGATCAGCCTCGGACATTCCGATTCAAGGTGTCCGCCACCCTGGCACACAAAGCAACGCCTCTTGTAGCGGACCTCAACGCAGGAAGGTCCGATGCGGATGACTTCAGGGATATCCTTTTTGATGATAATCCTCATCTTCCGGGTGCCGTTATAACAGTGGGCGAATCCATTATTCCATTTTTCGTCAACTACTTCGGATGTTATCTCACCATACTTACTGATTTCATCGGTGACCCATTTGTCCGGATAAAACAGTAGCAAAGAGAACATGATCGCATGAAGCCACCCGCTCAAATCGCTCGTCGCTAGCACGCTTTTGGCCAAAAGCAGATTGTTTATCGGAATTCGAAACACACAGATACAAACACTGTTGCCAAATACAGAAAAATAAGGTACAAGAAAACAAAATTTGTGTGGTTGCCAATTAATAAAACTGTAACTACAAAAGTTATGATACTAGGCTATTTCAGGCGTAGGTGTGCCCAGAAAGTTCATAAAGGGGAGGGTGTTACGAAGCTATAACTCCATGTATTCCTATGTTAAATATACAAAATTTCATTGCAATGGGGGGGGGGTTTACAACCCCCCCATCAATACCTCCTACGTAGGTTAGTGGTTTCAGGAGAAACAGCTCAGAAAATTTGGTGAAAGTGAAAAGCTCAAGACACTGCTATAATTTAAGTAAATAATTAAAATTACGGAAACGCTATTGCTACCAGAATTTTATATTCTTATAGCATAATACATTAAAAACTGGGCTTATATATCCTAAAACAAACGTGAAAGTTAGAACAAAAGAGTTAAAAAGCAGTATGAATTTTCTCATGTTTTCAGATTTAAAAATGTATTATTAAGGAATGAAATGATCTATAAGAAATATATTAGACTTTAGAAAGTATATAAGTATTGCTATAATTAAAAAGTATTGTAAATTAGATTATTTAAATAATAATAATTTGTAAATATAATTGGCGTTACCATTGAATTATAAAAAATTTCACTGCCTTATGAGGAAAATAGAAGTCCCAGAATTTTCCAACCCTCTCCTCGTCCCTATTTGGTCAAATAATCGAATTTTCACTCTGATGAAAGCATAATAATAATGCAATGATTACATAATTACTAGAGCAGTGGTTCCCAACTGGTGGTCCGCGAAGGAGTTCCAAGTGGCCCGCGAGACGGATCATTATTTAAAAGAATTTAAAAAAAGAATACTTGTAAAAATTATTAAATATAAAAAAAATTGATGGTTTATTTGTAGTGTTTTACGATTTGACAGAACTTCAGAAAACAGTTCATACTAAAAGTAATTCGTCTTAACAAAGTTCGACTCTACTATCGTTAGATTTTTTTTCTGTTTATTTCTTTCCTCCCCCCCTCCCCCAAAGAACGAATTTACGAACACATTTCTCCAAAAAAGACTTGGCTCTAATTATAAAGGTCTTGAAGTCGACTCGTGAGAATTTTTCAAAGTAGTCAGCGGGTAGAGGCGAAGTACAAAAGTGGTCCGCGGCTTAAATTAAGTTGGGAACCACTGTACTAGAGGCATAGTTCTGTACATACCGTAGAACCTGCCTGAAGTGACCACCTTTGGGACTGGACTGCGATGGTCCCACCATAGATAGGTGGTCACTACAAACGACAGACTTTAATATAAGCATGCCTAGGTAGGTACCTACCAGTTCTCTCTTATAAAAAGTCGTCACTGTACCAGGTTCCACTGTATTTGACATCTATACAAATATAACGTTTAATTAATATCATTAAAGGTGTATGGTTTCACCAAGGCCTGTGCACAGTATATAAAAAAGGAGCTGATAAAAAATGAGAGAGTTTGATGGAAAAAAATTATTTCATAAGGAATTTGATTTTACAATCAATAAAATTTTTCAAAGGAAAGGTTTAACCCCCCCCCCTCACCCTAACTCTTGTGCACGGCCTTGGTTTCGCCATTCTATTGCTCATTGCCTGTACTTCCACCGGGACACCTGACTGTCCTTCCACCGGGAGCACCTGACTGTTCTTCCACCGGGAACACCTGACTGCCCTTCCACCGCCACCGGGACCAGATACGCTGGGTTTAACTGTTTCATAGAAACTATTAAACCTTCTAACAACTAACCATTAAGAAGGCATTTCGGTTTGGAGAGACGAATTTACAGAAAAGATACTTAAAACTACGAATGCACGTGTCAGCTGTTATAGACAACATACCAGTCGGTATGCAACGGAACCTTAACAGACCTATGTAGATATGATACGTTTATCAAAACAGGCCATTAAAGTCCCTCTGACCTTGAAAAGTTCATTTTCACACTACTAAGTCACGTGTGGTCGTAGCCGGGATAGTGAGTGAAAAGAACAGATTAATAATACACAACTTTTCTTTTGTATACTTTCTTCTTCTTCTTCTTCTTATTATTATTATTATTATTTTGCATGTATTCTCATCCTTGGCGGTACAGACTTGAAACGGGCAGTGCCAAGTATTTAAGACTTCCTTCTGTAGGTTATTCAGGTGTTGTGTCCAGAAACTTCCTGATTATTCAGCATATGTTTAAAATTGTGGCTTTTTGTAGCTCAATGCAAGTGTATTATTATTATTATTATTATTATATTTTTGAACAGCACTTGTGTTGGCTTCCTTCTTAAGATTAAAGTACGTTACAAAACAAATATATTGAACGACTATCTGCTTAAAATAATAATAATAAAAATAATAATATTAATAATAGGCAGTATGCATAGGTGTACGCAGAAAGTTCATGTTCATAAGGAGGCTCAATGGGGGAATTACAGACCGAAAACTCCACGTATTCCTATGCTAAATATACAAAATTTCATTGCAATGGGGGGTTACAACCCCCATCAACACCCCCTGCGTACGCCAGTGGCAGCAGGCTATTTCGGTTAAATTCTGCTGTATTTAGGATCTCGGAAAGATTCTGCTTTATTTGGTTTTACAGACTAATTACTTGCTTTTAGAACTGCTTTAATTTGAGGCACGGTGTTCGCCATTGCATTTAAATGAAAATACGCTAGATAGAAATGCAGTTAAACTCTGAGTATTCGAAATAAAGGGGGAGGGTCCGATTCCGGAAATTTAATTTTCTGTGAAAAGGTAACATAAAATTATAACGTTTATACAAAATCATGTTAGATTACATATTGCTTAACTATTATATCGATAATCGAAAACGTCACAAAGTATGCGAGTATATGTGATCATGTCCGGGTCACCAATTGCAGAAATAAGGATTGAAGAAATGCAGGAATTCCATCAATTTAAATATTATTTATTAAAATATTTAAATGTATAGATTTATTCAAAATTACACGCCAATAAATAAATTAATTTGAATACATCGTTAAAAGATTTTAGTACGCATTTTTTTTGGCGGAACCTTAGTAGTACGTATGCACACGTCAATGGTAAATTGAAGACTGGTTTGATTTTAAAATTAGGAAAACAATTACACGTACTGTTGCCAAATATAAAATGTGATATTATAATTATACAAAATATTTGTTGCCAGATGCGGAAATTAAAATTATGTACATTTAGAAAACATGTAAATGGAAATTGGCATTTTGACAATTTTAGAAATTGAACGTTTAAGTCTTTTTGCGTTTCTAAGTGGCAACAGTTAAGAAAGCCCGCGAAGTGAACATATTGTTTCTATTGTGGGAGCCCACAAATTAAAATAATAACTACTTCAAGACTAGTCCGATATCTTTGTTTATATCCGATGTATAAAACTATAGGCGTATCATTTTTTATATATGTATGTCCGATATCTGCTATTTATATCGGTTTTTTTTCTTAAGGTCGTAGTACACTAGAAAATAAATATGAACGTTTTTACCGAAAACATGTAATAAACGTTTTTGAAAAATATGTTCAGCAGGCCATGTCGCTCCCACCAATATTGAGGTTCTGCTGTAAGGGTTTTCAAGATATTGAAGATATCCAATATGCCCTTGATGAATATCAGAGTCACACGCGAGTCATACTAAGTAGTTAAATCCATATTTTCAGTCTTTATATCATTTCGAAAATATAAAAAATGAAGTACCACAGAATGATTTTATATTGGCATTATTTCGAAACAGAATATGTATCTTCTCTTCTTTATCAATTACACCTTTCGTTATATGATTTCTATTTATGTTTGTAAATGGAGAACTAAAAAGAATTGGAAAGCAATATTTTAGCATAAAATGGCGATCTTGAAAGCAAAGAAGTGGATAATAGGCTTGATGCCTCATTTATAGAATTTTGTTCTATCAGTTCAATGACGGAATCTAACGATCTGCGCCGTGTATCAAAAGAGATAGAATTATGATGATGATGATGATGGCTTGATCTTTATTGTAGTGGAGTTCAGTTTGAAATTTTATCCAAGCCATTGAGAAAGAGGGATCGATAGTTGAGTAAGCATGGTAAGAAGTTGAGAAATCAGGATGGATGAATGAGGATTCATCATGATTGTTAGTTGGGAATTCATCATGAAGGGCATTTGTGGATTCATCATGATGGTCATTTGAGGATTTATCATAACTGGCGTTCGAGGTTGCATTGCGATTCGTTGTGGTTGTGTGATTAGTTGTTGAGTTTCGGTGAGAATTCTGGACAGAGCTTCTGACGTTATAAAATTAATTTGAGGAGGCATATTTGGATGGCGATTACTTAAGCCGCATGTGCTTGCTCTTGGATTTCGCATGCACCTAATAGTTCTCATCAATCTAGCAGTTACAAAACTTTTAAATTAAATTTCGAGCTTCTGTTCCTTGCCACAAGGATATGAAAACCACACTGAGTGAGAGAAGAAGCAGAAGATTGCTTTTAACGACATCCCTTTCTCTTCTAATTGAAAACATGGCTCAAGTGTTTCTATAATATAAAAAAAAGAAAATAATAATCAATGATTTATTAATAATAATAATACTTTATTTATTCTTCTTGGAACAGTCGTTGTGACAATACATGACCACATAAAGAAAGGTCCTAAGTAAATATCTATGATGAATTTAACAGGCTTGAGGACCTTAGATTGATTCAGCATAACATATTCGCTAATAAGCAAAAATATATAGTATACAAAATACAAGTCAGATGAGACCATATGCAAATGAAAATAAATGTCACATTAACCAGCAAAATTAATTTTAGGTGTATAATTTAGCAAAAATAGAAACTGAAAATGCTTAGTCCTTGAATGAATTAACGTTATAATGCAAGTTAGAATATTGATAGAGTATTGAACAAGATCTATAATCTTAATCATCGATTATTATCGAATATTAATCATCGACCCTACTGAAAAGATTAATTTAAGGGTAACAATTATTCTATAATAACTTCGAGCATAATGAACAGCGCTAGAACAGTTATTTCGTATTACCATCCATAATCCATAATAGCAATGATGGATACAGCTCAAAAGCTTACGCAGAAAGTTCATAAGGGGGGTTATAGGCTCAATAGGGAGTTAGTGAGCTACAATTCACATAGTCCTATGTTAAATATACAAAATTTCATTTCAATGGGGTTAAACCCCATCAAAACCCCTCTGCGTACGTCAGTGATACAGCCATAGTTATACGAACGCTTTTTATATATAGATACAACTTTTACGAATTATTACTAAAACAAAGTTGCATTAAATCTTGATTAATAATACATAATTGACAGCGTAAAACTATTCCATAAATAAAATATTGTCTTAGTAAATATGCATTTTCCTTCAGAAGAATCAACCACCCCATTAACTGAAATTACATTCTAAACATTATAATTTTAAGATAGAAACTTACGTTAATACTAATATTATATATAATAATTTCATAGAAAATAGAATATATTAAGTTAATGATATTGAGTTAGAAAGTACTGTTTTACATTTACCTGACCAAATCATACCAATAGATGGCAGCACAGTAAAAGAACCCTGCCGTAGTGTTAAATTTAGGTTTAACCATCCGTACATGGATTTTTATTCTACATAGGAAGTTGCCCTTCTGTTTAAAAAGAAAGGTTTTAAACCAGTGTGCAGGGCTGGAGACAGGATTGACGGGCCTCTATGCAGTTTAGAAGATTAAGCCCCAATCAATTACGTTTAATCAGTGGAGGATTTCTAAGCAGGCACAAAAGGCACAGGCCTAGGGGCGGCACTTAATGGGGGCGGCCAGTGCCGGATTTATAAATGGGCACTTGCCCAGGGCTCAAGAAGCTGCGGATTTTTTTTTTAGTTGCAAATTATTTACCGTAGAATTCTGTCGATCAGCTTTCCCCGAGAAGGAGCCCTCCACCTTTTATCTAAATCTGAAATTCTGAAAAACTGCGTGAGACAACCCCTGCCCCACAAAGCCATCCAGGTAGGGGGCGTGCGCCCCCCGAGAATAATGTTGACATTAAAAATGATTGTTTTCAAGTACAAAATACTTCAAACAAAACTTACAAGTGAAATTTTCAAGCTTCGCGCCCTCCCTGAAATTTTGTTCTGCATACGCCCTTGCCCTCCTCCCATAATATAAAAAAAAATCGTCGCCAAATAAACTAAATTTATTTATAAAAATATCGTTATTATATCTTATAATAATGCATATAAGGTAGGCTAACGATATCGCCCTTTCTCTATCCTTCTCCTAGGACCTAACTTTTTCTAGGGGGCTAAACCATATACCTCAATGCTTAGAAATTTTTTTCTAGGGGTGTTAGCCCCCCCCCTAGTTACGCCAATGGAGGGGGCGCCAAAAATCGTTGTGCTCAGGGCGCCTCGTACCCTAAATCCGGCGCTGGGGGCGGCATCAAATTGCTTAAACATAAAATTGTCCAAACTTGACAACGTTGAAAAAATGTTTCTTTTAATTATTGCCCTGCTTCCCCAACAGAAATGACATATCAGCAACTATGAATATATTTTGTCGAAACTACGCAAAGTTAAATAAAAGAACGTTCAAAACAACGTTATATTTCCATATAAAACGCTTTATACGCAGATATAACGTTGTTTGAATGTTCTTTTATATAAGCGACTACTTTAACTTGCCTGCAAATACAAACTACAGAATCGAAAGACAAAGGGCCCTAAAAATTTTGGGCCCTGGTCATTTGCCCAGCGTACCCATTTATAAACATAGGCTTAACACGTTTGTTATATATACTAATAGTAAATGAATGAATAATGAAAAACGAATTGATAAAGAAAAAATTCATGTAAGGATGTGTACGTGTATTTTTCCCAAATACGCAAAATATACGCAAAAACATCAGCGGTTCCAGGAATCCATACTAAAATTATTGTGGATTCAAAAAGTGCCTCAAATCCACGAAGTCGGAGACTATGGTAGCAATAATTTCGAGTTGTATCTTATCAACAATTTTATTTTCAACCAGTATCTTATCCATTGCAGTTAAGCCCACCCCTGGACTAGATCAACGGTTTTCTACATTTTTCATCTTACGACATATCAAAATTATGTACTAAACTTTTGCACCAAAAAAATATGAGTAAATTACAATAAATAAATAAGAAATGATTGTGTCGGCCACGGTTTTATTCGAAAATCTCAGGAAAACGAGATTAGTGTCTGTGACTACAAATAGTCAGGTATTGCATGTTTTCAAAATTTTCGCGACACAACTCTGGACTAGATAAAACCTTTGTAAATAGCATAATATGTACAACATATGTTGTGAAAATCTGTTTTAAATGCAATTTTAATGTCAAAGAACAATTTCTGTCGTCGTATATAATTTTGTGCAAAACAAAAAATTTAAAACGAATTTGTACAATAATTTATTTTGAACAAAAAATATATAAAACCAAAAATATTTTCCATGGGGGGGGCAGCCCCCTGGCTGGCCACGTCCCTGCTACTACTACGAGTGTCTTTTGGCCTAAAAATGTACCACCAAGGGTGACGCTCTTTTGGAAACATTGACTCCACAAACGGCTATTATATGTTACAAAGAAGTAGTTTCTGAAAGTATCGAACCGTGACTTGTGAAAAGTATTGAACTGTAACTATTACAAACATGACTCTTCTGATTGACAAATACAATACAATTTATTTTCCTACGAAAATGGAATAATTTCAAGCCTACTTTATAATGAATAATATTATCAATGTACATAAAGAACTCTAGTTCTTTTTCCTATTAGATGTTCATAAATCGTATATGGCAATCATTTGCCATATAATGATTTCCATGGATCCAGAGTTTGCCCCAGATAAGAGGTTCAGATTCCTATGGAAACTGTAGGCCCAAAGCACATGACCCATTGTCCTTGCGCCGTAAAACATAATCGAATAAAATGCAAATAAATCGAGCCTATTGCAATCTACACGTTTGTTGAAAGACCAAATCACTCTGGAGATACCAAATGATAGATCATGAAACTCCAACGAATATGCTAAGCTATTACCCGAATATCAGCTGAACATCATTATTTTTTAAGCCCTAAAACGACGTACCGTTAACTCAGATCTGATTCCAATGATTTCATGGAACGCATTGTTTCCACCATCGTAATTCGGGGTTTTATTTCTTAGGGCAAAGGGATTCCGATTCCTCGGAAAACTGCAGATTCCAGCGCAGCATGACCCAGGGGTGATTATAAGTCCAAATCAGATTCTCTGAACATATCAGAAAATTCCCCGGAAAAGTTATCTAATATTTTTGGCAAAGATACTGATTTCCAAAGGAATACAAAAAATTGCTATACAATAATTTTCAATACCCACGTATAAATAAGCTCAAACTAGTTTTTTTTTTTTTCGTTTAGGAGAAAAAAAGACGCCGTCCCCATCTTGGATTCGAACCAAAGGCCCTCTGTTTAGTCCAAAGTGTCTCGACCGCTAAACGAACGAGGACAGAAACAACGCTGAAAATTAATGTACAATAAATTCTCCCACGAAAACTCGATCCGCTGGCTTTGTGTGTTGACCATTATTTGGCAATTGTGTTATCCCTGAGAAGGGTAATAATATCTTACAGAAAAAATTATAAGAAACAGAACGAAATTTTTGTGATTTTTTAAAAAGAAATCCCGGAAAAAGTAAGTTAAAATTCCCAGAGTTTACGGAAATCCAGGAATACAATCACCCCTGATGACATTAGATGTCTTTACGCTCAAAAACTTTTTTTTTTTAATCAAATTACCGATAAAAAAGCATCAACTTTCTTGAAATTTGATGTAATTGCACTTTTACTGATGGTGTTGAAACTTAGTTTTAAAATTTGCATCCTAGATTGCTCAAGGAGGTGAAGGTGGACCCATGAGCTTAACGGGATGTTCGAATCAACCCCAAAATTGCGAAACGAAAAAAATAACCCCTTTATCTCGAAGGATCTTCAAGGAATA
>QLNU02014176.1:36011850-36028301 GCA_006491805.2 Dysdera silvatica | reverse complement strand
GCAACTGTATTTGAGTCCAGTGAAGATACTCCACCACGAGATATCCCATTAATACTACTATCATCTTTTGCAGTGTTTAATCCACTGGCCACATTACGATCTATCATTTCATCAGTATCATCGTCACTATCAATGCAGCATTTCTTCTTTGGCTTACAGCTTACAAAGGGGTCCATATCTTCACCATGACCAGAATTACTTTTGCCCTCCTGGAAATCTTGGGATGATGAATCTTCATCTGAATGAAAGTCTTCTTGCCTTTCAAGTACATTTCCATTTTCAAAAGCATCATTCTGCAACTTATTATTGAGATAGTCCAAAGAGTTGCCATTATGTAAAGATGTGTGCATTGAAGTTTTTGGAAAACCTTCACCATTTTCAATGGAATTTGGTCCCTGACTAGAACTATTGTCTACTAGGGCATCAATATCAATATCCTCTTCATCATCACTATTGATTTTAAGTTTTTTGATGGGTTTCCTACCCATTACGGAATTAAAGTTCACATCTTCGTCGTCACTATCATCATGAGCACGCGAACCATTAATTATTTCATTATGTGATACTAAAATGGAGGCTCCTGTAGTGAAGGTCGCTGACTCATTACTTGTAAAAGGACTAGAAGTACCAGCCAATGCTGCATTCAAATTTGAAAGTCGATTTTGTAACCGTTCCGCTGCCAGTTTACGATTCTGCTCCATCTTAATTCGCTGTTCTTCCGTAATGCTCTAAGCGGGGAAAAAAAGAAACCATTATGTATTCAGAATGATTAATTTAAGAAAAGCAAATACAGTGAAACCCCTCTTAACCCTTTCGGGACAAATGTGACATACACATATCAGATAAACCAAGAATTAAGCATGAGATAAAACGATTTTCCCGTTCGGGACCGACACAAATCTGAAGTCACATTCTAGTATTTTAAATTTATACCACTAGATAGCAACACACCTTCATTTCTCGCTTTCTAAAGCTATTTTATTTTTGGTAGTCGAAGATTTTCATATTATATAAAATATGACGAGTTTGGCTCTTCATATTTTTCGTTTTAGCAAACAGATTTTATTAAGAAAAATATTTTTATTACATATAATTAATGTTAATAATATTTTAATGTTGAAGTTTTAAAAACACAATTTTCAGGACGTGGTTGGCATTTGTAGTTGTGTGATATATACATCACATTGTTACTTTGAGGTTGCAGTGTTCATATATACATCTGCGATTAGACCAGGGGCAGTGGTGGATTAAGCAGCCACCACGGGCCCCGAGCTTGGAAGATTACCAGTTAAAAACTACCACAACACAAAAAGCGAAAGATGCAATACTTAATATTATTCACGTATTTTATATATAAGTACAGAAAGTTTTTTATTAAATTAAAGTTAATTAAAAATCATATTAGTTCAAAAATCAGCACAGAAAGTTTAAATGCTACTGTCATAACTAGAGTGCAGATTATATGCAACTGCATATTTTAGCTGTTTTTAGTGTTTTTGAATATAAATGCACAAAAACCATGAATTTCCAGAATAAATGCATATTTTAAGGGTTTTAGTAATTTTAAGAATTTTATTATTTCCTCATCCGAAAAATTTCACCACAATGCTTACTTAAACTTTCCTCCTCTTATTTGAATGGAAAGGCAAAGAAAAGCCAGTACGGAAACATTTTGCAGGCGTCATTAAAGGTGAACGAAACGACACCGCTCTTTCATTATAATTAACATACATTACAAAAAACATATTTGTGATTTTGTTTGCTACTTTTTTTTTCCTTTTACCAAGCCGGGCAACAAAAAATCTAGATTAAGTGGTTTTAAATATAGGAAACTTGGGACGAGAAGCGGGAAAAGGAGGCAAAATCCTCAAAACTGTGATAAAAGTAGGTATTTAAAAAAAAAAAAAACAAAACAAAAAACCCTATCTAAAACAGATGTGAATCTAGATTAGATTTAGCTAGCTATGACTAGCCAGACTGCCCTTCAAAATGGGACAATTATGAGTCTCTAGGGGACAGTGGGACACTGTCGCCCAAAGCGGGACTATCTTATCCGAATCGGAACGTCTGGTCACCTTACTCATAGACAAAATTTTACGATCGCTCAGTAGGTAGAATTAGAAAAAAAACAAACAATAGTAATAAATAAGTACGAGTTCGTAGCATTTTAAAATTTTGTACCATGGGCATTTGCCCGGTGTGCCCAATTATAAATCCGGGTTTAACACACGTTTTATATATACTAGTAGTAAACAAATGAATAATAGAAAACTTTAACTGATAACGAAAAATGAAATTCATGGATGTATGCATACGCGTATTTTTCCCAAATATGCACAAAAATATCAGAGGTTCCATGAATTCATAGGCGTAGCCAGGGGGCGGTTTTGGGGGTTGTAACCCCCCATCGCAATGAAATTTTGTATATTTAACATAGGAATATATGAGTTGTAGCTCTGTAACCCTCTCCCGTTAAGCTTACAACTCTTCCTTTATGAACTTTCTGTCTACTCCTAATCATGAATCTATACTAAAATTATTGTGGATTCAAAAATTGTCTGAAATCTACGAAGTTGGCGAATATGGTAGCAATAATTTTGAGTTGTATCTTATTAATTTGAATAATTATATGAAAAATAGCCGTTACATACGAAACGTGGAGAGTATGATATGTTTTTTTTGTTTTTTTTTACAAATGTTCTTTCCATTGTAAAGGTGGGCGGAAATTTTATAAATGCGCCACTGATCGCAGTTCAAATTTATTATTGTTTACTCGACTACCACACAGTCTTATAAGTGTACCGACAAAAAAAGAAAAAAAAAAAGGCAGATTTAATTTCTCAATTAAAACTACATTTCGAAGGAGAGGGAATGGTGAGTAAAATCACCCAAACAGCTATTAATAAATTTTTTTCCAAGACAAATAAATTTTAATATTTAACGTTTTGTTGTAAATTTACTTGTTGTATTCAACAAGTGCTTTTGTTTGCTATCTTAAACTCGTCTTGCATCCTCAAAAATACCCACGTTTCGATATGTACTTAAATGATTGAAATGTAATATTTCAGCTACTTCAGAATGGCCTCCCTCCCTCTTTTACGGACAAAATTTTCTGTCCAGCAAGTGTCCACTAATGAAGGATTTCACTGTGTATATTATTTCAATTCATACATGCAGCACTGTTTCTTTTAACTAAAACAATTATCACTATAAAAAATGAAACAGCATTATTATTTTACAGTGTTCAAACAAAAATAGCTATGCAATACGAAATAAAGTCATTGGAAAGTATAATACATTTCTGCATACATGTTGGCCATCAAATTAATTAATCATGCAGTTAGCAAATTTTCCCTGTTATTATTATAATTACAAATGTTTGTACACATGATCATTATAATTAGGGTAATAACATAAAAGGTATTGAATTTTGGAACTTCTTTTGAAATATTGCATTTTAAAGCAAAAACATGTCGGGAAATTAAAAACAAAAATAATTAATTCCATTCTCAGATGTGTTTGTCTAATGCTACAGTTCAATTTGACTTACGTTTGTTTGTGGTTTTACGGCTCAAAGACTACAATGGTCATGCTACGCCGGAACCTACTGTTTTCCGAGGAATCCAAACCTCTTAAGGCCTAGGGAACCAAACCCAGGACTACAGTGAGCAGTGTGATCTTTATGAGATCTCTGAGTAAGCATTCTTTGCACCGTTGGGATCAATTTGACTTCCTTTCTCATTTAATATATATACGAAAATAGTCACCAGATTTTCAAAACCTGCTTCCAACAATTCTTAAGTAACTTAGAATCAAAATAGTGATCGACTGATGGTAGCATAGTGACAGCACAATTGTATATCATGTAAAAGAACCTGGGCTTGAATCCAAATGGTACAGGATGCTTGCCAATTTTCTACTGATTTGCAGCATTGGGATTTGATTTCCTAACAAAGAGGCTCAAATCTCAGAAAACTGATGGTCCTGTTACAGATTGATTTATGCCATCTTTGCATGATAAGACATGAACAAATGTTTAATACAGGGATGTTAATGCCCTCCCAATTAAATTTAAAATTAGATCAAAAGTTCCACGCACAGCCGAGAGACAGTTAAATTTGATCTTTCAAGTATTTTTTTCAAGCATTTAACTTACATTTGATACGAAAGCTTCACTTGCATTTTCAGTAGAAGATGGTGGATCTTCCGAAGGTGCAGCTCCTCGATGCTCATCGGGTACTGTTTGCCTATAGTCCTCAATCAAACGATCAAATTCCGTAGTATTAGTCGTTTCTGGATCAGAATCAAGGCCACGTCGCACATTGTCCTCTTCCTCCTCATCGCCTCCTATAAAATCAGCACTCAAAATCGGCATACCAAGCCTTATTTTTGTTAGACAAGTCTGTGGCGAGAAAAAATAAATATAATGTCATATTTTCAGAAACTAATTTAGACAATGTATATTATTGTTTTCTACATGAAATAATTATTACTTGACAAAATATGCCTTCATTTTATTTGACATCTTAAATTTCAATGATTAGCTATAAATAATGGGGATTTGTGCCATAGCGTGGTCCGCAAATTATGAGATAAATTCACATTTGATGAAACTTACAGGGGATCGAACCAAGTCCCTGCTCGCAAGCTATGGTTATAATAGCCGGGCTATTTGATTTTAAAATTATGCGCAAGATTTGACTATGGAAAAAGATTGTCCCGTAAGACAAAGAACAAAAGTCCATTCTACTGAAAGCTATATTAAATAGGCACTTTCTATTTTGTATGTGTGAGTATAAATTCTAATGACCAACCTATGCATAAGGACAATTATTTTAGTTTGGTATTCCAAACATATTTGCGCCTTATGGCACAAAGATAACGGTCATGCTATTTCAAATATGACTCAAAGACTGGATCTGAAATGAAACCAAAGGCCTAATATCGCCTTTAAACTGTACCATAAATATGCCCACAATTTTGTCCAAGATTGAAGTTAATTACTATGTCATACTAAGTATTTATCCACAATGAACTTTTAATAAAAGGGCCCCCTCTAGGCCATATATACCCCTTCCCTCACATCACTATCACAGTGCATAGAAAAGTCATTTACCATTTATTGCATATTAAATATCTGATTGTTAGATCATATCGAGTAGTTATTTATTATTGTGCATTTGTGGTTTTACGACTAAAGGACTACAATGGTCATGCTGTGCCAGGACCTACAGTTTTACGAGGATTGCGAACCTTTGGACCTACAATTTTTCGAGGAATCCAAACGTCTTTAGATCTAGGGAACAAAACCTCAGACTACAGTGAGAAGTGCAACCTTTATGTATGTTTGTTTGGTGGTTTTACAACTCAAAGACTACAATGGTTATGTTGCGCTGGGACCTACTGTTCTGACTACTACCTACTGAATCTGAACCTCTTAAAGCCTAAGGAACCGAACCCTGGACTACAGTGAGACCTTTGAGTAAGCATTTTTTGTGCACTGATGATCTTTATGAGATCTCTGAGTAAGCATTCTTTGCACTATTGGGAGTCGAACCCGGGTTAACAGCACACTAGGCGAACACGTTACCACACTGTGCCACCGCAGGGCCTAGTTATTTATTATTACATATTAAATAGCTATTTGTTGGTGCATATCTAATACCAAATACACTAATCTTTACCGTTAACAAGTTTTAAGACAAATATACTAAGGCAATTTCCAATGTATTTTATAAACACATACTAGCCAACAGGGCCGCCCTTAAGCAAGGGCAAGCGGGCCCATGCTTCTTGTGGCCCTGCAAAGTGTAATTCTCAAATTTTTAATTTTTGTAATATTAAAAATTTCCCCAAAAATATTTTTGCTTCAGCTCTCGCATTTCGTGCCATCTAGTTGTCATACTTTTTTTTTTTTTTACTCATATATGTATGGGCTCCCGAAATATGTTTTGCCCCGGGCCCAACGTTAGCTAAGGACAGCTCTGCTAACCAAATTTACTAGAAATCAAACCTAACTTCAAAGGACATTGTGTCAACGATTAATCCACTGGGACACATTGACATAAATATCTCTTGATTGAAAACACATATGTTAAAAATTTGCTTCACTGCATGAAACACAATCAAATGTAGAATCCTTTTTCCATGAAATTTAACACCCCCCCCCCAGGATTCATGCATGAGAAACAACTTTGAACATATTCTTTCGATGGAATCAATCAAAAATTCCAATCGACACACGAAACCATTTTGTTTGCGAGAGGTAAAATTTTACATAGCGCTAAAGGTACCAAGTGAAATGGCATTCTGGGCTCCCATTCACATTGGAGAAACAAAATTCTTAGGCCAATCACAAACAACTTTTAACTGAACTTTGGTTGTGGGGAAAATGGCTTCACATTCATCAGAGATTTCACTATTCAAAACAGGTTAAGAAGATTTTCCCTGAATTTTTCAGGTTCGACCAAAAAATCTTGCCATTCCTTGACCTTTAGGGATGATTTCAAATTTCCTGACAATTCAAGTTGCAGCTTTTATGAAACCTTTTTGTTTTTTAGTAGCATGCTGTTTGTCCATTTTCACACTTCACCTTTTTTGAGGTATTTTATGTTTTCGAACAACCTACAATTATTTGACAATGGAGCTTATGGTTACTATCGAATAGGCAATTGGTGGGGGGGTATCTCTTCAATCGAAGGGGCTTTTTTTAAAGAATTAAACTGTACAGATTTATTTCTGCACACTTAAAAAAAAAAATCTTTTTTTTTTGGTATATTTGGCTTTTTTAAATCATATAATTCCGAGAAGAAAAGAAAATGATTATTTGGACTTAAACTGATTAACCACTCTAATCAAAGGTCTACTACGCCATTGGCGCACAGCCAATGGATATATTTTTTCATGTTTATGTACGTTAAAGAGGTATAAAGAGAACTGCAGTGAAAGGATCAAATCATAGATATCTTGGATAAATCTGTAGTGAGGTAAGATCATATTTTTTTACTCTCTCTTTCTGGAAGTTCTTGATTGTACTTTACAGTGTAAGGACACATCAGGTTGTGCTACACTGGAGCCTACAATTTTTTGAGGATTTCAAATAAGACCATAGCCAGGATTTAATTTGGGGGGGGGGACAATCCCTAAGATCCCCCCCTCTGGACACAGGCATGATTCCAAACCTCTGTGGCTTGAGAAACTAAATATCAAATTACAGTGGGCAGAAAAGATGGCTGGTGTTGCACAGTACCATTGCAATCAAACAAACGTTAATGGCATGATAGGTGACTGTGTATGCTCTACGTCATAGTAGGGCCTATCTTTTTTGCAAAAGAGTCTTAATTTCTTTATTGCTCTCCCTAAATTATGCACTGAAGGACATACACTGCTCAACACTGAAATTGCAACACCAACAAGAAAAGGCCATAAGGTTATGAAAATGGGTAGTATTGTAGGTGTAGCTAAGATATGCAAATGGTCGAATTTTCAGGTGCCTAGCTCCAACAAATGACTTATAGGAGGGAATAAATGGTATAAAAGTCTGTTCGATTGCAATTTTTTCCTGCCGCAAGAGAATTTAGAAATAGGATTTAATGTTGTGGTCTGATTGTGTGATGCCTTGTGTTTGACAAAGTACCAGTCATCATCATCCATCACAAACGGAGAGGTACAGAATCCTTGAAATCAGAGACATTGGTATCACACGGGCAGATCACTATGCATTTAGGCCAAGATGTCAGCACTATTCAATGTTGCGTATCCCAGTTGTTATGAGAACGACGAACTCGGATGGCATCGATCGTCAGAACAGAAGATTGGTGTGTAATGATCCTTACTCGACTGCGAGTAGACTTCGATGCCACATATCAAGCTCCAGAGGTTCAACAGTGTCTACACAAATCATCAGAAGGTGCTTGCACAATATTGGACTAGGAGCTAAACGTTTAGCAACAGGTGTTCCACTAACCCCAGACCACCACTCTCAAAGGCTATTATGACGTACATCCAGCCGAAATGGAGAACTATCCTCTTCGGTGATGTCTCGCTTCTGTCTCGGATGCAGTGATGGTTGGGGATTGATCTTGCCATCATTTGAAGTTGAATACTGGTCAACAGCATGCTACGTGAACGCATCTCCATTACAGGGAATACACAATTGTTATCCGACTAGGGAGACAATAGCTGATTATCAACAAAATCTTTTCATAAAAGCAAACATAAATTACCATCATGATTCGAAACAAAACCCAAAAATTGTAGAAGTACCATAAGTCAATACATTGTCATGAGCAGTCACTGCAGCCTCAATAATGCTAAAAATACCTGGGAGTTACCCCAATCATGCAAGAAAAAAAGCAAAAGACGTTTAAAGATGATTTTGTTAAACACCTGAACAGGTCTCTTTTTCCCAAGCCTCTCAATTTGGCGAAGACAATCAGAAAACTTCATACTAGGATACAAACGGTGCGTCCAGTGTTCATAAGCTGACAACAGTCGGTCTAGATCTTCTGTCTAGTAGATATAATGGTAAGAGAAAAAAATGTGTTAAAGAAAACACATATAACATCATCATATTCAACTAATATCTATCCGCTGCTGAAGATGATGGTCTCTCCACACAACTCCAATCTATTTTCTCATTTTATCTATTCAATTAATCTGAGGATGTTTCCTAGGTCTTCCATGGTAATTTGGAATCTAGTTGAGAATTTCAGTTGTTCATCATTTGTTAGTTCTTCTTAGGATATGCCCAGCTCATTTCAATTTCTCTGCCAAATTAGTCTGGTTCTTTGATTCTACTTGCCATTGTGCCATTCCTCTATGGAGGCCGAACCTGTTGGCTTATAAAAAGCTGCCAATTGGGCAGTTCCTCTGCCACAATTTTCTGCAACTTGCAGACCACTTTGCTTAGCTTCCAAGCTAATTCTGTCAACTGGCCTGTATGCTTCACTGTCCAAGAGATTGTGGCCGCAGCAGCTAAATACACGAATGAGGACAGGCTTGTCACCTTCTGCTGTATTCCGGGTCATTCTGACTTTCATGGTAACAAAATTGCAGATACATCATGCTCTGAGTGACGAAATACGGAATCTACAGCAACAGGCCTACTCTGCACAACCCTTCTTTGTCTGGCCATATCAAGAGCCTAAAGCAGGGATCTTCAACCTTTTTCAGTCCAAGGGCCAATTTTGCTTATTCTTGTTGGCCCATGGGCCGCACTACTGTATCAGCAATATTAGGACTGAATAAAGATGGGTCTAGGGGTAGGGCATAGCCAGTGATCCCTGTGGATTCACCTTTGTTGCCTTTTTTTTTTTAGATCCCTATGTTGGTTTGTCCCCCCCCCACCCCTCCAATTTCCAAAAATATTTTCTAGATCCACCGCTGTAACTGAATATGCATATATTACAATGTAAAATACACATGGAAGCAAAAAACATTTACAATACTTTTAGTTATTAATATATAAAGCGAAATCAAACCTTTTAGTGAGATTTTTGGCACTGCTTATTTTTAACAATCCTGTCAATATCCGGTCTTATTTTTGATATTACAATCCTAAAAGTGTTTCCAAGGTGGACGTCAGTTATTCTGGTCCTAATTTTTGATTTTACTAACTTCATTTTTGAAAAGAGTTGTTCGCAGACGTAAGTTCTCACGAATAGTGATACCGTTTTCAGAGCATGCAGTCGGATGGTTGGGAAGATGTTCTTATCGGCATATTTAGAATAGAATTCAATGAGTCATAAGTTGAATTTTATTTTAAAATCACTGTTGCACTGCAAATCAATAAAACTATCTTTAATATCTGTATATGCAAGTTTTGTATGAAAAAATAAATAAATAAAGAGAAGAATTAAATATTCTTACAGATTAAATTTAAATAAATTTAATTAAATAATCTTGGCAGACCAAGCAGCACTGTGTTTTCAGGAGCGGGAGGGACGTAGTCCAAGAGATGAGGAAAGAAAGAAGAGGTAGAGTCTACGTTTGGGGATCAGAGTCCAGGGCTAAATGCAGCACCCACCACCAGAGAGGAAACGGAAGAGAGCAAGAATATTAAAGTAAAATATGAATTAGGGAAGACTGTGTGTTTATTTCTTTAGTGTTTTAAGTATTTATTACTAAATACAAACATGTGAACAGAATAAAATAAAATACATGGACTTAAAACTCTCAGAGAGCAAGTAGTGTATTTTTGTGTGAAACAATTTGTATTTTTTCACAAGCCATCAGGCAGCAGGTTGAAGAGCCCTGGCCTAAAGGTTACCTTTCGCCAGGATAAGGTGAATCGTCTCAAAAGGGGCACTAATTACGGGTACCATTGATCAAATTTTGAGGTGTTGAAGACTCTGTTCTACCTTTGTAATTGTTTTCCCAGGAGGGCACAAACTAGGTTTTACTGTTTCAGGCTTGGCTGCACATTCATTAACCAGCTCCCCTGTCTGTCATCTCATGCAACAACAGTCTGCCATGTCTCTCCACTGTCAGGAAGCTGTTGATGGAACTCTGGAGCACATTCTCCTTAGGTACCCGGCTTACGACTGATACAGGGTCAAGCTCATTCTTGCCCATGGCCAACCTCACCACCTCCCCTCTGGTCTCTCAGACCTCTTGGATCCCTCAGTCTTTCCGTCACTTTCCTGAGCTTGGCCTGTTCCTGCAGGGGCTATGGCTAGCCCAAGGTGAAGTTCCATTCCACTCTCCATGACTATTCTGTGGTCTGCTGGCATTGGTTCTAGTTGAGTGATGACACTGTGCAAGCATGCATCTCTGTGTGCTGTGTATAATCGATTATTCCCCTAACCTCCCTTTGGCAGTGGTTATGCTGTTTGAACGTCCTGTGATTACAGTGCCGCCTTCGGCGGCTACTCTTCCTACCCCCCCCCTGCATACTTTCTTCCTTCCTCAATGCTATTTCAACTTCTTTTTTTAAATTTAACGATGTCCTCTACCTTTCTTTGCTCACTCACTGAAGTATTTAGATTTCACAATGTCTTCCGCCGTCCTTTGCTCACTCACCGAAGTATTTAGATTTCACAATGTCTTCTGCCGTCCTTTGCTCACTCACCGACGTATTTAGATTTCACAATGTCTTTTACTTATTCCAAGCATGCACCTTTCTAGATTTCTTTCAGTGCTTGATAATTCCTTTATTGCTGCTTTCATTACAGTATTTGTCTCTAGCGATGTGCGATATTTTTTAATTGATTGTTAGCAGGGCCTGATCATGCCTTTGCGAGGTCCTAGGCCAAGCACATATTTGGGGCCCCTGCCTTCACAAAATTTTTTAAATGTCCTCAGTAGTGAGTCGAGCCCAGTTCGGAGGAACATTGCATAATTGGCCCCATTATAAGTTGGATAGGTAAATAATAAATGCACAAACAGCAAATTGTACACATATAATACTGCTTGAAAACAGTTATTTCAACACTGGCATAAGGTTTAAAACATGATGTTTGGAGAACCAACAGCTCCCTTTGTCAAATGAAGGCAGAAATTCTGCCTTCACTTGACAAAGGAAGCAGTTGGCTCTTGAAACGTCGTGTTTTAAACCTTATACCAGTTTTGAAATATCTGTTGTTAAGCAATCTTCTGGTGAAACTTTGTATTGTTTTGATACAATACTGTTGCCAGAACAAGCTACAAAATAGCTAAATCTAGCCATATTAGGGCAAAATTTTCCCTATTCAAAGGGTTCTGATGCTGGGATATATTGTGATAATAAAGTTTGTTGAATTTTTTTTTCCAGAGGTAACAAAAATAAGCAAAACCACGTTCAACCATCACACATACGCTGATGTATGTTTGTTTTACGGCTCAAAGACTACAGTGGTCATGCTGCGCCGGGACCTACAGTTTTCCGAGGAATCCGAACCTCTTAAGGCCTGGGGAACCAAACCCCGGACTACAGTGAGCAGTGCGATCTTTTATGAGATCTCTGAGTAAGCGTTCTTTTTGCACTGCTGGGAGTCGAACCCGGATTAGCCGCGCAATAGGAGAACGCGTTACCACACTCTTAGCCCGGGGGCCATACACTGATGCAAGATTTAAAAATCAAATTTTCGGTGGGAATTTGGCCTGTATTACTAGTAATTTTAGATGAAGTTGTGCTATTAGTAATTTATTCAAATTTATAATATCATAAGTTGTCTGATTATCAGCATTATAGCTATTTTCAGATATCATGATTGTATAACCAAAAAAGTAGGCCTACTTTTACTTAACGACTAAGGTATACACTAATAACTAATGATGTCACCAGAGAAAGCAAATATAAATATGTTCACTCCCCTTGAAAAATACGAAACTCATCATTAACTTTTCCCTTTCTACTTGTGCTAGTTGCCCATTGTCTTTACATGTCTCACTGATAAGCGAATGTGAAACCTTTGTTTGTTTGTGAATGACACAAATAGACATAGTGATGAAGTCCTGATGCACCATACACTTTTCGCACAGACAACACTAGCAGCCACGTAACCGCGGAACACCTACCACTAATACTTACATACACTAGAAAACTGAAGTAAAACACAATTTAGTGAAGACCATGTGTTAATTTACTTCTCTACCATTTCAAGAGGTTTATTACAAAGTGCAAAAATGTAAACATAGCTAGATAAATTACATATATTCAAGACAGAGATAGAGAGCATGGGGTATTATTTTTATGTGAAATAATTTGTATGTTTCATGAGCTGGTGGACCTCAAGTTGAAGGCTTCTATTGTAAGTTATTATTTTTCAAGAGGTAAAAATCAAACAATGGCTATACAGTAGACCATTGATTATCTGAATACCTATCAACTGAAAACGTTCCAGTCGGCAAATTCAAATTTGTATGCCATATAGATCTGCTAGGGGGGGGGGGAGATGAAAAAGCAATTCAGCAAGTGTATACCGAAATTAACTTGAAGGATGTTGTGTACATGGCAGCAGAAGCTTGAGCTACTGTCAAGGAAACTAGACTAACAAAAGCTTGGAATAAACTCCTCCCATCAGGTGAGTCCATTACTGCACCTGAAGAGCCACCAAACAGCCAATTTTATCAGAATTGGCTGGGTTGATTAAGGAATCTTGAGGATTTGAAGAATGCGACCAGGAAAACATCCAAAACTGGCTCAAATATGAGGTCGATGACCCTAGTTATCAAGTATTGATGGACGATGAAATCATTGCCATGACCAAGATGTTTGAGATGACTGTGCTAAAAAAAGACCATCCTGTGAGGAAGCTTTTCACTGCCTTGAGATGGCTATGAAGCGGTTAGAACAAGAAGAAGAACATGATGCTGTCCAATTGCTGCCTTTAAAACGGGTGCGAGATTTAGTGGCAAAAAAAAGTCTCAGGCTCTTCACCAAAAGAAAATTTTAGGCTTCTTTTTCTAAACTGTAAGCCTACTTTAATGCGCTACTTTATGTAAGGTTCATTTGTAAGACGTTTGATACAAAATATATAAAAGTTTTGTGTTTAATGGCACTGTTACTTTGTTCCATGTGGCAGTGGAACATTTTTTTTTTCATAAATGATAAGTTATCCGAACACCCCCAGTCCCCAATTGTTTCGGATAACCAATGCTCTACTGTACTATGAGAAAAAGATACATTTGCATAATTTTCATTTTAAATAATACATTAAGCAAATATCAGCAGTTGCGAATTTACACATGCAAATACCATGTGTTACATAAGAAAGTGTATGTATTTAACGTTTATAACCTGTGTTATAATTTTTCCATAAAAACTAAATTCTGCTGACTAAACATTTGAGATGCAACCTATACATTGAGGGTATCATGTCAAAGTAGCGTAAGCACCATAGGGGCTGTTCAATTATTACACAAGTATATTTCTGGCCATTTTATACTCTTTCTTCCCTTTATAAGAAAAAATAAGCCAAAGATTGCTTCTCTCCCTCCATGTGCTTACGTCAGATTTTAATTTTCTAATATTTTGGTATAAGCTTTTGAAATAAGAATGCAATGTGTGATGCAAATTATAATACTTATTTACATTTTTATTGTAATATTGAGCACTTATTTCAATTTCTTTATAATATTAAACCTACCTCTATTTGCAAACAGAGTATAATCACAACAAATTATCGCATTTAAAAAGTTTTAATACCCAGTTAATAGCTATTTTGGTGGCATTGTATTTTTTTTACACTTTTATTAATATTTCTTATTTTCCAGTACCAAAAGAGTATGGTTATAGATAGATTTCACTGAATACGAGGTGTGATTGGGAAGTTTTAAGACAGGTGGCGCCACTGCTTAATAAAATGGGATAGGTTTTCCAGTGGGCATGGAAAGGAAGGCTTGTTTTGTCCTTCAAATATCCTGAAAAAATCACAGTGATATCTTTGTTCAGTAGAGAGTGACATTTTGGTGAATGAAGACATGTTTTCGGTTCTTGGCGAATTATTGATTTCACAAAATGGATGAAAATATGGAAAACTGCATTTGGGTCAAATTTTGTTTTAAAACTGGGAAATAAGCTTCGGAGACTTATGAACTTTTAAAAACAGCTTTCGGAGTTAAGTGCCTGATCCAGTCAAATATTTTATCAGGTTCAACAGATTCATGTATGGCCACAAATCAATCGAAGATGACGTCCGGTCCAGCCGACCTTCCACTTCAGAAACCAATGGAAACATTATGAAAGTTCGCGATTTAGTGATTCTGACCACAGATTTACCACTAGGGAGATGGCCGGTGACCTGAATTGAAGTTTCTATGCTGTTCAGTCAATTTTAACTGGAGGTTTGAACATGGGTTGAGTGTGTGCGAAATTCATTCCGAAATTGTTGTCAGATCAGTAGAAACAACACTGACTTGAGGTGTCCCAAGAACTGATTAATCGGGCCGAAACTGATCAAGATTTGTTAAATAGGATAATTACAGACAACGAGTCATGGATTTATGGGTATGACCCAGAAACAAAAGCACAATTATCGCAATAGAAGGGTCAAATTTCGCCATGACCAATAAAAGTGTGACGAAGTCGGTAACGTTAGTGGTTTTTTTTTCAATTTTACGGATATCACACATCACGAATTTGCCCCTAGGGGGAGATAGTAAATCAGGATTACTATAAAACTGTCTTTCAGCATTTGTGCAAAAATGTGTGGAAGAAAAAAAAGCCTTGCACTCTCCCGAGACAAGAATTGGGTCCTCTCCCACATGACAATGCATTGTGTATTCTCGATCATGGAATTTTTGGCCAAATTCCAGTGCTTCCACAACCCCCCTATTCCCCTGATATAGCCCCAGCCGACTACTGTTTTCTAAATTGAAAATTTCCAGGAATGCTTGCAAAAGCGGAAATATCAGTGGTGTCAGTGTGTGCAGTCAATAGGGGACTATTTTGAAGGAGATCCATTGCAATAGCCTGTAAGTACTGCCATTTTGAAATTATAAGCCAGTCTTAAAACTTTTCAATCACATTTCGAATAGTATCAACAAACGGCTATAACAACAACAACAACAAAATCCCTTGATGTTCATTAAAACTGAGTATGACTGCATTTACACAAAAAGATTTATTTCAAAATTTGATTATAGAGACACAAAGAAAGTAAGTACTTCATGGCCTGCTCCTTTGAACGTCATATTCTTGAAATGATCAATGAGAATAGGAATTCCACGTTCACCGCAAAGCCTAAAAACAATTTTTTTCATCATCTTATGACCATTGCTATCATCTTCATTAACCAATACATAACAATTGAATTCACTGTTGAAGAAAAGTTTCTCCATTTTTAAAATGAAGGCATGTTATGTGTATTCAAATAGTCACCACGTCATATCAGTGGTTATGACAACCACTTTCACAGGATTAAGTTTGACTTCCGGTCAACTTGCAGTTGTGTACAAACATACTATGGTTTGCAAGCCATTTTGTTTGTTTATCGAAAGAGAATTTTTCTTACAGGGTAAGAAAAATTCTCTGTGATGAGTCATGCTGTGCCAGCACAAATGATGGTTAGCAGAACTGTTTGGACAAATAGGGTAAGATACTGCGACATAGCATTCGACCCCATTTCCAAGTTGGTATAAGCTTCCTGATTATGGAACGAACTTCATACAAACTTGATTAATGTAAATACTCACAGCCACAAAAAATTATTTATCAGAAAAATAGTTCATGTTCTTCAGAAATTACACGAGTTTTACTATCAGTGGTGAGATTTAAGGGACATTGCGTTGCGTGAAGCCAATTCATTAAAACCTAAAGTTACTGCAAATTTCTTTCATATTTACTGAATGGGCGAAAACCAGTTGCCTGGCAAGTACAGACCTTAAATTAATGTGTTTTGATAAATTAGCTTCATACAACTCCTTTTAAATCTCATAATGGGCCACCACTGATTACTATCCAATTTAACGAAGATTCAGGGAATGGTTCATATTAAAGTACATGGCTCCCCCTCACATCAATGTGAGGG
>QLNU02014176.1:35969981-36011750 GCA_006491805.2 Dysdera silvatica | reverse complement strand
TGATGTCATGATGGAATTACCCGAGTGTTTAGAAATGTATTAAAAAAGACCCACCTATGTTTTTGGAAGCATTTGTAAAAAATATTTTTGTAAACTGTGAAAAGAATCTTTTCACCGTAAACAGCCTACAGGAATTAATATAAGAATATTTATGAAAGTAGTCTTATTTTTTCATTTCTCATAATGCAGGCTTAATCTGATTCAACAGGTCGCAGGGGCTTATTTTATCTGATGTTTTTTTTATGGTGGGTGCTGGGCTTTCATTGATTCAGGATAAGTATGGGGCAAAAAGATCTCCTCAAATCATTATTCCAATATCACAGACGTTCATTTCCGAAATACTCCAAGATGACGGTAAAACACAAATGTGGTCCTTTCGATTCCAGCCCATTAAAAAACAAAACAACAACAATCAATGTTCACTCTTATATCTATGAAGCATTGCGACTTACACAACACTACTAGCAAAAGAAAAATGGATGGAGGTGGAGCTATGATGCATATGTACAGATGGACCACACCCGCCTGAAAAACACCTTAACCGATTTTAAGAGTATAGCATGAGTTTTGGCGACGAGCTTGGCAAGGTGAGATCGTTATACAGTTTTGCTGTATCAGTAAAAACTAGTAGAGAGAGGCTCCCCCTCGATTCTAGCATTGCTTTTACAATATCATTTATACCTATGCTGAATATCCTTTTCAATACTTATTATAGTTAAACTTGATAACCTTTCTTGTGTCATATTTGATCTTAAGTAATTTTTCATAATTTTCAATTTTAAAAATTATCTTTTGCCCTCAGCAACAGTGACAGGTAATGTTAAGTAAACGCGTAAAGCAATCGATAAATTTGCCCTAATTCAGTTACAGTGAAAATCGTTTATAACGACCAACTGCATATAACGATGGAATTTTTACAAGAAGTTTGGTTTGCTATTCTGCTCCATACTAAACATATCGACTATAATGACAAAACTTGCTATAACGATGGCAATTCTGTAGTCTATGTAGATTCTAACTAGGGAAATTCGTATCGGATATAACGACACGACTTGACAGTCATAAAGCAGAACCATGTGGGTTAGTTATTAAAATTTAAAGTTAGTTACCAAAATTTAAGCGTTATTCTAATCTTGTTTATTTACAACTGTCCGAGAAATTTTTATTACTGTTAAACCTGAATATTGAAGATAATAAACCTTAAAAAACACGTGATTTATTAATTGAATATCACGAGGGTCATATTCTTAAGGAGTCCATTCTATTTTTTCAGCGTAGAGCCCATAAATCTCTTAAACCGGCACTGTTCGGAAGTCATTAGTATAATACAATAAATATTATTCATTAGATTTGTTTTCTACATTATATACTTTAGTAGTATTTTCTAGAATTTTTTCAATTTAAAAAACTAAGAAAGTACTGTGTATTAAGTGTTGCTATAACATAATATAAACGGAAATTAAATTCATTATAATTATGTTTTTATTTAATTTGGAAACCAAAAAGTTAATACTTTTTTAATGTCAAAATATTTTGCAAAACGTTAGAGTGCTTTACTATAGGCTACTATGATTTTAAAAATATATCGTTTATAACGACTGAATTTGCACGGTCCCTTGGAGGTCGTTGTAACTGATTTTCACCGACTGACTGATATTTTTAAACAAATATTTCAAAATATTGACCGAAGATGCGGTAAATTTTATATACGTTAGCAAAATCTCTTAGTAAGTTGTTTTCACTTGTCCAAATGATTAATTCTAAAATCTGTTAATTTATTTTGCAAATCTACGCAGTATTTTCTTTATCATCCGAATCTAAGTTCGTCAAAGTGTTAAGACTGTGTAAAAAAGAAAAGCCACTGTTGTGATAACTCACTAATTCAAACTTTTCTTCTGATTTACTTATGGCGGTGTCTAATAAAAAAAAGTAAAAGTTGACTTTAAAGTGCATTTTTGGATTTCGTGTAGCACACGACCGGATTTAGGGTACGAAGTGCCATGGGCACAACAATTTTCGGCACCCCTCCCCCCCCCAACTCCATTGGCGTAACTAGAGGAGGCTAACCCCGCTAGAAAATTTCTGCTAAGCATTTAGGTACAGCGATTAGCTCCCTAGAAAAAAATGAGCCCTTCTAGACTAGTTACGTCCATATCTCCCTCCCACCAGACTAGCAGAAGCAAATAAAATTGTTTTTACTTTTAAGTTTAGTTCTATTTTTACTTGAAAATAATTATTTTTAATGTAAATTTATTATTCTCAGGGGGGTGCACACCCCCTGACTGGATCTGCCCTTGGGGGCAAAAGTTTTTTCACGCAATTTTGCAGAATTTCAGATTTAGAGAGAGAGAAAAAAAAAGAGGTGCATGACAAATTCTCGGGGAGAATTGAAACCGATCGCCAGAATTCTACTGTAAATAGATTGCAATTAAAAAAAAATCCACCGCCTTTTGCATTCCTAGAAATTTGACGCCTTGGGCAAGTGCCCATTTATAAATCCGGCACTGGTGTAGTATCGTTCCTACCTTTGCAATCAAATATAGCCCTTCTTTTCCTGGGTCGTACAGTGCAAGTTGCTGGGAAACTAATCTGACAATTTAATTCTTCAGCAATAACAATAATAATAATTCTTCAGCATTTTGAGAAGCAGCCATTAAAAGCGTATAGAACAAGTTCAGTGCGAAAATCGTTGAAATTTATTTAACACATTGTGATATAATTAATATGTAATAATTTGGAGAATATTTGCGTATTATTTGGGCTAAATTTTATGCATGAAAATCCGGGCTTTAGTTATAACCAAGGTAATGAAGCATATTACGGCGTTGGGCTTTTTCAATACGATTAACATGCTCTGCTGGAACACCATCAAATTTTGAAATACTTTCTGTTAATTTTAAAAAATGTTCATTAACTTTTTGAACCAACTTTTCCTCATGCCCTCTAAAAGCTTAATTTTGTCTGGCTAAAACTGAATGATGTATATAATTTTTTCAATAACTGCCATCCACCTCTTCTTTTCACGATCTATTTGGGCCTGATTTATGGAATCTACGGTTTTTAATTTCTCTATATTTTGTTTTAAATCCACACATTGTCTCAAACTTTAAAATGCGATACACTTTTTTCATCTCGTTCCACTTTTCTAGTTAAATGAAGCCAATCTTTATAATCTATTCTATCATTAAACGCATTCATAGAGGTGTGAAGGGCAAAATCATTGCTTGTAAAAGTAGTTGTAAAAATTCACAAGACCGTAACCAGGATTTAATTTCGGGGGTTTCAGAAATTTTCACAGCATTCAAGGTCGTAGCCAAATCCCAATAAAAATTTAGTTTCGGTCCCAAAGATCCCCTCTCTAGATACGGCATGATTCACGAGGTGTAACACATTAATGTTACCAATTTGATTACAGTTACCAATACTGAAATGCAAAGGGTTAAAAACGTGCTAAAAACTTATATTTGTGCTGGTTTTTTTTAAACACATTTTTAATAATGTCTAATTTTTTTTAAATTTCCAAAAAGTATCAGTCTTGCTAGATTTCGATAGCGCAGTATAGCCCAGATGCTCTTGCGCCATAAAAAACCCAAACAAACAAATTTGCTAGATTTTGAGATTTTCAAATTCAGTTATTTAACCAAAGCTCAGCTGCCGTGCACCCCGGCTTAAGATGCCCCTGTGTTTATGTAAGAACTAGATTACTTCTTATTACTTTTATTAACACAGTAATAGTGCTATGCATTATAAATATTGAAATAATGTATACGATGCATAAAGCTAAAAATATCTAATTTAATAACAAAATTCCATAAAAATTTAATGAGAAAATTCTTTGCACACTATAGTTCAGAGAATACCACTTTTATGTAAAACACGCTTATATGCGAAACCCGCTTATATACATAGGATTTCGTTGCCTTGCAATTTGCATACATTCGGTTTTGACTGTATATCGTTTCGAAGAATAAGTTATTAACTCAATTTCAATCATGAAAACAATAAATATTTATTAAAGGAAAGTATTTACATGTGTAGAATAGAAAATAAAAAACAATGTATGAAAACTCCCTTACCTAAAAGCGTTAACAAAGTACAACGCTTCTCCCAATACATTGTCAACAAAAATTTGGCGGGATTTCTGTGTTGCCAATTCAAATTCTTAGTATGTATATTATAAAAGATAATGATAATAATAAATTAAAAAGGCGTAAAATAAAATAGACATTCGTCATCCGCAACTCAAAAACTTCTAATAACCAACTATTTAATTTATTATCGTATTCATTATATTAGAAAACCAGTTCTACTAGTTAGACGGAATCAAATTTTAACTTATCGTCATTTTATGGCAAACCAACCACGTTAAAATAAGTTATATGTGTTTTTTAGTTGCTTTATGGTTAAACTTGCTCTATTTCTCAAAATAGTACTACATTGTACTATACTTAATCTACTGAAGCGCAGTTTCAAACAATTTGCAATTAAATTCGAACCATAGCAAACATTATACCACTTAAATCAAATCCAGTACTACAATGTACTTATTTCATTCATATTTCACAATCATTGTACAGATTGCTACAAATTTCCGAGAAAAAATTAAAATTTTATAGAGGAAATTTTTTGCATTCACAGAGAGAGGATTTTTTCCGAGGGAAAAACCGCCCTTGCTATCTCATCATCACTTGGAGATTTCGTTTTTGTTTGTGATCGGATTTGGAAATTCTGAGAACACGTTTGTTGTTTCTTAAACGTCTCTAATTTCAATTGTTGTTCTAAGTGAAAAGACAATAAATATGACGGAAAACGTGCAGAACAATCACCCTACAAATAACGATTTTGAGAATCGTAGTGATTTCCACGTTCAAGGGAATATGGGATCAGGGAATGAAAATGAACGTGAGCCACCCCCCGTGATCGAACGCACTCAAACTGAGCACCTGAACAAGAAACTTCTTTGTTCATTCCTAAATAAACTGAACGAAATGTCCAGTGAACCAACTGTCAACTCAGAAAATTGCAATGAAAATGAAGATGATGAAGGGGGTTTCGATGATTAACGAACTTCCACTCCTATGATTATGTGGTAATTATATTTAGATGTATTATATGGTAATTGATCGTACACATTTAGATGGGTAAGATTACTTCCAGGTAGCAGTGTTGTGCTTCCGGAATTGGGGGGGGAACAAAGTCTGAAGGTAAATGGTGGGGAGCTTTCTCCACATGCTCCCACTCTGAAAATGCTATGCAACTACTGAACAATTATACCTATTTTTAGAATTCGGCCCTAGTGCACAATATATCCCCTAGCGATTTTTAGTGGGAAGTGTTTCCAACACATATGGCAGTTCTGACACTGACTTGCTGCCATGTTGTTTACATCATGTTAACAACATGGACATTTCAATTCAGCGAAGTTAAGAAAAGGAAGTACTAACCTTTATTGGTTTTCTTCGTTGGATGTGTGTGGTTTTTATGATGTTTAAAAACGAGGGAAATAAATTTTCTGGTCTATTTTTGTGCCAGCACCTCTATATTAGGAGTTGAACAGTTTTTCATTCGTGACTACTGTTCCACTCCGTTTGGCCACAAAAGAGTAAAATATTTCTCAAATAGCTGACAGAAGGTTGAACGATTAACTTTTTCAAGTACCTCCAAATTCAATAAAAATACTTAATA
This sequence comes from Dysdera silvatica, assembly GCA_006491805.2. Lineage (NCBI taxonomy): Eukaryota > Metazoa > Arthropoda > Arachnida > Araneae > Dysderidae > Dysdera > Dysdera silvatica. The sequence goes on along the minus strand of QLNU02014176.1, from coordinate 36,006,065 downwards.
TAAGGTAATAGTTGGGAAGTGTGACTACAGGGTTGAAATAAAAGTTGGGAATGGCGCTAAAGGAAAAGTTAAAAAGGCTATGATTGATATACATCGTTGACTGACAAAAGTTGTTAAAGCTTTTTTCTTCTAGAAAACCTAGTTTAAGTTGTTGCAAATTGTTTACACTTCTTACGAAAATTTAATTTTTTATGAAAAAATTGGCAAAAAATGACCTAAAATAAGGAAAAATTGCCTAAAACTTAAAAAAGCTGAAAATGCAAATGTCATCAATATTTTAGCCCTAATTATAAATATAAAGTCATTTTCATAGCTTATATCTGATTTGTTCGATTCCTGTTTGCTAATAAGTCCTTAATTTTTTTCATTTCCGGTCCTTTAAATCTCATGTAAGGAAATGTGTATGAACCCTATTTTCCCTTTCAACCACAATTCAACAAAAAAATACGTCAACCGTTCAGGCATAATACAATTTACTGTAATGAACAAAACACAGCTAAAAGGTCTCTTGGGGTATCGTGATGTTAACCCACCTTTTCTAGTATAACTAAAGCTTAAAACTCAGGTATTTATTTATATAAATCAAACAACAATATAAATCAACGTTTATTGGCGTAGTGATACCAACGCCGATGTTATGGCGTGATTAGATGGTGAAACGTTCGAAAGAAAATAAATATTTCTGCCTTCGGCGAAACGTTTTACCATCTAATCATGCCATAACATCGGTGCTGGTATCAAGTATTTAGTTACAGGGTTAGCTAGCAAGGCCCTTTTTATTAGAGGCCACTTCATTTAAGTTGTAGCCACAAAACATTTAAATACTGAAGCCTTAGGAGGGTTTGTTTGATCAACATTTTTCATAAAGAATAGTAAGTAGTTTGCGGTTTCAGAATGTAACCTCCCTGCAGAGTCAAAATGGACAAGATTGCATTGGGAAACAATAAAGTGACGAGTATGATGGTGACTGAAGTCGTATTTTTAATCGCCATTTCTCAATATTTAGTCGCCCTGGAGCCAGTGGCTTCCATGAATTTTAATCTTTATGTATAACATGTTATATGAAAATATTTATAACATGTGATTTATGTATATTTGAGATCTGACAATAATTTATGAAAGGTGAAGGGAGCCATGAAATCAAAAAATCGAAAGCCTCTAATATAATGTGAATCAGATTGTTTAATTATTAAAAAATTAGGAAGGAGACATCAGAACATGGTTTCATAAAAATCATATTTAGTGTCACACCGGCTCTGCCAGTACAATAAACATACCGTATGTAGGACGGATGTTGCCTCATGTTCCGCACTTCAAGGTGCTAGCTTTGAACATATGATGATGTGATCTAACATGCAGCCATGTGTTTTCCTAATTATGTTGTGGTGCTACACATCAATCTCATTTCTTCATATTAGCATTATTTCCGATATTTTTATTCTCATCATAGATGACATAACGAAACTTTCGGCGTGTGTATGTCTGAGTGAGATGGCTAATTGACAAGCAAAAACGCTTTATCATGTTAATTTTATACCAGGAATTATCTGTGGTGTTTACTATACTGGTGATATTGAAAACCCGTCATTTCTTGTATCAGTCTTACACTGTTTGTGTGTGTGTGTTTACAAAAACCTCAGGTATTTTCCAAAAAAATAACAGATTTAAATTTTATTTTCTGCATTGTACAAACGTACACATACATAACGATGAATTTATATGAGGTATAAAAATAAGCTTATATTGAAACAAATCATTTTGCAATGTACTGTGCCAGAACCAGATTATTTCATAAACCAAAAAACGCCAATGTCTAGAACCTGTTTTATAAGGGGCCCGGATTCATAGCCTTGGAACACCACTTCGAATTCATCGAGAATAATTAATGTGGAAACTGTATTGCGTATTTATTTGCCTTTATTTCAAATGAAAATAGAAAAAGATCAATTTCAGTATTTCGACAAGTAAAAAATCAATTACCAAATTCCGCAAGTCTGTCAAAATTAAGTTATCCAGCTGTATTGTGCATAGAAAAGAACGTAGATTTTATTAATTCTAAAGAAATAATTGATAATTTTGCTGAAGAAAGAGCAAAGAAAAAGAGAAATTTTTAATATATATTTTATAATACTTATATTACACATGAAATTTTCATATATTTTACTTTTCAAATTTTTGGAAGTTTATGAGTATTTTGGTTTAAGTTAATCTTAATTTTTCCCTCATTATCTCAAAGTAAACAATTATATAGACTTAATTTATACTAAAAAGGGGCCGGGGATGAAATTTTTTCAAGGGCCTCAAAAAGCCTTAACCAGCCCTGCGTCGTAGTTAAATTTTATTAACGTTGTTAATGACCGTTAAGAAATTTCAACTGGGAGACTTTTGTGTTTAATTGTTTATTAGTAAACTTATTTTGTTTAGAATATAAGATTTTAAAATGTCTTTTGAAATTAGCCAATCATTACAATATAACTTGGAAAAACTGCCAATTTTGTAAACTTTGTCCTTAATGCGACATAAAAACCGTAAATAAATTTGGGGTCTGATCAAAAACTCAATTCCTTTGGTAAATGAACTGGAAACCTGAATTTCTTCCAAGCGTTAAAAAATTAGGATGTCTTTATGTAGTCAATGCATAAATGGCTAATTTGTGAAAGTGAGTGGTGCAGTTGTAGCATGATCGGCTATTCTTTAATCATTAATAACGTTTTAAATACGCATTTTTGAGAATTTTTGCTCTCCAACTTTTTGTTTAAAATTTTGCAAAGAATACCTCTGTGCTGAGATTGAACAGTTGAGTCTGGACATCCTGTATATATCTGTGTGTGTGTACAGTGCCAATCATTTATAATGATCTCCAAAGGACCTTGCAAATTTAGTCATTATAAATAACGTCGTTTTAAAATGAGCGTATAGTAATACACTTTAGGGTTTAATAAATCATTTTGAGAGTAAAAGTATTAAACTTGTTGGTTTCAAAATTAAATAAAAATATACTTAATTATAATGAATTTAATTACTGTATTAAATTATATTTATAGCCACACTAAACATAGCCTATAGTACTTTTTTAGTTTTTACATTAAAAAATTGTAGAAAATACAAGGTCAACCGAAAGTCCATATAAACTTTAAAATTCATAAATAAAAAAAGGGGATGGGAATGATAACATTGAAGTGCGCTTTGTATATTTAATATTATCTAGATTTTTTTTTATCTCAATGAAAAAATTTAGTTCAAAGGTCACCAATGAGTGGTGCTTTAGACATTTGAAAACAATGGAATAGATACTATGTGATGCAGTTTCATTAACAACGCTTGCTTTGACAAAGTTAACGTTTTTGCAGAATTATTATTTTACACTGAGTTTATTAATAAATCAAAAAAGAATCTACTGAGTGCTTTTGTAACAGCTTTATTTGCATTGCATCAATTTATTTTATTAGTGTCAGTGCCACCTATCAGTGACCTTCGGACTGAAAACAATTATGTTTTTTAAAGAAAACACCACATCTAGATAATATTTATTGTGCAAACTGTACAAGTGCAATGATTTTACCTTCTTTTATGAATTTTTAAAGTTTATACAGACTTTTTGTTAACCCTGTACATTCACCCTTTTCTATGCATTTAGCATTAAAGGTTTGACAAAAAACAAAATTCAGTTCACTTGCCTGAACTATGCGTCCTGCTACTCCTTGTATTTGAACTGAATAGTATGATTCCAACATTGTCTAGAGCCCATATGGTTTCAATGCATGACTGTCAAGTCATGTCACTACATCTGTTATGGATTTCCTTACTTAGAATCGTAGATTACGAAACTGCTGTCATTATAGCAGGTTTCGTCATTATATACGATGTCGTTATAGCCGATATATTTCGTAAGAAGTAGAATAAGAAACCAAGTACCTTATGAAAATTTTTCATTATAAACAATTTACACTGTATATATAATCCTGTTCAAGGTACATACTTTTAATAAAAAATTTTAAATAAAGTTTCTTATAAAACTATTAAATGTTTGTTTAAAAGTATTATTCTAACCACTAGTGGGCGGATTCACACATTGTTTCTATTTCATAATTTAGGCTGTATTGTAGAGTTAGGTTTATTTTTTGTGACTAAATTTATTCATTACGCCCAGATGTCCCTCAATGCTAGGGATGTCTCTCTTTGAAACGGAGCACTATGTGAATCCGTGTTATGGTGATTTTTACACTATAACCAGTAGGGAACCCAGAGCCAATTCACAAGAATTGGTTGTTGAAGTATTTTGGAAAATAAGAAGACCGAATGTGTGTTAATTTATTTTTGCTGCATTCTGAATAGAGCAATCAGGCTCTTAGTGAACTAGTTATAAAGTTTTTGTCATTCAACAAGTCGATCGTTAAAGTATTGGGAATTGACTACTAGTTTTAACAGAACTAAAGTGACTAATTGAGATTATATTCTCTAATGGTAGCCACTTTTGAGAAGTGTGGTCTTGGGGGTTAGTTTCCTAGGTCTTACGAGGTTTGGATTCCTTGGGAAACCGTAGATCCCGATGCACCAGGACCCTTGCTATATTTGTGCTGTGAAACACAGGCAAACAATTGAGGAGTTTCAAATGTGATCTGAAAGGGTTTTTTTTTGTCATTTAATACCCCTTTTTGTAATAAAGTAGCACCATGTGGAGGAACATTGAACCAGATCTGAATTTATTATAATCCTTATAGTGAAATGTAATTTTAAAGTACTTGCATAAATTATGGTAATCATTATTGTTCTAGCTTGAGTGTTAATAATGATTGATAACATTTATAAATTATCCTATATCCTCATCCAACATAATTCCTTTTCCAATTTTTTGTACAAACAATATCAATTCGTTACTCTGTTGTTTTGGTTTAAGCAAAAACTCAAATAACATAACAACAAAGGCATTTAAAATATTTTTTAAAATAATAACTTGTTGGTAACTTTTCTAGTTTAAGAAACCAAGCATTAAAAATTTAACGTCTCACCATTGGATGCATGTATTATAACACGGATGCCCATATGAGTAATCTTAGAGGGGGCTAAGAAAAAATTACTTATCTCTATGTAGAGGACACTAAAATACTACAAAACTTATTGATACTGCTTGACAATTAGTAATGAGCTAAAAAGTACCTTATTTTAAAATGTGAAAGGTCTGTCAAAAACTTACATAATTTTTTTTTTCTGTTTTGTTCATTATATTTTTTATAAAGCTGCAAAAACACGAATAGATGATTTAGCCGATTAAAAAAATTGGCATTGTGTGTATGAAACAATATTACATGTATATTTATGGCATGTAAATTTACATTTAAAATTAATTGAAAGTTAGCAGCAATTTGTTTTTGAAAACACAGTAGTTACAACTCAACTATACAATTAAATTTATAATTACACTTTAAAACATTGTAGAAATAAGGTAGAAGGCTTAGAACATTGTGATGAAAAATTTTAATTCCACCACCATAATATCTAGTACTTTTCATAAAAAGCAAACTCCAGATTTCGTTTGTTTTTAAAAAATGAGTCTATAGCCAGTTTTGCCAAATTCATCTCTTTTACTCTCTCATTCTATGAATACTTAATAAGCACAAACTTGAAAGACACTCTTGACTCATTGTGCTCCTCAGCCATGTTTTCACTCTCTTAAGGGTGCTAAATGATCTTTCCACAGTGCATGTTGTTGGCAGAATTGTCATATACTTCAGTAGAGCCCTTTTAACTGCAGGAAAAAATTAGTTTTCAGAGAGGAGATTACTTAGCCGAACTTTTTCACCACTGTCTTTGTTTTTCCATAAATCATACTAAGTTCTGGCTTCTGCTTCCAGATTTTCAATATCATAAAACTGGGACAATTCTTTTACAACACTGATAAAAACATCTTTTTTCATATTTTTCATTAGGTTGGGGAGAATTAAAATTGCTTTGAATGGTATCTCATTCAGATCGGCAAACCTTGATTCAAGCGACATAATTAGGGAATCTAAGTAAGTAATAATAAAGCTGATTTATAGTAAGCAAATGGAGTGGCACAATGAATGTTTGAACAGGAAGTTTGTCTTGTAGACGTTCTAGGCATTTTGACATCAATTTCTAAAAAATCACATATATCTTTTACTTTCATGAAAATTTCAGTAAATTCTTCTTTTGATTCCACCCTGTGATTGCGAAAAACCTCCAGAAGTTTCTTCTTTATGTGTCGACGTACAGAATGCAAGTCAAGATCTATAGACTGTAATTTATTCACAACTGGCTCCAGATAGGATGAATATTTGGATATGATTTTGAGACACAGGATAAACACCACAGATAAGGTTGCAGTGTCTAACTAGAAATCTTGTGAGCGTGTTTCTGGGTTCGCCCCATAACTAATAGAAAGACGGTTAAGAGCTTCCTTGATGGTTACAAAATGTTTAGCAAAATATCGTATGGACTTGTATTTTTTAGTCCATCTTGTTTCACAAAGACCAGGAATTTTTGGAACTTTTTTCATTCTAAGAGTGCTTTCCCTAAAAAATCTGATCACTTGCTTTATTGTTCCGATTGTGTTTCTGATTTCTGGCACATGATTGCGATTGTTAACCACTAGGTTCAATTGATGGGATGCGCAATGAAAATATACAGCTTTTGGATATTTTTCTCTGATCTGTTTTTGAACACCAGCAACTTTACCAGCCATCGTCGAGCATCCGTCAAACCCTAAACCAATAAGCTTGACCATTTCTAGTCCTAGCTGTTCCGTGGATTGCAAAATAGCGTCTTCTACACTTTCTGCATCTAATTTCAGAAGCTCAGTAAACCCAAGAATTCTTCTTTGACGTATCTTATTCCAAGAGATATTTGCTCTTTGCCACTAATATCAGCAGTTCCATCAGCCGGCGAAGGAAATGCTTAACGTTCACTTTTACAATCATTTCTTGGATTATAGCTCCACAAATGTTTATTAAATCATTTTGGACTCTGTGAGAAGTATATTTAGATTTTTTTGAATGTATTTTTAGGTGGTCTTCAAGAATTTTATCTCCTGCGTCGATGTGGAAACTTAGTAGGTCTTCAAAATTCCCACTTTGTGAGAGTTTTCCGTGAAGTGAAATATCACGAACACTTCAAAATATTATTGTTTGCAAAATAGATTTAAGTTTAGTTCTGTTGATCTGAATTAGTTCAGCCCTGCCTGAGTCCAAGCCTTCAACTATATTTTTGCTTCTCATTTCCACAGAATCACAGAAGTTTTTGGCATCACTCGCAGCTTCTTAGTGCCACCAGGATTTGGCATGTGCTCTTGCATCTTCATGGAAATGTTTAGTCTTTTTGAGCGTTAACCACAAAGGCGCCAAAAACACCTCTTCTTAAAGTCGATTTAAACAGCACACAATACTTACAAAGTCCACCTTTTAAAGGAGGAGAATATACCAACCAGGGATATGTATCCAACCAGCTCTTCTGAAATTAACGTATATCTTTACCAAAATCCTGTACGTCTTTCTTAAAATCGCGAGTAAAAAACTTCACCCGTGGATTTGTTAGCAGTTGGTACGTTGTATCATCTGAAACATATGATAATGAAATATTCAAAAATAGGCCTAAATCATAACGTACAGCAAAAATTTCACAGCTAAAGAGGAGTGTCTTTATCATTACTGGATGGTTTGCTCAACTATTCTTTCTGCTGAAGTTGAGAGACCACTAAATGAATTTTCTGTTCCTTTTGAAGGCACTAAAAATTGTTCCAAACCAATCCCGCACGGAGATAATTCTCTTGTAGATTGCTGTTGCACTAGTTTCCCCTTTTTAACGATTTTCCCACTGGTCTGATCAAAAATCTTCCCTATGTCCATTATCAAAAAGAGTTACAGCATTAAAATAATAATCCACAGTTCTGTATCCACGGCAGAGAATCAGTTCAATACTTAATAGAATGAAAAATAATAATGCGCACTTAAATATAAAACAGTAACAAAGTCAATAGCAAAACTAAGGAATCGTAAAATCAACTTACTCGGACTTACAATGCTTCGCTGTTTAAAAAAAAGGTAAAATTCCACAGAAATCGACAAGAGCGGAGAAGAGTCTCCAGTCGTTTCGAAAGCTCTACAGAAACTACTGTTTAGAACATACTAATGGTCAATCCTATCATCGCGTCAAAACGAACACATCTTGTGGGTGCCTAAATCCATGTATACGTGCACACCCCTCTCCCGCTACTAAAAGCATTACTGTTTCGTTAATTTGTAATAAGATGTGTTGAAACTGTCACCTAAAATTCGTTGTTGTACTTTTGAATGCAACTGCATAGCAAAATCGGGAAAATCAAATTTTTAACCAACGACTAGGGGGGGCTTAAGCCCCCCTGCTCCCCTTATGGGCACCCATGTATATTAACCCTTAATGCTCAAAATTTATTATTTAAATATGTGCCAACAGATTGAGGGTAGTTAAATTACAGTATGTTCATAATAATAATAAAGCTATACAGAAAAATATGTGTGTGAACCCGAATTAAAGGAGTGAAAGTTAAAAAAAAAATGCATGAAAATTGAAGTTGTCATGTGTTAACATGTCTCCACAGTGGAGCCTTTGAGCGTTGAGGGTTAATAGGCAGCACATACTTTCGTTTTCAATGTAAAATTTTATTTCTTATTTAGATGAAGAGTTGAGATATAAATATTTGAATATTAATATAATAATTGAAATTATTGTATGACTGCATGCATACAGCATCATACATATGGGTCATTCTGTGATAACTAGTTTGTTTCAGAGGGGACATTTTCAATCATTTTTTATTTCTTATTTAAAATGTGTAAAGGATATTGTGGTTTTTTTAATTTTTAATGGAGTTCTTGTGATATGATAAGCTAGTGAAATAATTAATAGTGTGTTTTATTACATAAATTAACTTATTATAAAACAAAAACAAACTGTTGCGGAGGGAACTGGAAAATTTAACTTTTTACAAGTCCACTTATCAGCTGGTAATCTCTGATCTATCGGTATAGTCAGATTATTAAAAAAAAATTATTTGAATTAATGATTATTTAGTTACTGAGAAATAAAGTATAAAAAAAAAAAATCTGAGATCTATTTTACTTAGAATTTATTTTTTGAAATTATGTTTCCATGTTGCGGAGGGGACATAGTGACCCTTTAGTACAATGCATGCAAAATAATTTAAATAATTACAATTCACACTTTATTTATTAATCAAAAGGTTCATTTGTATGTATTGGCGATACAGTCTGAAAATTTATAAATGAATTTTTTGTCATCAAACTTAGGTTCAGTCAAGTTTCTAATGACCTGTGAATGATAGATTCAACTCCTGTCTTCTTTTTCAGGGAAAGCAAAAACTGTCCCCAATTCATTAAATTTTCTGAGAAATATAACTTGATATAACATTGTCCCTTTCCATTACAGTAACTTGTGTCACAATCTGCCTTTGTTCCAAACGCTTTTGAGTTCAACTACAACAAACCTTCCTACTGAGATTGTTCCATTGAAAATGTCATTTTGATGTAAATTGTGGCCTAAATTATTATCTGAATTTTTCACATAAACATGGTGAATTTCACAATTGATTAGTTTTTCCTCTTCTGTTAGCTTAAAAGGTAAATTAGTCAAAACTGTTATCTTTACCCAGAGGATCCATGTAGAAGTGAAGAGTGCGAGGCACAGATTTCTGCATTTTCTACCAATGGCTTTTGAGATGTTCCCGATGTAAATTGTTTTTTTATTTGTGGGGAAAATAACACAACAATTTCCTGACTTTGACTTTTTGCCACTTCATAAAACTCAACTGCCTAATTGATAACTACCCGATTTTGTAAAATTTTGGAATTAACAGCACGCTTCAGCTCTGCTCCAACCCCATCAGCAGGACCTTTTCCATGAGATGTTTAAAGAAAGGACCAGTCAGCTGAACATCCAAAATATGACTTATGGTAGACAAGATTTCCCAATGAAGCGATTTTTGAATTGATTTGAACGACCATCATTCCAGTAATGCTTTTTTTTTATCTGTGTTGTCAATTTTTCTTTTACATCTCCTAAAAGTAGGATGTTGTATGCAAAAGTGGCACCTTTATCATGTTGTGTCATCTGACACAATACCATAACAAATATGTACGAATTCATCATTTTCTTCGTAATGAACAATAGCAGTAAAAATTGTTATTTTCACAGAGCACCAATGTGCATTCATAATTTTATTTTGTTGTCATATCGTTTTGGCAAAATTCTCGGTTATCAGAATTTCACTATCCTGTAGGTTTTGCTTAAGAAAGTGCAGCTCTTGAAACCGTCTTTTGATATTGTAAATATTCCTAGGAAACGGAATCAACAACGGCTTTAAATTTTCAATAGCTTCTGCTGCAAGCAACGTTAGCAGAATTTTTGTGGATTTTTCATCAGTAGTCACCTACTGGTAATAATTTGCAAAATACTCACCACCCACATTTTCAAATACATCATAAATTACATTCATACCACACTTTTCACACTTACGATCTTAACGCTCCTTTGCTTTCAGTTCTACATGCAATTGTGGATTCAACTTCAGTTTTTTTTCTAAACTCGCAAGATTTTTCTGTTGATGTCTTCCCCATATTGAAAAAACTGTTTCACATGTAATACTGATTAAAGATTTAAGATTGAGCATTAGTTATTTTTAAGAAATAAAAAACTATACATAAAATTGTTTTAAAAAGCAGCCTGTTATTCACATTTCAAAATTGAATACACAATGCGCTCACCAATTTAGCTGCCATAACCTAATGGGGGAAACTGGGATCTACAAGTGTAAAAACAGGGGATTTCTCTCTTGTTTAGCATGCTATACAAGTACTGCTATCTATCAGACATGTTTAAAATTAAAGGTACCACTTTATAAATAGGTTTAAAAAAGCACATATCAGAAATAACAAAAAATCTCCCCTCCACAATGTAAAATGTCCCCCCCAAAACAACTTTCGAAACTTAATATTTAATTAATTAAAAATTATTATAAGCAGTAATTTGTCTGCTAACGCTCAACATAGCTTTTTAAAAGTAGAAATAAATTTGTTTGGTAATTCGTCTTAGTTTTATGGTTGAAAAGTAAAAAAATAAAATAAAAATAAAAAATGTTGTGGAGGGGACACCATACTTTTGACATATATATTTTTTTGCATTTTATAGAGTCCAGTTATAATATTATAACTCATATATTTAGTTTCATAAAGTAAGAATTATGCTTGACATTTAGTTTCAAATCATAAGTCAAATAGGAAAATGCGGTTTATCTGCAACAATAAAATACCTAAATGTTATATTAGAAGTACAAAAAAATGTATACAGAAGTTGGATTATGGGAAAAAATTTATAGATTATCAAAATATCATTTATACTGAGTAAGATGGCACATGAATTTTTTCACTATACCAAAATTCATTTTTAAAATGACCAGGATTTAAATACTACGAAATGACCCATAGGCTATCTATCTATCTATCTACATATATATGTTTTGTAGAATTTTTAACTTTTATGTTAATTTATGAATTTTGCTTTTATAATTACAGGATAACAAGGTATCTTTATTTGGAGTATTGATAATTTATGAAGCAGCAGTCAAAATGGAAAACGTATTCTTTGTTGTAAATAATTGTAGAGAATTGAGTTTCTTTCCATCTCTCTCTCACACAGAAATGTTTATATATGTAAATGCACGTGTATATCCCCTAAAATGTGCAATGCTGTTGTATGCACCCACTGTTTGTGTTTCAAATATAGATGGTTTTTCAAATAAGTAACAAAGAATGTATGTTATTTAAAAAAAAAAGGAAATGACTGTTTGTATGTCTACCACCATTTCTACTCTTGAATACTATTTGTTAAGATTGTTAGAGGTTTTTTTTTTACATTTTGTAATGGGATCAACAATCTAATCAAATTTTGCATGTGGATATGTAAACTAAACTCTTTCTATTAATTTTTTAATTACAAGTTTGAAAATATTACCTCTCTTTGTATATTCATGTACACATTTCTCATTTGTACGTATTTCTGACAACCTATTAAAAACTTGTTACATTCCATGTGATGTCTTGTGTGATTGAAGTAATAAAGTAGAAGACAACAATAACTTGACAATAATTTTTATATATTTTACATGAAGTACAAAATATATATATCCGGTAAGTATAACTTAACTTTGCGATTCTTCTGCAATGCAGGTATTACACAATAACTCGAGTGAAATCTGATGTAACAATACCCATAGGGGCAATGTCAGGAATGTTCAGTGACAGATAACAAGGGACAAAGATGATCTGAAAAGGGTTTTCAAACATGAGCGAAGATTTTGAGCGGCAGCAGTAAATTGCCAGTGATAATCTTCAGAATTACAACATACTATACCATGGGTAAAACACAGCAACAATTTACGTTTTGAACATTGGCCAGTACAAATATTATAATAGTATAGGTAGCACTTTCAACACATTGAGTGATTCAAGCTAACAAAGGTACATGATAGTATAATGAACTTTAGTGATTATTTCTTCATGTTTGAACGACATAATAAAAATTCATTTTGCTTGAGTATTCATGAATTAAGGTATGTGCTATTGCACATTAATAAGAAAACCATTTTTTTTTTTTGTTAAAATATAGAACATCAGAAAAATTATAAATTGAATTTATTTTCTAACTTGCATATCTATAGATATAATATTGCATAGATGCAATATTATTCAAACTTTGTATTTTTCAGACTAAAACTTTTATTAAAGGCTGATAACTAGTGCGGATTTGTACAGAGGTTTCTGAACTCTACCGACAAAGTAAGGGATTGTTCGGGACACCCAATAAGGCATATTTGCCTGTATCCACACTGAAGTGGCAACCATGGATTTTACACACAAAATTCTGGTGAATTTGACTATAGAAAGTCGCCAGAGAGAGAGAGCCTGATGTCCGTCTAATATTAAATAATTTGAAAAATTCTTGAAATGGCGCATTGTAGCCGTTTGTGGAAACCTTGAATGTGGTGGATGCAAATACTAAATTCACTGTAGTGCCCGAACGGCTAATTTTTGGAAAAAAATTCACTGAACAAAAAATGTTTCTTTTGATGTTCTTCACCTGTTACACATACTTGGCAGTTCCCAACTCTTTCTAGTGTGTTAAAAAGTGCAGTTTTAGGCTTATTTTCACTACATAGTAACACAGATCAGGAAACTGAATTCCGGATTTCTTTTTCTCTACTATATTATTACCTCCTTCACTTTATGTATTAAAAATTGTATTGATGTAATTAGCTATGTATCAATGACATGGACCTAAACAGTAGTTACGCTCTACAGCCAAACCGGCCCCTTTGCGGACACGGGGATATGGGCAAGTATGCCTTATTTGGTGTCCCCAACACCCCCTCTTATTTTGTCGGTAGAATTCAGGACCACCCTGTATATTCCCGTGATCTCGAGGTCCAGAAAGATGGTTCCCTGGCTGAAACCAAGAGCAATAATAACTTTGTAGTAAATGGCTTCTTCTGAGGTGTTTCCAAACACAAATCCTTTACAATCATGTTATTCTTAAATTTCTGAACTTTGAAATAAAAGTTATATATGAATTATAATTAAGTCTGATCAATGTAAACAACTAATGTATTCTTGAGTTTTACAACACACTTTGTAGAAATTATATATAAAACGATGTGACTCATCGCAGTTTAACAAGTCTTTAAAATGTTAATATCTGTTTTGGTAGTTTCATTCTTTAAAATGAAACTGACTCTTAAATAATATATAGTTAAAAAAATTTCTTTATATACTTACAAGATCGAAGATAAAGTTTTATATATATATCAGGAAAATTAAATGCAAACAAGATTCTCAAATATTATTTGAAAAATTACAAACTATTTTTTAAATTTATAATCATAAATTTTTTGAATTTATAATTGTGAATTATTTTTAAAAGTATAATTATAAAATTGCTGTGTTTTTGAGGGTCCTGAGTTAATTTATCAGACCAGTAAATTTATCATTTTAAATTGCAACTGACACAATATACAACGAATATCAAAAATTACACCAAAATCTTATTTCTGTAAATCATACTTCCATATCATAAAATAGTTAATTGACAATGTTGTATCCAGTGTCGATTCAAGTACAATAGAATCTAATTACAATCGACTAAAATATATACTATTTTTTTTAAACCAAAATAATGTCCCTGTAATAAACATTCCTCATACAATGCGGAAAGACAAACAAAAGCTCATAATTTTATAAGAACTAAAATGAGGAAATAATTTTCAAGTTGAAGCACTTTATTTAATGCCCTGTTGGGAAACCCCACAAAGTGAAAGTAGGGGACAATTACCACTTGAACAGGAGTAATAAGTGAAAACAGTAGAGTGTTTTAAATTGGTTTAAAATATACTATTTAAATGCCAGCAGTTTGATCAGAGTATAAACCATACTAAGCATATAAATACATTTCTCCAAGTGATTGTATTCTCACAGTCAAACATTTAGAAACGAGAGAAGGGAAAAAACTGTGCTATATTGCAGTGAAATTATCTATGACGATACTCGAGGAACCAGGAATGGATATATCATTATAGAAAAGATTGATCCTGATATATTCTATATCTATCTGGACCAGGATGTGGGGACATCGTTATTGGCAGTATCGCTATGGATAGATTTCACTATATCATGTACGACAATATATGTATTGCCATACAATGACATAGCATGTATGATATAAATATATATGTGGTTCAGGGCCATCGTCATGCACTTGAGGGCCCTGGGCTAGGTCCTTCCTCCCTCCCTATCTTACTTTTTTTTTTTTTTTTTTTTGAGGAGATTTTTACATTAACTTTTAAATTTTCAAATTTGTTTAATAAGGGAAATACAATAAAAATATGTCAATTTGGGGTCTGTGTTTAGGGTAAAGCCTGGAGCCCAGTTGGCCCACATATTAAGATGGCATTAATTTAGCCTTTGTTTAGTTTGAACTGAAAGAGAATACATTAGAGAATTCTAATAAGTCACACTAAGTCTGCGATTTTTAGGAAATACTTCACAGTTTTATGTGAAATCCACTGGGATTAAAAATTATCGATTAACTGCATTTGGGTTGATTTAAAAAAAAAAAGTGTTGTATTAAGGCTGTTTCTTTAACACAAAATATGAGGATTTAATTTTCTCGAAGGCCAACATGTTAAAAAAGGACTTTCTGCAGAAAGATCAGTACTAATCGATCTGACCTTGATGTACAAACTTTTAATATTTGTATGTTAAACCATTAATATTTGTATACTCTGTATTTTGTATTTGAAGAAACAGGTGATCAGGAACCTGAAATAGATGTTTCAGATTTTGCATCTATAATTCTGTTTTAAGTAAAATCTAATTTTCCTTAAAACTGGAAAAGATGGTGTATGACTATCATCGAGTTAAAATTTGACGTAACAGGAATGTATTGTTCAAGAAAGTTAAATGCTTCAAGTATTTTAATTTTTTATAAGAAAAATATGAACTCCAAGAAATATTTCTTAAATTTTATATATTGTTCATTCCATAGAAAGATACTCTTTTCATAACAGTTTGAATATCTGAAAGGAACTTTTCAATAACTGCCAAGAAAGTGTTCAGTTTGGTCACCCCCTTTATATCACTGACGTAACTAAGTAGTGAGAAAACAAATTTAGCCCTTCTCTTGAAAAATAAAAGTTACAAATGAATGCTATGAACTAAGCAATTTAGCCCCCTCCCCCAAGCAAATTTAGCATCCCCAGGCTTTGAGGCTATTTATGCAAAAGTGCTTTATATACTGTGCATTAGCGCTCAGTTGACGCGTGATACCGTTAGCAGACGGGTTAGTCCATTGCAGTTTAGGGAAGGCCGTCTTGGAGGAACTGGTTTTTCCCGCGCGAAAAACCAGTTTCGGCAAGACGCCCTTCCCTAAACTGCAATGGACTAACCCGTCTGCTAACGGTATCGAGTGTGCACTAACGCACAATACCTTTCTCATTTTCTTAAGATTGACCTTTATTGATGCTCAAATTTACAGGGTTTTAAATTGTGTTACAGCTACCATGGGCATTCCATGTTTCCAAACCGGGTGTTATGGCTAAAATTTTGTTATATTTATAAAGTAAGTTTAATGAGCATCTTCATAATTTCAGCCCATATTTTTACAAATGTACATATGAGGAAAGCTATTTATATATCTATGTAAGGTTTTGATTTTTGTAAAAAATAGGTTCCATTATAAAATTGGTTTTTCATACCAGGGAGTTGTAGAAATTTATTTGAAGGAGAAGGGAGCCATGGACCCAAACTGTTTGAAAATGACTGCTCTATTTGACAGCTGCGTCTTTGGCACACAGAATTGATAGCTAATAGTATATCTATGTTGCTATAGAAATTTAAAAATTCTGAAGAAATATTTGTCACTTGAGAGAAGGTTAAGGCCACAAAGAAATTTGTAAGAATTAAGAAACTGTATACTTATAGCTGTTTTATGTAATAAGGTCAAAGTTACTTAAATTCACACGTATGTTTTACAGCTTCACACATACAAGTGTAGGTGATGGCAGGATTTCTTCTGAGTTCGGACAAGTTAATGAAAAACATTGACTTCTGGTATACACTGTTCAGGGTTGAAATTTCCCCCCACGGGGGTCACCCTCATGGATGGAACAATTATAATATCAAGCAGTGTAAGTATTGATCATTTCCCAGAATGTGTTGTATACACACATGGGCACTCATAAATAGATAAGGGGGTTCAAGCCTCCCTTATTGCTCTACACTATATATATTTTATTATGTTAATTTTTCATGAAAAACAATAAAATATGGATATATAATAATAAATATAATTTGGAAGCAACCCCCCACCCCGCTTGGAAATCCCACATGTTTGCCAATGTGCATAAACATGTGCCCTTTTAGGTGTTTATGTATATGTAACATATTTTCCTTGTAATATTATTTATACTTTATTAACATACCTAACATGTTTTAGCCTTGCACTCAAAATAATTTACATCCCTTGTAAAAACAGACTTGTAATTTTATGACAAAATCTCATAAGATTCAACAAAATGTATCTAATTTAGAATTTCATATATATAACATTCTTAAATCTCTCTTAAAGAGTTCATCATATCAAGTTAAGAAGATCCTTAATATATCCTTCAAAAAGAATTCGTCATTTCAAATCAAAAAGACCCTCAATATCCTTCAAAAGGAATTTGTCATTTAAATTAATATAAGGTTCTTTAACATTCTCCAAAAAAGAGTTTGTACTTCTTGAGTTAAAAATTCCTCAATATTTCATTTAAAGGATATATAATAGTCATGAGAGTTCTCACAGCCCTCGAAAAGGTCGTATATAGTTTAACGACCACAAAATTCTTTAATATACCACAAAATATGAGTTTATAATGTTTGAGCTAAAAGGTTCATAATGTTTCTCCAAAGATTTTGTGGCGCGATAAAATTTCCTAATGTTGGTAGATAATACTGTTAGAATCATACACGCATGTAACTACAATGCTAGCAATATTTCCTTGTGCATGTGATTGAAAAAAAAAACAAAAAAACAGCCCTGCAATATTCATATTATATAAAAGAATATTGTTATTGAATATTTGGTTCCAATGTCCACATTACTAAAATATGGTTATTAAAATCGAATATACAACTGTTGGAATAGAACCTAAAACTGCGTTCTAACGTTACAGAAGAGAAAATCACTCCATATTTCCAAATGGACAATCTAAAATGCTATTAGTATAAAAAAAATAGTGTTGATTATAGTCTGTAGTTTTTATACTTTAAAATACTTTTCAATTCAAAATTAAATTATAACCAGATGTTAAATAAAGAACAAACTTTTTCAATTCGCAATACCTTGTACAATTATTTGAGGAAAGGTATAAAAAGACTTATCACTCATAACATAGGGTATACACATTAAAGAATAAAAACACAACAAGTCTACAGGATCCCTTCAAATGCACTTGGAATGGATAGTATAGAAAATGATTATACTATACTCACAGTATGGTGTTCGATACAGTTTTCACAGTATTTCAAATAAACTTCCATTGATCTCAATGCATATCAACAAAATAATATATTAGTCCATACTTGTCTATCTCTCTGTTAATTTACACGTCCTAATACTTTTTATATCTATATTTATTTGTACATGTACATATTGCAGTACTTGCATGTCCAGTAATTCTAGTATGCATTGAGATACCATGAATAAGCAGAGTATATCTATGCAATAAAGGGACCCTGGCGTCAAGGTAAAATAATTTCAATCGGTAAATATTACCTCGTCAAGAATTAAACATAAACACATACACAAAATAACCAAAGAAAAAAAATTACAATTTTAAATCACAGGGTGGTACCATTCAAATGTAAGCTAAATTTCAAGCTTCAATTTCTCAGTATCATGTTCAAGTCATTATCCTACTTTGAAATCAAAAGGGACAAACAGGGCTGCCCTGGGGGGCAAAAAGCAGTATCCCCATTTTCAGAAAATTGTTTGGTGCACCACTTGCAATTAATAAGATATATGTTCTCTAAGTAACACATTCGGTGTGATTGTTTATTTGAATAATGGCTTTCATACTTTTTCACATGAATGTAAGGGGTTTGGAAATTAAATTTTTCATCGCTTACCCTACTTTCTGCATTTCAAGTTACTGAAAGTCATGGTCGGATAAGGTTGTCGGAAGTTAGATACAAGTCTATATAAACTATGCATTGAATCGTTCAGGTTAGACACGGCTCTTTAAACGTTAACATTAGAGACGTGAAAAGTCCCCCAGTAGATCCGTACATGAACGATTTTACACTTATCTATTTATTAGCATGCATTTGAATGGTTATTCATGTACTACATAATTTGAATGATATATATATTTTTTTACGTATCGATCCGAAGAAAATTTCATCGTGTTAATAACAGTTATTTCATGAAAGTATACTCCACGTATATCATCAACTAATATATCAGTGCTCAGTGATAAATACCTTTATACACATGTAGTTAAATGTATGGTGTTTGGTACGTGAGAGAAAAGGAACAATATGTATACAATATATAGAGAATAACTATTCCAAAGATTTGTTCATGAGCACTTATATTATGTGTGAGGAAGCCCACATGAGCAAGGTCCCGTACGAGAGTAGATTATAAATGAGAATGTGTGTGTGTATAGGAGGGACATTCCATGTGACACATCAACGTTAAACACTATAATAAACAACTCTTTAATGGTAAAGTTTCTTCTCTCATCACCACTGACTTTCTTTTCCATGAAGATTTCCTCTCGAATGGAAACAACCTTGATTAAGCATAGATGAGAACTTTTCAGAAGTATATTTACTTCCAATGGAGAGGAATTTCAGGTTCTGCTTGGAGTTCCTAATTTTCATTTACAGCGATAGATGGCGACACTGAACAACCATTAGCGGCATGGAGTGTGTTTATGGATGTTTGGAAATATAATACTTTAATGTTTGCACTGAAAATAACAAGAGACAACACATATATTTTTTTATAAAATAGATGGAGAGCACTTTTTTTTAAATATCTAAGTATATATATATAAAATCTTCTCCTTGAAATTAAAATTTAAGAAATAACACAAAGTACAGTAAAATTTCTTTATAATGATACTCAGGAACCGGAAAAAGATATTGTTATAAACAAGGTTGGATATTATGCACTCTATCTTTTTTAAACGGGAAGTTGGGAGGGCAGGAGATATCGTTATGTACAGATTTCATGGTATCGGATTTTTATCACAACAGTAAATTCAACGCTGAATAAATACACAACTAACCAGGGCTTAAATTGGGCGGGAGCCCATCGGAGCCTGGCTCCGGTACTTCATTTTTGGCGATTATTTAAATATTAACCGGAGTCCTTAAATAGACGCTGTCATGAAAAAGTAATAAATTTGAGATTAAGGTCAAGCATTTTGTTGTCCAGAAAAATGGACGTAAACAATTGATATGATTTATCGATTCTTTTGCAGCCATTCAATTTTTTAATCGATTTATCATAATATTAGGGCTCCTTCACTTTTTTTTTGTTAGAAATTAAGCCCTGCAACTAACAATTGTTTAATTGTACCTGTTAAATACTCCATGAAAAGATTTTAATGAGATATTTTCACCAACGGACTTAAACTCGCAATTAAGGAGAAAGGGGGAAGGGAGAGAGAGAGATAGACAAAGCACTATATACAATTTATTAAAAATATATTTATAGAAAATGTACATAGCGTAAATCATAATTAAATATTTTGTTTGATTTAATTAAATTGTTATGCATACACAATGAAATCTAAAACGTTAATCCCCCTCCCACTCCGATAGCTATAGAGCATATTAGGTTTAATCTTGTCTAAAACATTATCCCACCGATCCCTTCAGTATGGAAGAGTTCAAGTATTACATAAGCAATATTTTGGCCATTCACCCCCAGGTGTTTTCGCAATTCTTGAACTCTCCCTACTGATGTAGCAGATTCTTCAGATATGAAGGAAAGCTTGCGCTTACCTTAGCGCCTGCGGCCTGTTTCGAAAAATCAGAGGAGAGATGTGTCGCTGTGGCTAATGTCGCTTCATATGTAGAGAAAGGTGGTCCGACCTGGAAAAGGAACGCTGACAAAGCTGACATTTAAACGGCTTTTGGCCTGTGTGCTTCCTGAAGTGCCGAGTGAGTTCATCCGACCGTGCAAACTTCCACGTGCAGCCCTCCCACGTGCATGTGTATGGCTTTTCACCTAGAAATAGATTTCATTAAACCCAAGTGCATTATTAAGCAGAAACAAGGTACAGAACTCGGATATACGGCGGCAATTATGAGTGAAAACGGCCCCGAAGAGGACCTCCAACCGTAAAGAGCTTTCAGAGTCCTTTAAGCACACAACGAACGTATTTTAATTTGATATAACACCAGTAATATATTAGATTTTGTAGCGTGATTTACAAGAGATTACGACTCTAGGTTTGTCAGGTGTGACGCAAAATTGAACAGAGTTCGAAAAAGACATTTTTTCGGTTACATATCGCTATATCTAATATATAGCGTTATATGTAAGTATAATTGTTTCAGTTGGGTGTAATTTAATACCAGATTACCATCAGGGGCGGACACAGACTTTCATTTTGGGGGGTCAAGGACAGAATTTGCAATGGTCTTGGAATAACACCCTTCATTTTTCATGAAAGTTGGAATTTTTTACAGTGAAAAAATATATTTTTGGGATGGGTCATGAGATCTGTAACCTCCCCCCATGTGTTCGCCCTTGATTACCATACGGGTAAACAGAACATCGGCACCGGGCACAAGAGACTGAACAGCAAGGGAAGGGCTTGTTTTGCAAAATTTAAGATATGTAAAAGGGTGCTTAAATAAATTTTGTGCCCTGGACCTTGATCCGGCTCTGTTATCGATTAGTTTGTTCAAGTTGCCTTAACTGACACCCCATCCTCCCAAAAAATTAATCAATCAATTGCATGTAAAGGGAAAAGAGGTGACGACGTTAACACTTTTACCTATATTTTGCATTAACAAATTATCTGGGCAAGTTTCGATTTTTAAAATACGACGCAGTTGCTTTCACGTTATTCTTTATTTAAACCAATAATTTCCAGAATCAGCGGTTGGCTAATTTAGGAGGGGCGCTGAACAACAAAGGTAATGTTCTATTAGCATACAAACGTATTTTACATGATGTGTTTTTACTTTATTATGTTATTAATTAAATAAAAACACATTGAAATTCATGATTTGATTTGTTAAGTGGGAAAAGGAGGAGGAAATTTTATAATAAACTTGCGGCATCAAGGGAGCGAAGGCCGAAAACACTTGTGAATCACTGATATAAATCATATAAAAAATTTTAAATTTTTAATTGAAGTTTACTTGTGGTAGCAGGGTCGGTGTAAGTTTTTTCCGCATTCTGGGCATCAAGATCCTTTAGCATCGCCGTCATATATCTCATGCTTAGGTTTTTGTGAGAGGAAATAAACTCAATTCTCTTGTGTTTTTAGGCTCAAGAGCCCCGCCTAGCTGCTGCTCTGTTAATAGGTACCTAAATTCGGTACTTTGTAGGAGCCAATAACAAATTTGCGAATCACCAGCAAATTCCAGAAACTGGTTCCGGTAATTCATTAGTTACCCCTCAAATATAATATTTTCCAAATGCGTGGGAATCCTGCTGCTTTTGCTGTTATTAGCAGACATTCTTTCTTACAGCAGACTTCGCAAATGGGAAGCGAAGACGCTGGGACTTCTACACAAACCAAGTATTACTGCCGCTCACCCCTCCCATCGCAAGCTTTCATTTTTAAATGTTCCCACCACCTTAATGCACCCTTTGAGTAATGAATAGTTTCTAAGGTCAAAAGGTAATGCGGTTGTAGTTGGTCTTCCCTTAATATTGGCAACAGAAACTAAATACTCTTATACTATTCCAATATGTATCTGTGCTGCACGTACCGTACGTTAAATAAACCACGTTATTATCATTATTAGCCTATTACATGCTTTACCTACGACGTTTTTTATCTTTGCTGCTGGTTAAATTTTTAAGAAACAGACGCAAAAGTTTGAAAATAAAATTGTATATGAATTGTGATTTGTACGTTACTTGTGTAGTTTTATAAAATTCAAAAAAGTTGATATACCAACTTTTCAAAGCAAAATAGAAATATGGGCTGTTTATGTGCTTCTATGTACGTCATCTCGTGCTGAATTGTCTACTAAGTCAGTGGGTCTACTAAGTATTTAGATAGGGGCGCCAATTTTTTTGGACAGATAACCCCAATCTTGTTCATTTTCCTAGGTTTAGGGTCTAGCCTTAAGCGGGGGACACAGGGGTCATGACCCCCAAAATATATTTTTTCACTGTAAAAAATTACAACTTGCATGATAAATGAAGGATTTTAGTCCAAGAACATGGCAAATTCTGTCTAGGACATCCCACCCCACAAAATGAAAATCTGTGTCCGTCATTGCCCACCAACCATTTACAAAGGAACAAAATAAAACAAACAGCAAATAAAAAAAAAATCTCGACTTATTTAACTTGCTTGTTAATCGTTATATGACAGGGGACCCTATATTAATGTAATAAAGTATAATCTTCCCTTCTAAATAAAATTCAATTACGTCTTCAAAGTGACAGGTAAAACATTAATAACAATATTATAAGTATATAATAAGCTATTCAAAACAGAAGTTAACAAGGTTTTCACTGATTTTTCCAGGTTTGCAAAAACAAAAACAAAAAAACAAAAAAAAACCCCCACTTTTTTCCTGACCTATAGGCGTGATTTCAAATATTGACAAATTAAATCTTGAGAATTCCTGGTTTTCCCGGTACCTGGGACCCTGATTGGCACCTCTCTATTTAACTGTTACGTAAGCAACATTTTGGCCATTTAACCCCTCACCTTTAACAAAAATTAACGTTGGTTAACATAGGAAAACAAGATCAACAGCAACCCCCTCCCCTGACTCAAGGTGCTTACGTAATACTTAAAATCACCCTAAGATGAAAGTAACATACAATGGGAACACACAGTGAGTGCCCCGCCGATTTTGATGAAATGTTTTGATGGAAGTAGAGCCAAAATAGGTGAAATACGTGTCTGGGCATTCGCGCCAATGCGGCATATTTTCGGAGATATTGATTTTTAAAGATTTAAAGATTTTTCATTCTATATATGAGCTTAAAATACGACATCCTTTGCAAGCCAATCGGTAGCTTAGTTGGTAAGTTACCGGGCTAGCGCTTCGTGTTTTTGCGTTTAATGCCCGCGGAAATCGATCACTTTTTTTTAATGCATCCTTTTTACATGTTTGCTTATGTATTTTTATTAGTAAAAATACTTTGCTTACAATCGGATTTTTTTCATAAACTTACTTTAATAAAATTCATATTTACATATTTAATTCTGTGATACTATTTTTCGCAGTTATAATTTTTACACGAATTTTAATTTTTAATTGAAGAGTTGTAAAGGTACAAAAAGTTTAGGAGTTAGCTGTAAGTTTTTATGTGAATATAACTTTTATAAAATTTGCGTACTCATTGTCAACCTGTGAAGGGATAGAATTACACCAATAACGCAGTTTTGTTTTATTTAAGGATTGAAAGATTTTTTTCTGAAAACTTTTAACAATTCCATTAAATAAAAAAGAAAACTGCGTTAATTCGTCTTATTTTGTCATTATTAGCCTTTGCAGTCATCCACTATTAGCATCTATTATGCCTAATATTTTTTTAATATATTTATCTATTGTCAAATGCATTTTTAGTATGTAATATTTTATTTTATAACATATAAACATCATTATATTTTATAACATATAAGCATCATTTTATTTTATAACATATAAACATAATTTTATTTTATAACATATAAACATTTTATGTGCATCTCATTTATGTGCATTTTATTTATACAGAAACATTTTATTTTATAAAATGCAATCAATTTTATTTTAAAACTGACTGACGTGAACATATTTTTTGTGTATCACTATCGGAGGTGTCGGAATTGTATACTGGTACACAGTTTTGGATGATAATTATCATAAAAACATAAAAAAATTCTACAACGTGAGCATTTTATAAATGAATTGTTCGAACAACTGATTTTCTTTGTCTAATATCATCTGGAAAACAAATACCATCTACATTTTCAAAAACGCTTCTTTCGTTTGTTAACTTTGCAACAAACCAAGAGTACTGTAATGTATTCTTAAAATTCGGCGCCGAAAGTTGATTATAAATAAGTGAATGGATCTTCAAAGCATCTATCTGCTCGCGTGTTTAAATGACTATTTTCTTGTAAGATTTCAACACAATTTTGTAACCTTTTAATGAAATTTTTTACTTGACGGAAGAAGTACACATCACGAGGTTGACAGTATGGGGTACAATGAGGTGGAATTACTTCAACAGTAGAAGAAGAGGTGCCGTCGTCATTTGTAAAAACATTATTAAAGTGTGCTGGATCTACTTAACTACATAACAGGCTGGATGGCTACACCAAAACTTTTTCTACTTTTCAACTTTTTGATAATCAACAATTAAAATTCGAGTAGAAATTATCACTGCCAATAAGCATACAATTAACATAACTACATAAATATGAATTTTATTAAAGTAAGTTTATGAACAAAATCCGATTGTAAGCGAAGTATTTTTACTAATAAAAATACATAAATACATAAAAATGATACATATTAAAAAAAAAATCGATTTCATGGGCATCGAACGCAAAAACACGAAGCGTTAGACCGGTAACTTACCAACTAGGCTACCAATTGGCTTGCAAAGTATGCATCATTTTAAGCTCACATACAGGATGAAAAATCTAAATATTTAAAATTCATATCTCCGAAAATAAGCCTCATTGGCAAGAATGCAGAGATACGTATTTCCTAATTTTGGCACTATTTTCATAAAAAAAAAAAAATGTCGGGGCGCTCACTGTGGGTTTCCCTTGTTAGCCCAAATTAAAGAAAGTAAGAGCATTCCTTACGCTGCTGCAGTCACATGTAATATTCTAAATCCAATAGGCAAAACTCCATTCACAATAGATAAAAATATCTTAATGCATGTTATATGCATAATGAATGAGAGTATATAAATGTTATATACGATGGAAATACATATAGCGTAATTAAACGTGTTATACATAATGGATTTAAATTATACATAATGAATTTAAATCATAAATATTATAATATGAATAAATATTATGTATGTATGTATGCACACACATATATAAAACATAAATTTATCTTATGCTTGAAATAGTAAAAAAATAAATATGTATATCGTTAATCAAGGAATAAAGCTGTATTAAAGTGCTAATAACAGAGAGATTACATGCATGCATGTATATATGTTAGTGAAGATTCCACTAAACGTTGATATGCAAGTCAAATACTAAATTGTCACGAATTTTTCGGCACAATATTCATTTTAAAAAATGTAAAATTTTAAAATATTGTGCCGAGCATATTTACTATTTTATTTATTAATTGTGCAAATATTTAATAATTGCTTTGTCGTACAACTAATAAATAATGCTTTAACGAAGATTTCCCCCTGCCCAGTTTACCCTTCCCCAAACCAAGGATGCCACCAATAAAGTAGGCACAAAGCAAACGTTATATATGGACAAATTGTTTTAATATGTTTTTTATATGGGATTACGGGCTGATATCTGCTAAAACAACTTCATAAAATCTCAATTCGGAATCTGAGGTTGCAGACGGCAACGTGGAGGTGGTCAGAAGTCAGGGGTAAACAGATCACGGAACTCCAATTGTTGATCTCGCATCATGTAGCGCAGGATTTTTTTTTTTTTTCCTTGCAAATCACCATCTCTAGTTCTACAAGCTCTAATGGTTTTTCCAGGTAAGATGGCCGCCGTAGGGTAAAAGATGGGCAACACCCACCCCTACAAAAGAAAACAAGGAAGTATAGTTTTCTCACGGACTTTCCCCTTATCGTGTCCACCCTCAGCCACTTAACCACAAAAGGGGCCAAAATTATTTGGCGGTTTAACCACGCCTATGGACAAGACGACGAGAGCAATGAATTACCAAGCTCACCAAGGAACCTAAATAACATGGTAGTACGCTTTCTATGTACCATGCAATGTTCCCAGTTTGTTACAATATAGTAAGGGTTGGGGGGTTGGACTTCTAGCATAAGCAATGTTCAAACACGTCTGCCTTTTGTTCAAGCCACGAGAACTGATTCTAATGGAAGAGCATCAAAAGCATGGACAACACATGCGTACGAGAGGGAAAATATCAGAGGCCGTGGATCAAAAGAAACATCTGGAACTCTGAAATAAAATCCAGTTGAGACGAGGTTAATATTCATTACTTCTCAATTAATATGTTTAATATAATAATTAATATACTGATATTAATTTTAATATATTTAACACCCAATTATAAAAAAGATAAAGGATTATTGAATTCGAAATTAAAATTATAGGCTATACAGGTACAAGCTCTCGAAAGGATAGCATTTATCCACGTGAGAAATTGCAAACACGGCCATGTTGTATCACACAGTTTTGAAATGAAGGAAGTGACAGCGATAAAAATTATCATAGAGCAAAAGATGGATACAACTTTATTCCCTATTAAAATATAATAATTTTCTAACGTTCAGAAAATAGCCATTTATTCCAACCGAGAAAGGATTGTAAGAGTGAAGGATTGTTAGTGGTAAACATTTTACAGGACTGGGGAACTGAATTCTTCTCTTTGAAATCAAAGAAGAGTTCCAACGATGATAATAATAATAATAATTCCTAAGACGGATTGTGCATATGTATCTCATAATCATAATTAGTATCGTAATAAAGGTCTACTCTAATTAAAAAATATATATACATTTTTTTAGGGAGTAAATGTACAGTGGCAAAAGTGCGTAATTATAAAGATGTTAGATGGGAGTGGAGGCCCCTGTCATACTAAAGAAAAAGAGGCTTCTTCCATTTCCATAAAGGGAAAGGTTTGGGGCTACAAACATGAAATTATGGTTGTATTTCTTAATTGGATAATGGTGCGGAACTCGCTAAATATAATATTAAGTGACGAAGGCGAGTAATAGGTGATAGCGAAGTGAAAAACAGCAGTTTTGACGTACGAAAGAAATGGTTCTAAATATAGTCCAGGACTTGTTACACTGTGTTATTACTATCTATATTTGTTTCTAACAAAAATGGAAAACAGTTATTAATGCTGGTCAGCATTCCTTTTCCGTTTCGTAACACAACAATTATAGATCGCTGAACGTGTAATTTCGGTGTGAAAGGGGAGCATGGGGAGAATATGCGAAAAAATAAATAAAGCGTTTTACCTGCTGCCCCAAGAACAATGATGATAATAACAAGCCCTACCGTTAACTTCCAGGTAACCTACTTCAAGAAAAAGCTGTCTTGGTGGGGAGGGTAAAGTGCAATCAACTGACCTCTGACCGCTACATGGCCTCTTATACTGACCTCTTGACCTTTTCCCTTGAGTCGAAACTGACCGAAGAATCATAACGTTAGCAGGTGGGTGTGGGAAACTGATTTTACTTGCCAGTCTCAGGGTTGGACCGCTGCCCTAAAACAATGGCGATCCAGCTTTTTACTTCCCTGATGATGCTACTGTTTCCTGCTCGCCGATTGTAGGTGGCGATCCCGTCCCTGTTAGCCGCCAATTTTATGGTTTTAGGTATGCATGCCGAACAGATGCTTTGATTATGTGAGTTTTTAGGGTTAATAAAATCCATTGGGAACGACGTCTGATCTCCGACCGAGGCAGAGATCACCGAAGCAGAAAAGGAAGGAAGACGACGATAGATAGGATACCGTTCGTTCTTAGTCAATAAACAGCTCAGAATGGAAATGAGGCCCAAGAGAAGACCCGGGGTGAGGGGAGGGGATGGGGGTGGACAAGAAGAAGAACAGGGAATTATTTTTAGATTGAAACGTGATCTGTTAGTTTAATGAGATTTCGCGGGACTCTGAAAGTCTTTCAACAGTGTATTAACTTCGAAAGTACGCGTAATAATGCTATTTATCAGGAAATTGCCTTGCAGATGTACGTAAAATATTATCTGCTGTCCATGTAGGACCTTAGCCTTCCTTTCAAGGTTTCGAAACAATAGACATCACTTTTTATAGCGTGGGGTTGTTAGTCTAACGTCAAGAGGACCTTCAGTTTAACGAGGGACCAGAACTTCTCTCGGCCAGCCCATTTCACTGCATGCTGCGAGACTGCGAGCTGCGGAATGAGGTCCAACACCTTACAGTAGTTAGGAAATTAAATCCATATTTTTTAATTTTTTACATAGCAAGGGAGATATATTTATTATAGATATATTTCTTGTGCCGCCGCAGTGGCTAGTGCCAACAGCAAGCGGAGAATTATGAGGTTTTTTACCGCGCTCCCTATTGCTTAAACTTCGATGTTCTGATAAAAACTGGCATTTCTTGCACCGTATTAATAAGGCATATGTAGCAGCATAGTACATAAAGTATTTTATATATGCAGTCATTTTTTTTAAAAAAAAAAAGCTTTTAAATAGAGCAAAATTTTTTTTCTTGATGTAGGGGTTCCTTTGACATGAGTACTTACAGCAACAGAAATTATATTGATATAAGTAATGTGAAGTTCGACGATTAATGATTTCATAACCTAATGCGGGAGTTCGCGAACCGACCACACCTTGAATAATTTGCCTTTTTGAAATTATAATTGGAACATGCGAACAAGAAACTGAATGTGTAGAAAACATTACGTATGCAGTTATCCCATTTTAATAACATAATCGAGAAGTTTTGGAAAACATCTATTTTCGATATTTTTTTTTAAATAAAAAACATCTATTTTATCTTGTTTATAAACCGGGGATAACAGTGCTTGGAAGCCTGCTGTACGGAACTTAAAATCAATAAAGAGAAGTATACTGTGATACTGATATCGTTTTTCCTTCATTTCTACAGGAGAATAAAAATGAAGGAAAGTAGGTACTAATCGCGCTTACTATACCTTAAAATTAAATTTAAAGGAATAAATATAAAAGAGAATATCAGGTTCTATACACTACTTACTGCAAATGCTTTTATTGCGTGTATGCGTATCTTGGTGAAGTCCTATTTGCGATAAAACTTGAATACAGTAAAACCTCTCAGATAAGGTCACCCTCATAAAAATTTATTCTCAATAATATTCCCCTCTTTTACGGGCAAAATTTTCTGTCCGGGGTGTCCGTTAATGAGGTGTTTTTTAACACACACACACACTATATATATATATATATATATTCCCCAGAAAACAAAACGGTAAATTTTATTTTTTCGCAGATAAAGCTGCAAATTTACACAATGTATCCTTTCTAAATTTCATGGTTTTGCATGAATATGAATAGCACACGCAACATCGTTTGAACATTTTGTTTAACAAAGTCAACGTAAAAAAGAGAGAGAGAGAGAGAGAGAGAGAGATGCTCGAAATACAATAAACTGTATTTCAGAAAAGAAAAAGGAATGAGAAATCGCGTGTGATATGCGGGGGTATTTAAAAATTGTATCAGAGTAGTCGAAAGGATATGGCAACGAAGAATTTAAAAAAAAAAAAAAAATGGAGCTTTGAAACAACGTAAGTTTTCCCTGGCTTTCAACGGACTTTCCTGGTTTCAACGCTTGATTCAGTCGTTGTCCCAATGCAGTAAAAGAAAATCTCTGCAATCAATTTCAAAACTGGCTATTATGATGAAAAGCACGGATGGTGAAGAAGGGTTGATTGGAAATTGTGTGTAATCTCGGTGGAAAAGTTTTCAGTTAGCTTCAATGTTATCATCAATCACCATTTTGCGCCTCACCTGTAGGCCCAGGCGCTAAAAGATTGATGGTACACCAAGCGTCATTTTAAACGCGTGGTGAAAAAGTTTTACAATAATTGACTTTTCAATATCCAGAGATAGAGTGTAAATGACATACATTATAAGCAGTTACTTGCTGGCCTTTATGTTTACGTCTGGAGACCGCGCGAAGACTAGGTCACCTGGGACTTGGTCGATGACTTAAATTACTACAGATTACGAACCGATGTTTGTTTGTTTGTTTGGCTTTTTTATGGCGCAAGAGCATCTGGGCTATACTGCGCCAATATATATTATATAGATACTTTTGTATACACGAGCTTGATAGGAGTGAACACCAACCCAACACGCACAAATGCGACAGTCGTAACAACCACATATATAGGAGCTATTACAATCTATTGAATGAATGAACGTATTCCACAATAAATAATACCAGCGACGTGTCCAGATTTTTCGAGGGGGGGAGGCAAAAGTAAGGAAATAGGTTTCATGTGTGCACAAAATATATTGCAGAAATATGGGGGAATGTGCACATTTCCGTAGAAGTCATTTACGTGGGCCGAAATAACGCACGCAGGGGCGGCTGAGTCGCTGCGCCCTCATGTACGCGCCCTTTGAGAGGACCCAGTCCGTCCCTGGACGCACGGGCAGCATTTACTCTTCTTTTATTCCCCCATGGGCACAGCACTGCACCATATCCGCTACATTTGCTATGATAGAGGAGCATGTCCAGAAAAGGAAGTAATTCAATTTTAGAATAAACGATCTGCCAGCGCAGTTATGCTTTTACCAGAAAATGCGTGTATTTTAAAATTTTACAGACAATCGCAATACGTATTATTTTACCATATTTATCATTTAAAATTGTCATGTCGAATGCCATCAACATGCAATAAACACATGATTCGTTAGTATTTTTTGTGTGATATGTTATACGTTTCTGATAAAATTGTGCCATTATGCATTTTATTCAAACATTGGTTTCAGAGATCATTCAAAAAACTATAAAACAAAAAAGCTGCATTTTTTTGTTATTGTATTTCGTTATCATCATATTTTTTTTTCAAAAATTGGTCTCAGTCCTAGCATAATGTATAATAAATAAAAATTATAATGACTTCAAGTAGATATTAAAATCTATATATTTGAAAGACATGCTTAACCATTTATTCGCGAGTTGGTTGTGGGGTAATTTGAAAGCAATCTGGGCTAACAAATGTTAAAAGAACTTCGACACATGACAACTTGAAATTTTTAAAATAATTCAATGTAACGCTCCCGCAGATACCGTGATGAAGGGGGTACTCAATGATGCGCTATAAGGTGAAGATAGTAGTTTTTACAACGCTAGCTGAAAGGTCGTTGTAACACTGGTAAAACATTCGTTATAACACAGGTAGATCGCATGCCAATGTCCGAAAGTTAAATGACAGAATTCGTGTTTTAACCTGGTTGCCGACATTTTCTGCGGGTACCAACAACAATCTAAGATCAACCGACAAAAATACCCAGCACCCGGGTATGGTTTATGGGATGGGGTGCGACCCATGTTCCACCAACTTTAGAATTCTAGGAACTTGGTATTCTTATGCATAAATTATTGGTAAGGAGGTGCAACAAGTCTAGCTTATAGGTGAGTGGGAAGACAGGCTATTCCATATGCAACGGAGCGGGTAACCACTGACACTCTGCGTATGTTTATGGATAGGCAGACATTTAAATGCGGCTATTTGCTTGCGAAGTGATGTACTCGGACGAGTTGATGTACACACCACCAAAAAGACCTGTTTACCTCGCTACTGACTTTTCTTTCTTCCTTTCTTGATTTCTTTTTTTTTTTTAAGGTGCTTCTTCTTCCTTTACGTGTCTGAATAGTTCCGGGTGGAACTCTTTTCTGTACGGTGCCGTGCTACGTGGGTATTTTTGTGGCTGAGGTGTCAAAGGTGGTACTGTAATAGTTGGCCTTATGGAAACCACGTACGCCAGTAGGTTTCTTTGAACCGCCGCCGTACAATAGGAATTCCGATACCAACGTTTAAATAATTACTTTCACATGTAGTTTTTGTCTTTTAAACTTAGTTAACTTTTGAGAATGACTCGTTAAGCTGGTAAAGTGCCATTAATTATAGGATTGCAGATAGTTTATGATCTTTAGTTCTTCTGAAACAGACCGAATATAAACTTAAAAGGGCAGCATACATTTGCCACAGATTTTCGCAGAACTTCAGCGAATTGCCATAGATTCAGCATGAATCATATCAATGACAACTTTTCATCAATTTCTTTTCCTAGGTTGTACACTACCACCTTGAATATTTTAGAGAAGATTTATAGATACCTTCACTATTAAACTATGGACATTGTAATGTATTCTCCAAAATGTAATCGACACGGAATACGCACATTAAGTGATATGTCCATGCATCTTAAACGAAAATATGGAATATGTATTTAATAAATCCGGAAAAGAAATATTAAAG
The DNA here is from genome assembly GCA_006491805.2 of Dysdera silvatica. Taxonomy (NCBI): domain Eukaryota; kingdom Metazoa; phylum Arthropoda; class Arachnida; order Araneae; family Dysderidae; genus Dysdera; species Dysdera silvatica. The sequence continues at coordinate 35,973,099 of QLNU02014176.1, read as the reverse complement.
ATTATATACATGTACAGCTATAGGGCGTGTCTTGCCCACCTGGGGCGAATGCTGTCAAGAAAATCAACTCCCGGAAAACATCCCATCAACCTCTCGGCCTCCTTTTAAAGGTGTCCTCCTCCCCACCTCATCCCAAATGGCATAATACACGTAAACGAATCACTAGCACTTGCCAACCGTATCGGGTCTGAAGAGAAAATCTCTGAAGTGGTGTACCAGCCACACCTATAGCAACTTCTAAACAGTTTCTGCAGAAGAGATGAAGGCTAATCGGCTTCGGTGAAAGGTTTATGTAATTTAATGTAAAAGGGTTGAGCCTTGCTTGCCCAGTCGAGTAGGGATTACCGTATTAAAGCAAAAAAACAACCTTCAACAGGATTATAGACTGCCTGCTGACAGATCGATTTGTTATTGATGAATGTTGATGCAGATAGGCAACATAGCTTGTGGTAATTCCACGGTGACCTCAACACTCGAAGAAAAGCAAGCGTTCTATTAACAATCTCTTGCAAATTCACAAACATGGTATGATGGTATAGTCATGGAGTATAGAAATAGTACTGAACATATGAAACAGGTGTAATGAAACAGAATGACTAGTTCTTTTTCAAGAATTAACTCGAACAAGACGAAAACGATTAAATTTTCTGACTACTCCAAACTGGCGGTGCCATCGTGTCACCCTCCAAATTTCGTTTCCTTCGTACGAAATCAATTCGGAGATTTTTACATATTGAATCGACAAATTTGTTTAAAGAATAGTCCTTTAATTCCTATCTAAATTAAATCGATGTAACAACTAAACGCGGATAGAGAAAAATGTGGCTGAAAATGTATTTGATTGTTAGTCTGCTTAATATTAGAATACAGCAACCGCCCTTTGGTTATCAATTATTCCACGAAAACCACTAGTATGTCTCTTGTGTGCGCTGGTGTGTGTGTGTGTATTTCTGCACGGTATGTATTAACTGACGTACTATATTCTCATTGACTATGAAGTCAACAGAATTCCAATAATCCAATACTGCAAGCACATCACACTAATATAAAACTATGTTTATGGAATTTGAATTCAATTCTGACCATATTGGAAAGTTTCGTCCAATCTTCATAATAGGACGATATCATAATTAAGACAGTTTACTAATTTGAACTGAGATTAAGTTTTAATGAATTGACTGATTAGAACACTTACCTGTATGTGTTCTTTTATGGGCTTTAAGGTGGGAACTCTTGGTATAGACTTTTTCACATCCGTCAAAGTCACATTTGTGAACTTTCCGCCGCCGAAGGCTTTCTGTGTATGGGTCACTACTGCCGTTCAACCCCGAGCATCCGTTAAGAACCTTGCCGTTCAGCATTTCGGAGGCACTGAGGAGAGGACTGCGCGGCAACTGCAACATACTCGGTGGAGGACTGGGACACCCATGATGAAGGTGGTGATGATGAACACCCATTAGACTCTTGTGAAGGACACCATTCATTAAAGAAACTGCAGCTTCAGAATTTTTATGTAGATGGTACATCGCTCTGCAATTAAAAATCACCATCATGAGGATAATGAAGCACATTCTCTGCAGATCAGCAATGATAACGAAAGTTTCACCAAGTAAAGACAAATTTCATTTGGGGTTATGTTTTTTAGCATACACACACACATAGATATCATTACTTAACCACAATCCCAAGCAAGGTTTGACTCTTCATAATACGTAATTGTATCATTATAGTATTTTTAGTTCCATCTAATGTCGTGGTCATTATATGAAACACCATAAAAAAAATCTTATATAAAAGGCAATGTTTAACACTTCTGAACAACCTGAAACAAAACATTGCGTCGAAAAAATGAAGGAAACGGAAAGTAAAGGAGCTAAAGAGTGATTGACTTCTAAATTTAAAATATATGAGTAAAAAACAAGGTTTGCATACAAATCACCATCTCCGTTCCACGCGTGTATTCCTCTAAACTATTAAAGCGGTATGACCTCAGAGTCGGTAAGTCCCGTACGTTAATTAGGTCAATTTAGATAGAGTGAGTTATTTCTAACGGGAGTTTTCTTTGTTTAATTCTCGTTAGACAAGAGTTAACAGTTTTAATTTATTCAGTCATCATTACTTTTTTCATGCCTCGTGTTTTACGTGACCCCGTCGTCATCACGGGGCCCATCTTATCCATAGGCGATAATTCGCCGGTCACGTTGAAATCGTGTTTGTGCCAGTGAACTAACTAAGGACTTCAACAGCCCCGATGATAATAATAAGGTACTTTATACTTAGAAATGTAATTTGCCATATAGGGAATGGTTAGATGGGGATTTAATTATCACTGTTCGTTAACAACGTCTGAATAGTCACGAAAAAATTGTAAATCGTTCGTCCAGTGCTATCAAGAGCACATAAAACCGTTGCATACAGAAACCACAGTTGGATGAGAGGAAATCGCTGGTGAAGGAATATAGTACAAATTTCAACCACACTTCATTTAGAGAGTAATTTTTCGACACCAGCGCTTGGGCTCAAACTAGAGCTTTCGATATATATGAGGAAAAAACTCTAATCTGAGCTCAAGCATGGGCGTCGAAAAATCACAAAAAATATGCACCGGTGGTCTTGTGTGTTGACCATTTGACAATTGTGTTAAATCTTGAAAAGGGTAAAAATATCTTAACGAAACCTTATACACGGAGAGAAAGAGCGTCATTCCTGTGCCTTGGTGGTTTAGCTGTTAAGGCGCTCCGGATTTAGTGGAGGGACCCTAGTTCGACTCCAGGCTAGAGCAACGTCTCCTTTTCTCCTATATATTAAAAGCCCTAGTTCAAGCTCAAGCGTGGGAGTCGGGGGAAAATATAACTATCTATAAAAGTTCTCCACGAAAAATGACAAAAAATATAAAAATATGCTCCGGCGGCTTTGTGCGTTGAGCATTTGGCACTTGTGTTAACCGTGGAAAGGGTAATAATATCTTACAAAAACACACCTCATTAATAAAGTGCAAGAGTGTGAGCAAGTAGAAGTATCTTTTGTATTGAGTCTTGCAAAAGATCATATATATATATCATCTTCTTTGCACATGCCCAGCCCATCACCATTTCAGACCTTTACTTTATCAAATATA